>VCRD01000297.1:24054-69741 GCA_006783055.1 Trinorchestia longiramus
TTTAGGTATAAAATTATACTAAACTTTTTCAAATGTTGCCGTTAGATTTACCGTAACACACTTTTTAAAGTTTTAATTCCCTGTGACACATTGTCAATTCTATTTGAAACAAGACTTTTGTGTGTAGTATACCAAGTTGAATGAATGCTTGTCTACAGCTCCATGGTTACTGCAGACATGATATGTTTCTTTTGTTCGCGGTTATGTTCATTTCAATGCAGACTTCTCACAACTCACATGTTTGACAAAACGTTCCTAATGTTCTATTACGAGATGGCTCGCTGTATATGAAATGAATGCACGTTAAGAAACGTACACTTAAACACGCTGGTCTGAGGCGAAGTGATAACGATTATTGAAACTTGTGAATGACGCCGTTTCAAAATATGAAGCATGAAAACACCGTGGCTGTAACTAGGCTGATTTTGAAATATAGTAACCAAGATTAATTAATAGTTTGAAAGTAATTATCGATTAAACGAAAATATACGATGGCGTGTGTTTTAGGATGTTTACGACCAATACCAGCATTCAAAAATTTGGGTTACGTTGACCCAAATCGCGAATCCTTTTTTTAAATATTTGTTTTTGTTACAGGAGGTAAAACAAGAGCACGAGGGCAACCACCTGTGCGTGACTACCATGTCTGGCGAGACGAGAGGCGTGTCTGTGGTCATGAAGGTGCGCCCTAAGCCTTCACAGCAGCTCTGGGAAGACATGTACAAGGTTCGTGAAGCCGCCACACTCCCGCGCCACTGCCTTCATGGACGACTTCAACTCGGGCATCACAGCAAGACATGTTAACTGATGATGGAAATATTAGAATATTCAACCTAATTGAAAATTTTAAAGTTAAACGTGAAAGAATTACGTGAGTGGGAGGTGAAAACTCCGCTGGGAAATCTGATATGCTTCAATTAACATCCTAGATATTTTCAAATTAGATCTTGCTCTCTGAAGTGAAGAGACTTGTGTATGTAGACTCAGATACTGCATGCAATGTACTGACACTTGCTGTGTGCGCAGGCGCAGTTCATCACAGGCCTAATCTCAGCGCTGGTGTGCGCCTTCCTGTTCACTGCGGGTTGCCTGGTGTTCCGCTTCCGCTACAAGGAACCCAAGGCTGGTGAGTGCCTCTGTCCTGACCGTGTCTTGTATGAGCCGTACTTCTCTGTCACTTCCTACATGCAAGTACATTACGTCGTAAATGTGGTCTTGGCTTATACCGTAAATGTGTACCATCTCCGTGTGTTGTACTCGCACAAAGCTAGTTACAGACACCACAGCTTCGTCTTCTTGTTAAAGTAGACTTGCAGACCACAGGATATTGCGTATCAGTTCTTCAGACACGTCAAAGTTGCACTCCAAACCTCTGCTCCTTGTCACTCCGAAACAGAGATACAGAGGTACTGCTCTGGAATAGTTTGACATCCTAGAATAGTTGATATGAAATTCCGTGCCTTCCACTGTAATCGAATTCCACTCTGGGATGCCATCCTGTTATATGTATGTGCGTGTGTATTGGAGGGAATTGAAGGCCGTTACAAAGGCCCCAGCCAAACGCTGGCCCTCGATCTAAGTCTAAGTCTAAGGTTAAAGGACCAGATTTTGTTCTTGCATTTTTTCAATTAACAGTATTGAGCGTCTCCTACCTATTACTCTATGATCTGCTTGACAATTGTAACTTCTGCTGTAAAATCTTGTTGGTTCTACTTATTAAGTATGAACGAATCCAACAAATGGTAAAAAAAATTGTAATAAACTTATCCACAAAACAAGAACATAATTGCTGTGCAATGACTCCTAATAAATTAGTAAGTGTAAATTCTGTGTGAATGAATGAATACAGTATATGCAAGTAATTATGTGCACTGAAATTTTTCCCCTACATAAAAGAACTGTGTTTATTGGCGTAGGTGTAGAAGTAATCGTGTTCTCTGAGCATGCTTGTACATCCTACCATCGCTGGTCATATTCAAGTCAGTCTGAACGAGAGTGATGAAATAGTGTTATGAGTAGAGTCTGTTTCAACTCCTTCAACCGGTGTGGAGGTATTTGAATGGGGTTTCTGATAACAGGGTATGAAGTGGTGAAGAAAATGAAGTTTGGAAAGGCAGCTGGGTTGAATAGTTACAAAATAAGGCCTCGTGACCATAGTTTAGTTTTGATGCTACCAGTCTATTCGTGCTTTATCTCAGGTCTCATACGTGTTAATTTGAGTAGTACTAGTGTTGTCACCCTGCATACGAGCAAAGGCAACAAATATGAGTAAAGCACTGTAGTTCATAAGTTATAATTTTAGGGTACACTATGTGTTAACTTTTTAGTAGTTTTGTTCGTAGGTATTATTAGGTATTATTCGGTAGGTATTATTAATGTATTAAGCAAAAAAAGATGTTATATAAGTCATCATATTTCTTGAAGCGACTGAATTGATACCAGTTCTATTTCAAAGCTATTGTTTCTGTTTGGAAAAGACTAAAATTAGTTTAATGCATAGAAGAATTTTTGTGCGTAAAAGAAAGCGTGGGTTAAAATCAGTATTGAAGTGAGTGATTTCCTTAACAGATGGGATTGAGATTGAGTTGTGTGAAGTATAGTGGTTACTTACTGTGTGTGTGTGTGTGCATGAACTGCGTGTTGCTGAGGCTTTCAAACTCAGAGTAGAAACTCTGCGCCGACGACTGAGCAGAGTGAAACAGAATTAGCTTTCTGGAATTTCTGATTTATTAGTACACTTTAGAGGACAAGGCTCCTTGATTTCTGTTGACATGAGACTACTTACGTATTGCTTTCCTCCAGTGCTGCTCAATGACTCTGAAGAAAAAGGTCACCATAACCTTGCCCTGGACGTCGAGTCTGACTACAACACCAAGATGTGATGCATCTCTTCCAGTCTTTATACACTTTTGTACGCTTTAACTTTAGCGTTTGCTTCTACACCTGAAAAATGTAGTCAATAGCACTTAACTCTAAATAAATCATTATTCAGAATTTGTCTGTATGTTTTATTTGATCTATGGAGTTCAAAATGATCACCACGAAATATTCCTATTTCTAGATATACAAGACTCGGTTCACCTATTCAGTTGTCAGTAGCAATTCCGCTGTAAATATTTATTTATACAAAGTGGTCTGTGCACAAAAGCATCATTGCTGTTCCTCGAACTAAATTTTGAGCTCTATTTTCTAACATCTGACGTGTCAAATCCAGCTGGTTTACTTGTATGTTGCTGTGGTTACCTTAAATTCCATTGGAGTTTTAATCAAGTCCTTGTGTTTGGAGTCAAGGCTGCTCTTTGTTGTTTTAGGTTTGGATAGGAGGATAGAATAGGATCACGATAACTTACTGTCAGTATTATTTTCCTTCGTGTTACTTAATGTTTAGCTTGTGCACTGCATGGTTTTTACCTGAACCCTTCACAGCCAAGTCCAAGACAGCTCAATGACGTATGAGAAATATCTCGCTGTGTTGAAGTTAGCTAAGTACGTATTGCACTCTAGAATAGCCTCACTCCTGCAATGAGACCAGCACTGAAATATCCACTGAAGGACTGGCGGAGTGTGGGAGGAGAGGGAAGCTCCTATGCAAGAGAGCGACTGCATGCAAACTGAGGGAATAGAATAGAATAGAATGAGGCTATAGGAACGAACCTTCTGGCCCATTCTTGGGTCGGATAATTACTTCGATAATTATTCGGTTGTTTACCCAAGTCCCATGCCGTATTTCTAGCCACGTCAACCATGTCGGCAGCGGGATGACGAACCTATTTGCATTGTCTTGTGGACTACATGACACGTAACTATCTTGTGTGGGTGGACTACATGACACGTAACTATCTTGTGTGGGTGGACTACATGACACCTGTCATGTGGTGGGGTGACTTAGGGCTTAGATGTGGGGGAATGAACGAGCTATCATATGAGCTGCCTCTCTTTATGACCTGAGTGCGAGCCGTCATCTTTTTCTTGACTTATTGTAATTTACTAAAAGAACCCAATTTTTCAACTGTTAATAGTCATATGAATATATATTTAACTAAATTGTTTAGCAGTGATTTGAAAAGTGTGTTTATTTTAAATTTTCTTAGGATTATATTTAAATATGCTCTAATAGATATCCCATTCGTGAAAAATGCAGACAATTTAACTTTTCATGGAAGTGTTGAGCCACTTAATCAAGTATACTTTATAATGATAGAGAAAAAGTTTTCATTTCCTTGCAGTGCAGTTGTTTGTTTCGTAATGCGCTTTGATGGTGCGTGTGTGAGTTCACAAGATTGTACATATCTGGGAAGTATGATAGAAGGAAGAGAACAGTGAAGTATTCTTCGTACAGTTTGTTCTATTTTGTGTTTGGTTTGGTAATGGACTGGTGTGAGGACGACATGAGTGCATAAATTGCGACAATTAGGAGTAGCTCCTTCACCAGACGTCATAGACGAGGAGTTAATGAATGACTTTTAAATGACAGAAATTTTAAATCGGTACGCACTTTGACTAAAACACCGCTGCACCCAACATATTTCCATTCTTCTTGAATATTGAACTTTACTTCAGTTCAAAGAATATTGGAGTGACCAAGAAATGAATTGAATCATTATGCAGCGATAACTTTGCCTGAAATTTGAAAGTTTCCATCATCATTAGCGAAAAGTCAACCGTATGCCAACATAATTGGTACTTTGTTTTAGACTCGCAGGCTGCCGCTCCTATGACAACCCTAGAATAATTTGTTGCCCATAAACTTCACATTAGTAGTAGATCATTTCAAACTGACACTTGCATGATCCAGAAGAACTAACGATGTAGAAACAATAGTGACAAGTGTGACCACATATCGCTCAGAAAACGTACAGAATACACCATTTTCTTTAATAAAGTTACTTAATTGTTTTAGACCGAGAGGAATGTTTAAAGACCTTAGTTTTCCGAATGATGTAGATTTCTTCTGTGAGAGTAAATGAGAAGCTATTTAAAAATATATCCCATTAACCATTTGCGTTTTTAGTAGAGAAATATATGCAATTTCTTCACCATCCACAAACGCAAAGTTATGGAAGCTAAATGCGCATCTTATCTCTGAGAAAGAGAACTCTAAGAATAAGCAACATAACAACATAAGAGACGTAAAGACCGGAACCTCTGAGTCGCACCATCATCTCCATAATACACGCCATTATTATTCTTTTGTAAGTCACACGTGACATGTTTGTGACGTCGGCGGGTGACCGACGAATATTGAGTGTTCGTTGTGACAGTCACCCGTAAAAATGTGAGCAACTCTAGCTTTAGCTTTTTTGTTCATTTTCTCTGAGCAGAACATATTGGGTGACAAGCAACAGCATACTGTACTCCTCCATGTGTAGCTCAGTAGTAAATAATGCAAATAGGTTCGTCATTCTGTAAACTTTGTAGATTAAATAGAAACTGTTAATCATGAATGAAATACAGGTATATAGGCTTACAGAGAATAGAATGGGCGTATTAAAATTAAATTGTGCAGTACATTGCTTCCATGACACGGGTTAGTGGATGAGAATTGTTTATTTACTTTAAAAATTAGTGAACAGTAGTAGTTGGAATTTTAGACGACTCTTATTCAATCTATAACTGGGTTATTGTAAAAGAGAAATATATTTCCGCCAGCTAAAAAGAAGTTTTTGCCGTCAATTTACTCAGCTTATTTAGGTTCTTTCAACACCGAAAGTTTCTATTCTATGGACATTGAAATTAAGGGAGAAAATCAATACAGGAATTCATATCACAGAACACGCAATCTGAGTAGTAAAAATATGATGAATATGTCTGCGCTACTATCACATGACTGCAATAAGGAATTATTACTTTACCAAACTTTCATACAAAGTCATTTTTGAAGTGCGTTCGTAAAGCTTGTACCTGAAGTTCCCGTTATGTATCAAATTTGAAATAATAAAAATAATTTGCTTCAATGTCATATGTATTCGTAGCCGTAACATCCAGCATGACGCTTTACCACTCGTGAAGGCGCAGTGTGCATACCTGCCACCGAATTTATCTGTGCAAGATCAGCAATATTTTAGATATGGTAGCCATTTATTGTGGATTCTTTTATTTGATGTGATTCATTAGTGTAAAAGTTCTTGCATGCTTATTAATGATGTGAATATTTTCATGGTTGTGTTGTTGCAAAAACTCTTAGTTGATTAAATGAAAGAAGCTACAGCCTGCATATCCAACCAATTCGACAGAATACTGACTCTAGACAAGGCGATTTTGAGAGTGCTAGTGGCTTCATTAGAATTCTCTACCAGAATGAAAGGCAGCACAATTTAAATGCAAAGATGAGAGTGAGAGCTCGGAAGACAACGTCTAGTCTACCTAGAAATGAGGTCCCTAGACGTCCAACCTAACCTCCAGCCTGAGAATTGGTACAATTTAACCTGACATTTTAGGAACCGCTTTTCTTCTTCTATGGTGCAAGTTATTTTTTTCAAATTTCTGTTGCAATTCTAAGTGTGAAAATCATGCACACATTGAGTCGTTCAGATGCTAATAATCAAGGTTCTTAAGAAATAATTTTTAAATCTTAGCCACTCTTTGGATTGAATTCAAAGAAACTAATCTTTCGCTGCTTATTTAAGACCTCTGTAATCTTAACGAATACATTTTACTTCTCTTGTGGGTACTACGTTTCTTTACATAATAGATTTCAATTTTGAAAAAGCCATGTGACGTTATGATTGAGCGACACAATCCAGTTCTGTCAGTTTCCAGCATCATCTGTTCCACCTCATGCAGATGTCAGACACTAGTCCGTCCAACTGATGCTCCACTGTCATACGCATGCTCGATTTCCTACATTGTTTGAGTAGTAGAATGAAAAGAAAGGGATAGGGCTGATGAATTTATTAATGTAGTCCACATAGCCTGTGTTCTAGAAAGAGACCCATATCGAGTGCTTCAATTTATTAATGTAGTCCACATAGCCTGTGTTCTAGAAAGAGACCCATATCGAGTGCTTCAATTTATTAATGTAGTCCACATAGCCTGTGTTCTAGAAAGAGACCCATATCGAGTGCTTCATTTTTCTACCACAGGACAGAAAGAAAATATCCCTCACTGCTATCCTTTAGGTAAAATAAGCTTTTGGATGTGTGCCGTTTTTTAGTACTAAATAGCCATGCATTAATTTTAGACGACCTGCCCGCATAGCAATAGTTCATATTAAATGTCTTGTTAGATGACAAAAAGCACTGAAGGCTCGCTGAAGTTACCCCAGGTTCTATTTTACAATTACATAACTCAATATTTAATTAAATCTAAGTACAAAAAATAATGGTCTCTTTTTTTCTGAATGACGACTTCACTTGTTGAGTCATGCAAACTCTGCATCCATGAAACTCTCTTATTCTTATCTATTCGATCGTCAATGTTCTTTGTCGCTTGCTGATCATCGCTTGAAATTAACGTTGTGTGAAGATGCAACAGAGGCTATGTTCTGAGAATATTCATGAATGTAGACATACCCTGCTTAATATATTCTCATACAATATAATTTTGAAAGTATTTAATCAACATTTAATGGGAATAGGGTGTATTATTATCTCGCTTATCTTACTTTGATTGCCTAAAGGATCGACTACAATCAAGGACTGGCATCAGAAAGAAAACAATGACTCGTGTGTCAGGTGTATTATTTAACCATGGAAAATGTATCCATGGATTTATTTTCAATTAAACAATAATACTTTAGCATACGGGAATATATTATTCGTATGAAAGCTTGGACTTTATCAGTACCCCATCAGTAAGTACGTACCTCATCTGCATAATGTTTAAACTTTTCAATGTACATATTTTTAAATCTCTTTGTAAAGAATTTCCGCGTGTTCTTCAGTCTTACAGTACGTCTACACAGCTGTAGGTCTTGCTGTTTGTTCCTTGTAGAAAATTTGACCAGACAAGGAAGTAGAAAATACTGAGAACTGACTCGGATTAAGGTCATAAAATTGAGTGCCAGATGTGCCTCTCTGTCATGCACTCAATGCTGGTCTTCAATTATGCCGTGCATTCGAATGGTTGCATTCCGTCTGCCCGGAGCATAAATTTCGATCTCGAAAATGTGGATGTGTGTATCTGTGGACTGTGAAAGCTTGTCCTTGGGAACGATATAAAAGGAAGCCTTCTTTCAGTATTATCCAACAGAGGCAACAACTTGCAAGCTTTGCTGGAGATTTAGTACGAGATATGTCTAAGCAGCTTTGCGTCTCTCAGCTTGACATAATAATCTTATAATTACGAATGTTCTTTTCTAAACTGCTTAACACGTTGCCTCCGATTGCCTGACTGGTGTAAATCTTCACTTTGTACGCATAGTCACTAGAAGTATCTGAAAAAATTACAGAACCTAACCTCAGTGGTACGTATGTGTACCACGTAGGTTAGGTTCTGTAATTTTTTCAGATCCTTCTAGTGACTATGTTTACAAAGTGAAGTTTTACACCAATCAGGCAATCGGAGTCAACGTGTTAAAAAATTGTCTTGAATTATGGAAATTTCGTCCCGTAACTTCTGGAGGATAATTCAAAATCAATTAGAAAGAGAACAGCGCACTTCTTTTGCTTCTGCCAGCATAAGAGTTTTTAAGATCCATAAATATTCTTAGATGCTTTCAATCGGTTTAAAAATGTTCACATGATACTTGCATTTGCTTATAATCACTTTGTCAACGATCGTTAGTGAAACTTCTCTGAAACCAGTTACCTCATTAGCCTCTGAGGAGCTCTAGCTAGTCGTGCTTTCAAGTTCTTTTTTTAATTTTTATCGACTACATCAGAAAAAATTTTGGTTCGTTTTGAAACGTAGGATAATATCCTTTTCCTTTTCTGTGGGCTGGCTACGTACTTTCTAGCTTTAAAATCAAAAATTTTGTAGCTGTTTACTATATTACAGATTTCAGGAGCTGTTACACCGCCAATAAATAGTACTCAGACTTGGACCAGAGTTTGAGAAACAACCAACATTTCTCGCAGTGAACGCAACCGCAAGTTTTGAACTTAATTTTAACTTTTATTCGCCATTAAGGATTCGCCATGAATCATTCAGTATGCCGAGTTTGAATTATGTCCCATATGTACTTTTCACTTTTAATTTCAATATTCTTGCTGACAAAAACTAGCATTCACTTACTACTCGAGAGCATTATTTCTCAACTTTCCATAGGTAATAATTGAGGCACGTTGTGAATAACTAAATGTGCGTTTTACTTCATTTCTCTCGTTCGTACCAATTGACATGAGTTCTGCTTGTGCTCAATTTGCAATGCTGGGCATCTTCTCTTGACGAAAAATACTTAGTTTGTCAACGTCATTACCTGAGGTGAGAATTAAATTCTTTCAAAGGATGTCAAACGTTGCTCCTGATCGTTAGAAAGGTCTACGAAGCCAAATACGCAACCGAAAAGATACTTCATCGAAAGAAGTGTTTACTAAGTTTCTGGTGTAAATGGAGCTTGTAACAGGCTGAGAGACAGAGTAGCTCAATGACGATACTGAGTTGTAGCAGTGAGACGGTCAGCATCAACCAATCGTAATGAGGTTGTCCTTCATCAAGACAACGCGCGTCCACATACAGCGCAAGGAACTCGATGGCTTTAAGTTCTTGACGGGAAATTCTGTCCCATCCAGCCTACCCTCGTGCGACATCTGATTTTCAGTTTTTTTGTAGTCAAGATAGTTCTCTGAGAAGAAAATCCTGTATTCTGGGGAACAAGTAGTAAACGAACTGAAAATGTTTTTTAGTCTAAACCAAAGAATTTGATAAGAGTAATCAGAAAACTAACGGACCAGGTAGTTAGAGATTGTTAACAAAGAATAAAATTATGTAAAAGGTTAAATTGATCTCCCTCTATCAACTAACCTAAATTTCGAATTGAACAAACGAGCTATGATACGACGTCATGAAATCGTCAAATTATAAACGATGAAGCTGATTATTCATAAGTATTCTGGTATAATTAATTAAGTCAAACACATATGCAACTGCAACGCAATCACTGTTCGATAACGTTTTTTTAAATCATTTCTTGGTCATTATCGTTGTTACCATGGCGTACGTTTTAAGAGATGGTGCTGCACAGCAGTCTGCATTCCGTACTCGTGTTTCCTATAACAGCTTCAGTTGTTGAATGCAAGGTGACCCTAGTCTTTTTTTACATCCTGATGTACTGAAAGTCTTTCTAGACTTCAAACAGCGTTATAAAGGTTTATTATTGTCGTTAACTTCTTTAATGTGATGCATAAAATGAAACTAAGAATTGGAGGTACGCGGCTTATACATGCATATTTGTGACGTATTTGTAGTATATTTATCCGCGCAAAGCTCACAACGATGGTGTATTCATGTTAATATTGTCTGGTATTTTTTCGTGTGAAATCCAACATCTCATTCGTGACGCTTTCATTGAGTAACATACCAGAATGCGACATAGATGCGTTGATGGTTGGTACAAGCAAACAGTGAAGGAATACAAAACATACGTTACCATTTACCTTCCCACTAATGGTGGTAAAAAACACTGCTTTATTTTCAAAGTAATGCAAAGTCTGATATTTTAATCGATTGTTTTCATTGTCTTCTACGGTTGACGCGTTTTCCACATTTCTGTAACTCATCCGGTAGCGTTTGGTAACGATTTCCATGAATGGCTGTGAGAGTACGATACGCAAGTTGTAGTAGTACGAGTGGTGTGTCGTGCCGTTTTTGATGGTGATCGTCATCAATCATCTTTGATGTAGACTTAGTGCAAAATGGTGTTTGTATGGGGCTGTCAAACTCATATGTTGGAGGATGCAATTAGATAGTATTTGTGATGGTGATTGACAATTTGGTCGATGCGACAAGGTCGGAATATTTTTTTATCATCTTATGGCGTTCCTTTGTAGACACTACACTTCCTGTGAATCAATTTTCGATAAAAGCTTAGTAATATATGAAAAATTCTGAACGATAGGTATATTGAAAGTGTATTTTTAGTTAATCTCAAACAAGTAACGAAAACATGATCGTATAATTTGTGTTCGGGTATATGTAATATGTAATTTACAATAGCATTCTTCCTAATACATCTAATATTCATTGTGATGTGAATAAATAAATTTTTCTATTGCGTTAGTAAATATATGTGAAGTCAGTAACAAGGCTCTTACAAGGTGTGTGTAGAACATTGTACCTCTGTCAGAGAAATTTGTAAAGAAGTATGTGGCAACAATCAGTGATTGGGGAGTGGGAGCTGTATTTGGTGTCAGGCAACGACTTATTACGTCGTGAATGATGATTATCAGAGTTCCTATCAGCAATTAATCAACTTTTGTATGCTATTTTTTTATCCGCGATGTAGTATGTAATTATATATGTGTTATCTAAACGCATCTTAAACGAGAAAAATTAAAACGCATTGTTGAGTTTCCAACGATATTTAATACAGTTAGAGAATTTCTAGTGTACCTAACGACGCCGAAAGCTCGATCAAAATTTCTAATATTTTGCTGAATTGGAAACATACTACACGTTTTCCTACTTGACATAATAGCTTACGTGTATGTGAACGCATGTTTACCGTGAACGTGTGTCTTCCCAACTTCCGTCCCATACGTTACGTTTAGCTCTATCAATGCCAAATAGCGCTAGATTAGGAAATATTTTGTATTAAATTAGTTGTAGGTATAAAACACAGTTTAATTCTAAGGGTATATTAATAAATTGTGTTCAGAAATATTATTTATATTGATAATGAAATAAATAAAATTAAATTTGTGTGTCTTTTAAAGGACTTGGCGCGTAGACAGCCGCAAAGCTCCCAAATCCCGAGTATCACGCTATACAAACTAGTACAGCATGTTTGGACATGTAGTGATTAACTTTTATTACAAAATCTAAACTATAAAGTTTTTATGCCTTAATAGTGAACTTTTTCTCTCAAAATCTATTTGTTAAATAACATTATACTTCTATCGATAAAATACGTTTAAAATGTGGCGCGCAGGGTGGGCAGGGCGCAGCTACACGGGTTACACGAGGAATTTCCCGCCAAACGAGAGTGTAGCGCGTTCGGTGAAGGACTACGCTGTTTTACGCAGCAATATATCAAATTTGTGCTGGTGATTAAAGGTGTATTAAAATAGAAAATTTGAATACGTGTTGAGAAATCTCTTACGGATGAGGATGTATACCAAGTCCGGTGAAAAACGCCGTTTCGATGAAATGGACGGCGATGATGAAGAAGCTATCGGAACATTGTGCAGGTAATGGAGACTATTGCTTTGAGTACGAACTCTAGCTCATGCTCGCGCCCTAGCGTTTGCTTCTCACCGCAGGTCTTAGCTTGGATTTCAATCTAGTGCCTTAGTGCATGGATAAATATCCTATTTGTTGAAATGTATGTATTGTTGCATTGATGTATATTTATTAGTCAATTGGCGGGAATGTTCTTTGGTGCCAGCTGATCGGCGCCATGCTAGTTGATCAGCTGACACCTGGCGCGGGCCTCTTCATAGCTTTCCCTACTGGCCCTCCCGTTTGCCCTCTGTTGCCCTTCACACGCTTCTCCCATCTTTTGGAAGGTCCTCTCGCGTGTTGTATGTGAAAGCTGCCATGCAGACCTACATTATCACCTCATTTTCCTGCTTGCAGAGTCAGCTGGTTCACCGGCCGGTCGACTGGAGTTGTCCCATGACACGCCCTAGCAGCTGTTCTCTGTCTCACTTTCTTCATCTTTATTCCTATACATGCCCTCTTCTCTACCATAATTAACTGTTTTAATTATTTTGTTCCTTTTATAAGAAGTGAATTTGATTTAGACTGCCAATCTTTTACCTGTATTTGCTATTTTTCAGTTTTCGGATTTACATCTTCAAGTTTGTTTGAAATTATATTTCCTGAAAATGTGGCCATTCTGTTGCCAAAAGCAATATTACGATTCTTGATGTATTTTTAAAAATAACCATTAAACTGCGAAATTCTTTAGAACTTGATTCAAATATTCATAGTCACCGTGACTCCGGGAGTAGCATTGAGAGTACATTAGTGTGAGGTGTGGGACGGACAGTGTATTGAAGGGACAGTCGCGGCAGAGGCATGACTCAGAGTCGTGGGACGTGGTTCTACCATCTATGGCTGGCTGTGCTACAGGCTCAGACACCGCCTGCTACCATAGCCTCAGCGATGGTCTATGACATCTTTTTTCTGAAGTCGCTCTGTCGTGTTAAAGTGCCATGAGTTGTTGGTGTGTGTGTGTGTGATTGAAATCACCTTGACTTATTGAAGCTGTTTAGCTGTGTTCGTAAGAGGTTTCGCACCCTGCAAGCATGACAAGAGAGTGATGGCATCACGCGTGTGTGGTGAGATGATGTGTGCCACCGAGAATAGCTTCAGCTGTTGCTATCACTGGCTAGATGTAGGTCATGTGGTGTTGGCACCTGTGTAACTCTGCTCTCAGGACAGTTCTGACTCTTGTTGCTATCGCACTTTACTTTGCTCGGTAGGTGGGTGCTCTCATGCCTACTTTCAGTAGTACGTAGTCCATATTCCTCTGTATTCCAGCGTGTCTCGTCGCTCATTTGTAATTTTAGTATTTTCTTTTCGATATTAAAAAACAATGTTTTTTCTCGCTATCAAAGACCAAAATGAGCCTGTTTTCAGAGTGATGGCAAAAAAGGACCAAATATGCATGCTTGGCCAGCTCCATTAATGGATTCGGCTGATTGAGTTGTCGCGGAGCTGGCGCCAGAAGCTACGCTCATCCTAAGAATAGCGAACAAGTTCTTGTCCCGTGACCTTGCTTCTATGTTAGCTCGCATGCCAGCTTTTCTTGCAGCTTTTTTCCCGGTTTCTTCTATAAAATTGCCATGGCACGCAAATCTGCCAGTCATCGACCATCATACGCCCAGAATTGAAACTGATCCTTGCATCTCTGAAACGTTCGTCTGTGCGCAATAATGGCGTCGTTGTTACGTAGAAAATACGCTCCAATTTTTTGCCTAGTCTGTAATAAGAATCGAGACCCAATGATTCAAAGTATGTTGAGAATCCGAGATAACTTCGCTGGCTAGGAATTTGTATTCAATGGAATAATTTGAATACCATGAACTGAATGATGTTAACACTTTCAGAGCTCGTAATTGTATGCTAGTTAGTGCTGTGGTGTGTGATATTACTACGACTCTAAGGCATTTCCTGTGGGGGCGTGCGTACCGTACGCTGGAGTACGGTGTGTTCATTGGTGGAGGAGATGTTGCTTGCGGCACAGCGGGCACCCCGCCGTACTCTGGTCATAATATCAAACGTTGCATTGTCCCTGTCGCCGGTGCGCCATGGTTATCCTCTTGAGTCGATATTTTTGCTCGTCATTACTGCTGGTCACAACCATGTTATTTTCATGCATTACTTAATGCTTGTCGTACATTGTTCGTGCACCCAATGGCAGCACTCGAGCGTTCGCAAAGTGCAGTTAGTCACTTGTCACATCAGCTGCTTTCCACGCTTTATCTTTGTTTCTGTGCACAGCTGAAGAAATCTTATGTTGGGACTATTGTGACATAATCAGCGAGTGCGCCGTAAACAACATGTTACTTCTCAATTTCACAGTAAAAACTTAACTCACACATGCATGGCTTGCCTATCGTAAGCAATTATTTCAGCATGTAGTTCATATCGTCGTAAAAATGATCATTATCATTGGTACTCTGTAGTACCAGCTTCTGAAGTATGTTCTGTTTTGATGCGAAATGTGTTCTCTGTAAGTGCTGGATCAAGGTAACGAATATATTTTTTTAAACTTTTTATTGCGTGAAGCGGTTGACATTATGAACCCAGGCAAGTGGCAGTGCACAGCTGTGGTCTTGATCACGAGACTCTGGTTCACATGTCACCACCACCACTGCTGTGTGAGAGCACCCTGATGATGTGTGGCCCAGCTGGTGTCCGAGGTTACATTGAAACAAGTGTTTTCAATTGCTCACTTGCGACCTGGGTCACATCACAGCTTTCTTATATCTTATTCATATTGGAAATTGATTTCATGTATTGGTCATTTGTTTTCGTGCGACATAAATCTATTTATTCATTTTACATTCAGCTTCGTGAACGGGATGCATTTCTTATCAAAGAGCAATATTTGTTGGCTACTAAGCCAACACAACACCGACGTAGTGGCGCCATACGAATCAGCTGATAGCATGGTCGCTCCGTAGTGCATTTTCTAAGAATTATTATTGTGCTCTTCTGTTGTATACGTAGAAAAATTTATTAACCTATTAACTTCTATGCGTTGAGATTCATATTACGAGTAAGCATAGGTGTAATTTTGACTGTCCTAGTTGGTGCAGCCTAGCTACGGTCAGCGTCCAGGTACTGAGTCACCAGAGATCGCATTTGTGAAGGTGGATTTGGCTATGATGGCAGATCTTGCTGAGTGACGCGACGTTCCAACGACTGAACAAGCTGAGTTTGCTTGAAACGAGCACGGCAACCCCCGTAGCAAAGATGGCAGCTGTTGTTGGGGTGGGGGTGTTTTGGGGGTGACAGTAACGCCGGAGAGCATTCGAGACGGTTTGGGAGGCGAGTATTGGGGGGCATTTGAGGGTGTAGCCGAGCTTTGGGACGCGCAGGGAAGGGGCAGTGCTCGGCGCAGACTGAGTTGCCAAATGTCTCCAATAATGCTTGACTGTCTGGTTGGAGAGAGATCCGTCGCCGCTCATGCTGCTGACTGCTGCTGCTCCTACCTCAAATGCCTGCTATCGTCGGCATCCACACTGCCGACGGCCATCCATGCCTGCTTCTATAGGGGTACCCATAATACCGGCGGGAAGAAACCGTTTTATGTTTCTGAGGTAAATTCTCTTTCACACACATTTTAGAGTTGTTCGGGTTAGTGTTGCTCGTGTTTTCAGGGTTACCTGAGCGTTTGTTGCTCTAACAATAGTTTTTATTCGCCAGTCCGTGGACTTCTAGTCGTATGACAGTCACGCTCTTAGAAGGTACTTGAGGAGAAGACGATACGACTCAGGGTAGAAACAGGTTGAGTTTCACCAACTTAAGTAAACATCATTGGTGTGTTTCAAGAGAAGACTTAGTTCTCCTGATACGTTGTACCTCACCTACACAGTTCAGTCGTGAACTTGTAAGGCTATTAAGTTAATTAAACATTACGAGGACAGTTGTGCTTATCACAGGAAGTGGAATATTTTCATGTGTTTATTAATAAATCAAAACAAATTTGGATCAAAGAAATGCAGTATCAAATTTGTTGATAGTCTCTATAGGTGAGATCTGTAGTTACGATCCCGAATTCTTGGTCCATTGCTTAGTAGGGTTAGGGTGTATGTCAATGTTTATAATCCAGTTTAAATTAAGAGTAATAAACTTTTGATTTGGTGTAATCTGCGATAAAAGCTTAACGCGGACAAATAACCGTATTGAGCTTCATGTGAAAATGTTTTATTCATGAAATTTGTTTATCGAAGCTGTACAAAAGATTTCTGAATATCATTATGCATTCGTTACCACTGCGTTAATGTAAGATTTTAGCATGAGCAGCGGTAGTAGCAGCAGGAATATTAGTAATAGTGGCTCATTGAGTCACTACGTACGTGTCATCTTGCTTGCCTTTTGATTCTTTCGTCTCCTCTCTCATCTAGCTGTTGTACTCTTCCTCTATTTGTGGACTTTGCTTTCATGGAATACATCTCAATGGTGTTTTTAACGTTTCCTACGATTGCCTAGCAGGTGCAAATCTTTACTTTGTACAAATAATCACTAAAAGACTTGGGGAAAATTACAGAACCTAACCTAAATGACCCACCGGTGGGTCCCATCGCAGGAGACGTGTTAACAAGTCATCACGGAATTTTGAAGTGTGTTGAAACAATCTGGCAAATTTTATGGTGAAATTTTTGGATAAATATATCACCTTCAGAAGTGATGAAGGAAGCAAATATGCTTATACCAAGTCCTTGGCTTATACCTAAGTGAAAAACTGAGCTTGCTTGAGCAGTGTCTTAGTTCGTGGCTACTAACGAAGCATGGAATTCTCCGTACCGCGGTTGAAAGCGTTTTTATGAGAGCGTGCGTCATCTAGCATGCATTTCCACCATCAGTGGAGGAAAGAATGCGCGTGTGGTGAAGAAGCAAACCAGCAGCAGCAGCAGCAGTCACTTGCTGTAGTATGAAGCATTGGAACGCTTGGAATGCGCTGAGTAACCTGTTCTGATGCAGTATCCTACTCCTCCCCCTCCCTTGTCCCGAGCATGCGTGTTCAGGAGCTCGCTGTGCTCACCGTGTCCTGATTTTGTTTCTAGTTTACTAGGAATAATTTCCAAGGTTCACCACTTCACTGGTGCAATAACCATTCTCAAAATCCTGTAGTCGTTATAAAGTATCATTAAAATATATCGTAAGCGTGTTTTTATCTATCTTATGAGCCTGAATCATGTTGGATACGGTTAACCGTTTGTTTCGATAGCTAAGTTCATCTGCAAATTTATGAACGTATGTGTGCCATTGAAGGTGGAAGTACGGTTTAGAAATTTTCAATTGCTGCATTATAGTTTCTCCTAATTTTGAAGAAAGGCACTACCTACCGAAGCTTCCATGCTATGGTACCACCTGCTAGGACTTATTACCTCCCTGCATTTCTAAAGATCATGTGCCACGCTGTATAGGAAAGATCCGTGAATTGCGAGCTAAACTACGCTGGCTATGATCGCCTGTAAAGAAGTGAGCGTGTGAACGGGAACGAGTCAGCTGGTGAGTGTGCAGACATTAGGTGACTGAGTCCACGGCTCTCGCGTCAGACCTGCGTGCTTATCTAGCAACTCTGCATTCTGATGGTCCTCTCCAATTCTTCATAGGATGGATGTACAGTCGTTAAAACTGACGTGTTTGCTACTCTTCTCAATCGCATTCAGTAAAAAAAATGTTAGAGTCGCACAATGTTACTTAAGAGAGCTAACACTTTTTATCATAACGTGCTCATTAGAAAAAGTTCCTGGAACTTGTTTGAAATTTCGTCATCTAAGAATGAATTTTAGATTTAAAATTTACTATCGCCTTCATTAAAATTTGAGCCAAGCAGATTTAAAAGGATCGAGGCAGCTTAATGTTTCGTTCTTTCTTAAGAAACTTGAAAGCGTTCCAATTTCACGTGTATTAAATTGTTGATACAATTCAGATTCAAATAGTATTCTCAATTCTTAAGACATTTAGTAACTTGGTCTTCATGTAAGAAGTTTTAGGCAAGAATAGACCCATGCATTGATATTGGATTAATATGTAGTGTCAAAATTGGTCTAACGTGTGTTGTCTGTTACTTTTTGCCAATTTTGTTAGTAGTATCCGTTTATTCCAACTAAACTCAATAGCTTAGTGTCAGCCGATTGTTTGTCGAGGCTTGCTTTCGACATAAGTGGAATCAGAAGTTGAACTCTATTTTGAAATGATTAGAGTTGTCTGTTGCTATAAGTTTTTATCGAATAGAATTGGTTTACTGCGAGACGCAACGAAGTTCTAGAGCTAAAAGCAGGTTCCGGTTGCTCAAAGAAAATAACTGACACAGTAAGTCCTTGAGACCGACCTTCAGTGGCAAACGCTCTCTCGTTCTTACTACGGAAGTGTGCGCTTCTCACCTGGATGAATGTGTAGGACGCGAGGCACTGTGCCTCAATCACAACAAACTTCTTTATTGCCTTCCTCTGAAATTCCCGTTTCAAACTACTGTGCACATTGTGATGGTTGAACAAAATATTGAGGTGCATTCAGAGTCTCGATACGCTGTAGCACTGTTCACGATAAGCACGTTGTGGAGTTGATAGCAAAGACGAGTGTGTAGTGGATGTGATGTCGATGATAGTGGGCGACAGATGGACGGACAAGAGGAAGTGGAGGAGAACTGGCAGGGTGGAGGACGCCTCGGAGAGCGGGTGTGGCATGGCAGCAGCAACGGCAAACTCGTATCGATTTTCTCGAGCATGCTCTACTTGTTCTCTTGCTTGATGTTGCTTCCCTTTTCCCCGGTTGGTTGCGAGAGAAGTGACCGCCGCAAGCCTAGTGAGAGCTGCAGCCGTGCAGCTTCGAGCTGTGATCGATGCCTCCACATCTTCTGAGTAAACTCACCCTTTGACCGCTGTGCTTACATTTCTACTCCCATGCCGCGTCTTCACATTCATTCTCTTCTGAATTGAATAGTTTAGGATTCTAAAACGAACATCAGATTGTACTGTTACGGGTCCGGGCCTGTGAAGAACAGGAAAAGCACGAAACTTAATGTTACATATATTCTGTTATGATAATATTGATAATCCTAAAAACTTGTATTAGTTTTACCTATTTGAACAGGAAAACCTATGAACTCGTACAAGAGAGTAGAAATCATATCATATTTGTTGACATCTGTGCTTTGTTATTTTGGATGTTACTTTATAGATAAGAATATTTGTAGTGGCGTTTATGGGACTTAAAAGCTTCTTCAATTGCCATGCTTCAGTTTAGGTATTATACAGAGGGTTTTGCTTGTGATATTACAGCAGAAAGTACATTAAATACTAACCATTTTTTGAAATAGGTACGCTGTAACTTGAAATGAGCAGAAAAGATTGATAATGTCGAGTGTTTGCTTGTGTTATCTGTTACCATGCCATGCTGCTGGTGCACACAAGAGGCCAGGGTTCAGGATTGGTCTTCATGCACGCTATCAAGCAGGTTAGAGTGAATGGCTGTGAAGTGCTTTGAGAAATGCTCGTATCTATTGTTAAGCTTCACATGCGTGTTATTGAGGTGGTTGCCGAGTGTAAGAGTATCCTGCCTTCGGTACTGAGGCCCCCTGTCAGCTGCTCGAGCTCTGCACCAGCCCCGCTAACATTTATTGATTCGCCTGAGCAGTGCCGGCACACAGCCTACTCTCTCTCTCCCTCTCTCTCTCTCTTGCTCGCTTCCTGTGCCTCTTATCACTCACTGCTTGGACTTTACTTCTCTAGAATAAACTCATTTTATGCCACATTAATATTACGTGTATGGATATAGTTCAGGCAGTTTTGTACTCTTTACTTTTCTTGCTGCTGCAGTTAAACTATTCGGTCTGTTAAATGTATTCACAGTTCCTGATCATTTTAATTAAGCTAGATTTCCTTAACACCAAGATCAGCGTTTTCAAAATCATTATCAATTTATGTACTGATTGAGAGTCGACTGAAGTTCGAAGAGGCTCGAGAAAGCGAGTTGATTAGAACTGAATTTGAGGTGTTCCCTCGGGTGTTCGGTGAAGTGGAGGTTTGCAAGCGCGGTCTGTCTCAGCTGCTCACGGTCCTCTTGGTTGGGGCACTAGTAAGGGTCGCAGTAGTGCCGCGGTACGCATGCTCCCAAAATATCCCAGACAGAGCGGAATTATTCCGCCGTCTGGCGGTCTCTTGGCTGCCGACCTTGCGTCTCTCACACCAGCCTTCTTTAGCGCTACTACACACAACTCGCTCTCTCTAAACCCTTTTCAGCGTTCTCACTCATTTCTTGGGCTTCGTGCGAACTAAGAAATTATTCTTTAAGTGGGATTTTTTATGCGGAGTTCAGTCACCTCCTCGGCAACTGAAAATATGGAATGGAAAGCAATGCATGTTTGATTTATTGTACTTTTTCTTCTCAGGATGAGTGGAGGACATCCTACCTCGCCCGTGTGTACCATGGAGAATGAGAAGCGTATACGTCGAGAGATAGCTAACAGCAACGAGCGACGCAGGATGCAGAGCATCAATGCTGGATTTGCTTCTCTCAAGCAACTTTTGCCCCACACTGAAGGGGAAAAACTCAGCAAAGTAAGACATCTTTTCGTGAATAATTTTCGTTTCAATTGATTTAATTATTCTTTGGTTAATTATTCATCTAAATATATTCCAATCTATACTCGTATTAGTTAAACTATAAGGTTTGTCCATCCATCTCCTACACAGGTACGTAGTTATATTTTTTGGACGTTTGTTGCATAGTTTAAACGTTTAATGTCTCGCCCGATATGAAAGCACTTTTGCGAGCATTACTTCAAAGTTTCTCATTAATGTTCACATTCTACTTTTTATTCATGAACTGTTATGCTCTGCTTCTGTGAACTATTTAGAGGAGATTGGTTCGTATGCTATATTAACGTTACATATCTACTGGATTATTTCAATCGCCGTGATTTAAAATAGAACTATTTCAGTATATTGAAGAAATGTTATCTAATTTTATTCTGGAGTGTTCCTTTAATACTGCCACAGGTTAGTCTCCAGATAACAGTAAGTGATCAGTGATTTGAAAGTTTTTCGCTTAATGTGTGCAAATGATGAAGCAAAATTATGCTTCATTCCAAGTTTGGTGCGAAATTTTCGCTCCTCCTTTATCCGAAATTATTCCAACAGCAATTGAGCTAATTAAAGTAGAAACGTTACATTTGATGATATATTGTCAGATTTTGTATTTTTTTAAGTAATTCAGCACATCGCCAAGATCAATAATTATTTTAACAAATGTTGAATGTTTTAGCCAGCTTAATTTTTGGTCTGTGTATGCTATGGAATTTATTCTGTCATAATTATCAAGTACGATGTCTTAAATCAGTGCATATTTTATGATGCTTTCCAAAGTATCGATGTCGGCTGTTTCTGCTATGGTCAACATATTTGGTACCGACATCGGTCGAAAATGGGTAGTAGAATAGAATAGAATAAGGCAATAGGAACGAGCCGTTTGGCCCATTCTTGGTTCAATACCGAAGTCCCATGCCGGGACTTCGTATTATCGTATCTGCAGTATTATCGGTTGTATCTGCATTCCTATTAACTCTAAAGGAAATCTTCGTTTTGAAACAATGTTGATTTAAGTTGTGCAGCATTTAGCATAGAAACATGATTGCAGTGGACAATGTATCTTGATTCCTGGAATATTTGATGTCACAGGGAAACAAACTCGTATTTTGGAATGAAATAACTCAAATAGTCCATATTATTTTGGAGTTTTAGAAAGAAGTGAAATAACCATTTCATGCATAGTGGTTTGTATTGATAATGGGTGGAAATTCCGTTGACTGGAGAGAAAAAATGCTCTCTTCAACCATTTAAATGAACTCGGCCTATAAACACTATGCAGTATGCATTTCTGATCAGATATTCACTAGAAAAATATGATAAATTGCCATGCTGATTTCGACACGGGAAAAAAGTTGACAAGAACACGAGTGTCTGAGAATGCTGAGTAAAAAGATCTGTATGACCACGTATATCGAGAGAGATAGTTGGGTGGCTTCGAGGTACGTTTTTGTGAAGCCTTTGGGTAGTTGAGAACGAGTCTGGAGACCCTGATTTCTTCAACAATAATTAGAGGATGTTGCAAGAAAACGTTTCCGAGTGACATGCGATAAGTCTCAGGCTGTGTACACATCACAAGCAAAAACGCAAGCAATTCTGTACAGGAAAATCGTATATGGTATTGCTTGTAAAATTCACGTACGGCAGATTTTATTTTTTGTATATATTAATCATTAAATCCATTTTATTTCAATCGGTTTTGAATCTGGTTGTCGCTGGCCTTCAGCATTGATTTAGCTGATAGCCAAATTTTGATAAATACGCTCCGTATTTTATTAATTATTTTTAGGTATTTTTATTTTATATTTGTATAACAGGTTTTGAGGCAAAAGTGTACTACATTTTTCACCTCAAAAAATCGTCTTTTTGTATAACTATGACTATTGACTATGTAAAACAAGTTAATTTTAAAATAAAAGATAAATATATTTTAGTTGAAATAGAAGAGCTTTGAAGCGCGCTGGTGTGTGTGTGGAGGGCACACCTAGCGTCTGTTAGAATAGAATAAGGCAATAGGAACGAGCCGTTTGGCCCATTCTTGGTTCAATACCGAAGTCCCATGCCCATGTTCCTTGTATTATATTACACTACGCCATTCAAATTCTCGACTTCTTACGCAATCAAACACAAATGAACATTTCAATGGTGTAGAGTACGTTGGCATTATATATGAAGAATGCTCGCTGTCCTAACAGACGTGTGCATGGAATTTTATTTCACCTTCTAGTGCTAGCTTGGATCGCTCTTTTTTTTTGCAGCATTTTCTTTCTTGGAGCATTGTTTATGAGGCATGAAACAATTTACTGACACCTACATCACAATTTACTTAGTGTTTGCCTCTTATAGTAAGAGGGAAAAGATACATCATATTTTTCATTTTAAGTTTTTTTTGGGTGTACATTTGACTCTAAGATAAAATGAAAACTTTTCATCGTAGAATCACGTTCATCAATGTTTAACATTCATTATTTATTCCTCTGATATCATTCCTTCATGATTTCGAACTAATATAGAATAAGTTTTAATTTTTACGTGGTTGATGTGGAAACATTCAGGCGCTAAACTTATATAGCGAGCGAGAGAGAGAGAGGCACATTAGTGAGAGGCACGTAGGCAGCGACGGCATGCATGGGGGTCAGGGTAGGGTATTGCACTGTACTCGCAATTCGCTTGAATGTCACTAGCCGTGGGAGTCGTGCTAGCTAGAAAGTTGCTGCACAAAATTGTTCCCTCAGTTTCAGGTGACTTTTTCTTGCGCTACCAAGCTCCTAAAGATGACGTAACTCAAGATATATAGGATTTTTGAAGTTTCTGGAATAACTGAAAATTCTCTAAATTCTCGATTTAGACGCCATTGAAAATTCTCAACAATTGGAAGACTCGTCAGTGAAGCTAGTTTTTGGCTATAAATTTTTTCTTCGTTTGCATGAATTACTGTGTCTAAGATTAAACTGTGAGGTACAGAGCGATAGAAAACTCTTTCAGGAGAGTATATTTCTAGAAGATGATTGAAGCATGTCAATATCTGTGCAAAAGAAAACGAGTATGCTTATTCTCTTGCTTGAGGCACTGATCGCAGCTGTGTACCCAGAAAAGGTCGGATGCGTTTTCAAATGTTAGGTGACATGGTGCGTTATTCATTTTTTCAGGTTTTATTGATGTAAAGTTATTTGCTAGAAGCTTATTTCTATCGATGTACTCTAAAAAGTTAGGGCCGCAAATCGAAAGATTTGGTGACATGTTTAATACTAACGACGATTAGTAGTTAACATTTTCCTATATAAATCCCTCTGTAAATTTCGTCCATTTAGGCTGCAATGTACTGTACATTTGTTGTAATTCGTATTATGTTATACTCATCTGGCGATGTGCAGGCTTTGATTACAGGTACTTCGTAGTAGATAGCTTTGAATGAGTGATAGCATTGCCGATACATTTACGTATTGCTCAATGTATGTTATGATGTCCACGGTGTAAATGCGTTAACTCATTCAACACTTGAAATCGCAAGAAAACGCTCGTCTAGACGATACTTGGAAGTAAATTGAGCACTAATGGAAGGTATGATGGCTTCCATTTGTGAGGTTGTAGGCATGAATGAGACTGATCCGTAGTAAAGCTCTCAGTAGTGGCGGGCAGGCAACAGCTGACTCCGCCAGCGCGGCGCACCTCACGCGTCTCTCTCTTATGTCATATTACTACGCCATTCCAAGTTCTTCGCTTCTTACACAACCGAATTGTTGGGTCATTAATGAATGAGAAATACATGGATCACCATTAAAAGTATTCAAATAGGCTCGTTCAGATGACAAAATAGAATCAATCTAGCCCATTGTAGTCCAGCTGATCGTCGTCATGGCAACCATCGATCCAGTTAGCCTCGCACTTCAGAGTTCAGGTACCGAGAACACATTTATTATACCCGGATAAGTTTATCCTACCGTTATCAATTTTTGGAAGAGATTGGTTTGTGATGGTACGCTCAGTATTTTGTATCATTTGCAAATAGTAGAAAGTTCCTCGTGCATGAGCGCGCTGTAAGATGAGAAACATGTGCGAGTATGGGCGCCCGTGCGAGGCTAACTGAAAAGAGCGGCAGGTTGAGGATCAACCGGTCGCGCCATCAGATGCATCACTACCACCATCCTTCTCTTCACTCATTCGGCTGACTACTCTAGCTCTCTCAGCTGCTGCCTCCCATGGACGGACTTGGTCTGTGTCTCTGGGGGTCAGAATGCGGAAACAGCTGTGATGGCGGTGTCTCCGCTGCTACTTTACTTGTTCGCATTTTTTTACTTTCGCACTATTTGTTAAATGATTTCTTTCCTGCTCGTCTCGAGAATTGATTAAAATCGCGATAAATGCTTTTCATCGAGTATTGGCCTAGCGTCTTACATGCGTTAGACTCCATGTAAAGAAATCCAATTCACCATTGAAACGTGTTATGAACTCCGGGTTTGAAAAAACAATTCATCTGTTTTCTGAAAAATGTTTTTATTTAGAGAGTATGTGTGAGTTGGTGGGTTTATGTAGCTTGTGAGCTTGGTCTTTTGAATATTTTTTTTTAATTTAGTAATGTTTGGATATTAGCTTTCTATGAATAATTTTTGTGAATGTAGTTTGGATGACAGAGGTCTTAGTCCAGCGATTTCGATCATATTTACCGACCTTAGTGTACAGGATACATTATTGGTTCCGGTCTTCAGTTGGATGAATGAAGCATAGTTCCGTTCAATTTGATTTGACCAAGCAATTAAGGGAAGCTGCATGGCCCTGCTGTGACATCTCCTGGCTTGTCAAACATCACTTCCTATGTTATAAATAGTGTGTTCTTTTCTGCCGGCCTCATGGTTGTAAGAATTGATATGAAATTAAGGTGCATTGAACTCTGCTCACTCGCGTTAAAAGAACTTCTTTGGTTGCCAGTTTTAGTGCTTGTTGGTTTGTTGACAAAAAAGCTTTAATGAAGTGATAGTGTAAGGTGGATGTGCTACAGCAGCAATATATTATATTAATAATAAGAATGGTGGATGAGCTAAAGCAGCAATACAATAATAAGAATGGTGGATGAATGCGCCGGAGCAATGGCACCTGAACAGCTGACTGCATGCCAGAAGCTACGGTTGACTGCCGCTCGTCGCTGTAGTGGCAGCGGTTACTATGAGGCCTACACTCAGTCCTGCTTCTTGGATCATCTGCCACTTGCCTTCTGCATAAAAAAAACTTCAGACTAGACGATAGACGTTCGAATATTTTTGAGTATCAGATATATTAATGAATTGTTAGTGATATTCTTCCCATATCGTATGTCAATTTAGCTGTAACGTATTGAATGAATTATTCTAAAATTTAACGAGTGTTACATTGTTCAAAGGAATAGTTTGCGAATTGCGTTGAATCGCGAGTAAAATTGTAACCGAAGTGAAAAATCACGGTGTTCAGATTATTTTCGTGATGTGAAATTCATCCATACTTTTATCACTCATCATAATACTTGTTGTTCTTTGCGAAACAAATACAGTTACGGAGTATGCCATTTGCCTTGCGAAAAATGTTTACGAAATTAATGAATTTTGCCATGAAGTTGAGCTTGCTTGCTTATATCAATTGAACTTGGACCGCGGTTCCTTGTATCAGAAGTCGCTGCAGGATGCCATTTGCTCGTCAAGAACTGCGAAGCAACACGGAATTTCACTTAATGAGCTTGAAGACGCTTTAATTTTTAAATCGCTGTTTTCTCCTAACTAGCTTTCTTGGCGTTTGTCTCGAGTCTGCTCTTTTCCACCACACATTATTTTCCTCGTAGTGTCGCACTTTGTAGAATTTAGTTGTGAAGTTCACTGATCGAATATAAGAATGCTTGAGCTTAACCTACTGCTTGAATTGAAACTTCTTCCAAGTGGTTAGTTGAATAGTTTATTTGAAAATTGATGAGCTTATGTTTAAGTTTCATAAGCCTAGCGATATTTTAAAAAAATGTGCACGAGATGTTAAGGTTTAGACCTTGATGCTTATTGTTCATTATTCCTGTTATCTACACAGTACTTCTACAACTCCTGTTAAAATGATTTCGGCATCTTCCACGGCATATTGTATCAAGATGTTAAATTTATAGCCTGGTATGTTATGAGGTTAAATTGTGCTTCAAATATATTTCAGTTTACATTTAAAAGTTTGGTGAACAGCTGGTCGTGGTGGGTCGCTGACCTCACGCCAGCAGTTGTGCCAGATGGTTCTGCTGGACGTACTCCAACAGCTGGCCTCTACACTGCCAGCACTTGGCGCTCGCGGCTCGTCCACGGCCTCTGTCTAACCACTGCATAATGATCTCAGAGATTTCTCTTTTTATTGTTCGATTTGCAACTTGGAAGACATTATGTGCAGTGCAGATGATACTACTCTGTGACCCTTGTGTCCGACACCGATCCTGGTTATGACACTTGCAAAACTTTAATATTATGTGTTGGCGATTCATTGTTGTCCCCCATTACATTAGCCTAAGTCTAAACCCTGATCTCATTAAAATACAAGGTGTCCATAAAGTCTTTTATAAAAGTCTCGTCAAGTCTCAACAGCGCATCTTTCACAAACAGGATCCCTGAAACACACAAATGCAAAACGTGATTAAAAACTTTCAGAAACACTGAATACAATAGAACAAATCTGAATGAAATATCTTATCAATTGCATTTGTAATAAATTTTTGTAATGGTAAAGAGACTTTATGGACACCCTGTACTTTCCTGTTGATCTATGAAACTTATTTTTATCAGTGATAAATGAAACTATTTCCTACTAGAATGACTTATCTGATATGATACGATAGAGCTTGTTGCCTCAACGCGAGTCGTAATGTGTTCCCCCAACTACAGCATACAACTCAGCCTCCTGAGCACCGTCTCGACCGACAATGTTCGACTACATTGGCATACCTAACAGCTGTTCTTTAATTCCCGTGTCATGTGACTCCAGCATTGATTTCGCCGTGTTTCCGTTTTCCTGAATTCTCGGCATTTTTACTTTGACGATAATTTTAATTGACCATTTGCGTCTTTGTTCAAATGATCTATAACTTTATCCTCCTGAAAATGAGTTGGCATCATTGTTGTCAAACGTGATCTTCGGATGAAATCGCATCGAGCCAAATTAATATTATCTCGTTTCATTCATGTTTTTTTGAGGGAAGATTTATTTATTTTTAATTTAAATTGTCATTCCTGTTCATTCAAGTTTTCTTTGTTTAATTTAGGATTAGTTTGGGACATGGTCTTCCATTGCTAGTTTCTTGCGCTTGTACTGTTTGATTTGTGAGTAGTTCTATTGAAGACAAGCCTGAGATGAAGCATGCCGAATGATTTCGTACTTGGAGGTCTGATATTTTTTATCAATTAATGGTTAGCTCTACGTGTTGGAATCACTCTGTAACTACATTTTTCCTTTCTCAGGTTTCTTTATGGTTGAATTCGTAAAGTTGCCAAATGAGAAAAATTTGCTGGCAGAATGCACTTAAAAGCAATAATAATATTCAGTCGTTAATTTTTCAATAGTTTCTGAAGAAACGCGCATGCGCATATTCCAAGAAGTACTATTTAAAACTTACAATCCAAGAATGAGTCAATGAATATATAAAGTGTCTGAAAATAGAGTAGCGCATGCTCACTCACCAAAGTGCAGCAGCTGGAGCAGCGTACGTTGCTGTTGCAGCGGCCGTTGTGCTGCAGGGCACCGTCGTGTGCCCAACGCCACATTCCAGAGCCGCGACGTCGCTTTCTCCTCAACAATGTTGACCCGCCAGGCGCACGAGCGAACCCTCACTGCGCCCACATCATGCTCAACTTCGGTGCCACCTTGTCTCACATCAAACTGTGAAATTCATGTAGTTCCGAGACTTATATTCTCCTTTTTTGATGTTCATGACCAAGGCACTATCGTGTTCATTCATGCGTACTTACTCTCAGAGTTGCATTTTATCCTTCACTGTTGTTTGGTATTTCATTGAAGTTAATTACTCGCAAAAATATTTGGAGGGTTCAATAAAGGAGATTGCCTCTCAGCGTACCTCGTTGATTGTGTTCTCCAGGAGGTTATGGTTGTTGAGCTCTTTAATTGCATTAAGAAGTATCGGGTGTGTTCGTGGTGCTCTTCATCGACAGCATAAATTTGGAAATTAAAGTTTCACATTGGCTTTCCTGTGCGTGCCCATGAGAGAATCAACATTCCTTGTTACTGAAATCACTTGGTTTCCTTTCGGAATTAAGTTTTTTGTTACTCTACACTTGGTTTCATTTGGCAGGGGCCATTGTATGGATCTCTTGCGTGTCTCCGTTTCCCCTCACTTCTTCTTGGCTGTTCAAAGTGCTTACGTAACATCGGAGACAAAAATCTTGCACTTTTTTTAGCATATGGCATTCCGGGTAAAATAGGTAATGATATTCTTTGAAATTTTAAGTCGTGCTATCTTATTAATCACATATTAAACAAGTGAAATGAAATTCAACTATTTTTGTTACATATGTGTAGGGTCTTGTTACTGAAACAAAGTTTATATCTTAGTTTAAATTATATTAGTACAAAATACTCCAAATGTAACTTATAACAATTTCAGTCACAATTTCGAAATGAAATAATAAATTACAATACAAATATGATTTCGATGCACGGTACATTTTGTGTTATTTATATTAAGCAGTTCCATTCAAAAAGCTTGAAAATTCTTTTCGTTGTATTTCAATAAACTCGTGCTCTTATTTTAGCGATAAAACCAAGCCCTTAAGTAAAGTAGTCTTATCTGTGCATCAGTATAGGAGTATGTAAATTTTAATAATACTCTTTGTTTGGGATATCACAAAAGGCTAGATCTCGAAGTATTACACAGAATGCCCTCAGGTCGCATGAGTGTGCCATTTCTCTGAGTTAACTGCATCTTTGTCTGCGGTGATCTTTGTGTAGTCTTGCTCATCTTAGCTTCAGTGATCTGCTCCACTGTTAAGACCTGACGCTGATTGGTTTCGTCGACGGTCGTGGGAACAGTCTTATGAGATCACGATCGTACTTTTCCTCGTAGAAGCTCCTCTTAGGTAGGAAATCCTTCAGCTTATTTTGGGAGCTTAGCGCTCTTGGGATGTATAGAAAATGCAAATTCCATTCATATGCTGATTGTGCATGCTTCAGCAGTCAGCGTAGCCAGTCCCTAGCTATTCAACGCAAAAACACCAACAGTAGTTGCAGAAGGATGTTGTGGTCGTAGTTCATAGTTAGGGAGGGTTTAATCAAGTATTTCTGTTGCATGAGAGAAGCCGGTGTTCCGTGCAACTAATCTATTCGGGTGTTTAAGATTTTCCATGTTCACTTCGTTCTTAGTTTTCATTTCATGTAGACGGGTGTAATGTTCACTCTCTGCTGGAGCGCTAAGCGAAAAGATAGATGAAAATTTTATTGATAGTGCTGAATAATGTTAAAACTTTAAAACGTTGTGTGCAAGATTCGTAAAGTTTCTGAAGTGAACAGTAGTTATAACTACATATATGTATATTTTTAATTGGTTTTCAAGAAAATTTTGAGCGTCAAGTCTGCAAAAGTTAAGTTAGTTTCTTTCAATCGACTGAAATTATTACTTGTTGATTCATTGTTGCAACGCCTCTGAGAAGAAATTATTATCCACCCATGAAAAATTTTCAACTTGTATTGGTTTACTGTTGGTGTAGTTGTAAAGTAGGCTTTATGTTTAGTTATTTTTTCGAGTGGAGAGTTATGGAACCGAACTCTACCTTTATGAGCGTCTTCGATATTATGTCTGTTCAACAATTTTTCATACCATGCTTTCTGTGTAACAATTCATACCTTGCTTTCTGTTTAACAGTTCATACCATGCTTTCTGTTTAACAATTCATACCATGCTTTCTGTTCAACAGTTCACAGCACACAAAATGTTTCAAATTTTTCGTCGTGGAAACGCTACTTGCTGCAACGATATTTTTGCGCTAATATTTAGCTCAAAAGTAGTAATAAAGAAACGTTCTGTTGTTGAATTTAACGCAAAATTTCTTACGCAATATAATATGAATTTATGTTCATAGATCTTTTATGCATAATATGAAATATGGAAACAAATAGTCATTGACGTTGGCTGGCATTCGGGAGTATGAGCCGTGATCAACAACTTCTGCTTATATTTTCGAGACAGATGGATGTTTTTCCCTTTTCTATTCGTGTATGCCGTTATGAACCTGAATTTACAGAAATGAAACTAGTTCAATTCGTGTAGCTTAACATTTTTGCGTAACGGAAAGCGTGAATGGCAGAAAGTCATGTTGCGAAGCCTGTACATTCTGGTTGAGGTTGTGTGGCGTCGCTGGCGCGGTTGTGAGCGCAGCAAGAAAGCCGCAGTCTGTAGCGCCTTTCCGGCATCTGGTGTCTCAAGGTCAAAAGTACAACTCTTGGATAGCATGCACCCCTCCACTCTCTGGTCCGAGTCGCGTTGTTCCTCCCACCCTCTCTTTCCCCGTTTCACCTGTTCTCCCCCGCTCCCTTCTACCTCTTTATGGTCGCCCTCTCTACTGCCAGCGCACAGAAGCACTTGCTCATACAGCTGCCAATGAACTAATTTGTATCAGTTTATCTTTCTCTTGTCTTCCTTTGACAGGTTCATTCTAAAATCCTGTTCATTGTTGTCATATAAACATGTATAGAGCGGAGTCTAGGGTCTGCAATGCACTGTCATTCTGTGTAGTTTGAGCTATGATAATTATTCGTTGTTGTTGAAAATACGAGGTGCAACAACATAACTGCACCCTGCATTACCAAATGCAAATAATTTTGTCAGCAGTTAATGAAAGGTGAACATTTTTTGTCATCAAACAAACGTGACGAAAGAAGTAAAGGTTTATAACCCATAATTACCGTGATGTGCGCAGGTGCAGCTGGACACGCTATTTTGGCGTGTTTGTGCTACTCTCAAGGCCGCTGTTACAACTTCTCTATGATCAACATGCCCCGCTAGTGTACTGGTTCTTGATCCTACGAAAACTTAGATGTCGAAATGCACTGCGACAGTCTAACTTTTGCGGGCTTTATTTAAATTAGAGGATAACTTCAATGATTTAGCAATCGAGCTTGGTTTACATGTATTTGTTTAAAAAAAAATATTTATAATTTTATGAATATTGAGCAAGGAATTTAGCATGGATAAAACTTGTAATCAACCCTGGATATCATTTTAAACTACTGAGTTGTATTTACTTGCTTCGTTGCACTTTATAAATCTTTCGCAGGACGTATAGTATGAAGCTTCGGTTATTTGATTTATTTTAAAAAGTATTAAAAATAAAATCCTGTTAAAACTTGAAAGTTCATAGAAATCTCCACGGAAAGCGCACCACGCAGATTACTTTCTCGTGGTGTTAAAGCCAAGTTTTGCTGAATGCTTCATTTTGTGAGGATGGGGTGAGAGTGAGACGGTGTGTATCTGCTCTTAGTGTAAAAGATATTTCTCAGTGAAGCATCTTTTATTGTTTTCCCATCTATTTCATTCCTAAATTCTTGTTCGCATCTATTTGAGCTATGCATGCGTTCACCATTTGTGCTACTTATTTGTGAGTTCCATTTTAGGATTTTAGTAAATCCAGTGAAGCTGTGAACTTCCAGTTGGGTCTTTATTGGCACGACAGCTGAGTGGCACGTCTGGCTGCTCAACCGGTACTTGGATCCGCTGCGCCCTTTTTAATTCGTTAAGGAGTTTTTTTGCGTGTTTTATAAGAAGAATTTACGGTAATCCGGCAAAAATCTAACTATTACAATTCTGAGATATTTACGTGCAAACGTAACAGTCGAGGCTGGAGTTTCTGAGGTGCATATGTTATCTGGTGGCAAGGTCGGGTAAGGACACAGAGCGTTAGCCTGCTGGTCAACATTCCTCAGCAGTCGGTGACTGCCGCTGTTCTTGGTCTTAGCTCACTGCTAGCCGGGCGACTGCAATGCACCTATGTCAATGATCCACGTTGCGTTGCCCGAGCGTGAGCTTTCTTTACCCAGTTTGTTTTTTAGCCAAGTTGAAAACATGCCGCAAACTTGGTGAATACTTCACGAACTATGATATCGTGTTAAGTTAACTTATATCTAACTTCTCGCACCATCAAAACGTTGCAGATAAGGTCGCTGTTGAACGGTCGTTATCTACGTAATTAATGCAAATCTTATAATTTCAGGGTTATTTCTTTTACTCACTTTGGTAAATTTACTTCTTCAATATCTTGGAATCGCACTGTACAAATTTCATATTTGATTCCTGAACTTCCTTCGTGTTGAAGCGCGTAGGTTTTTAGTATATCAATCGTGGACTAACACTATTTTTTTTTCAGGCGGCGATACTCCAACAGACGGCTGATTATATCTTCAGTTTGGAGCAAGAAAAGAAAGACCTTCTTCATCAAAATAACCAACTGAAGAAAATTCTTCAGCAAGATAGTTTGGATGGTAAGTTTTCCTCTAAGTTCAGATAGCTGGTAGCAAGTTCTTGGTAATTTTTGAAGTAAAATTTCATTACATTGGTGTTAGGAAGAGTTTTAAAGAAAGCAAAAAATTAAAATAAGCGAAGTTTTAACGTTTCTCGTCATTTTCTGACTAATCATTTGAATAGGGTTTTCATAGCACCAATATTAATGAAAATAAGTACTTCATATGTACCAGAAAATAATGAATCTTACGGAAGCATGCTGAGAGGAATTATATTTGTGAATTTGAGCATTCATAAAGAAGTCATGAGCGATCCCTATATTTGTTGGATAAAGATGCTCAGAACGTCTGGCCTCGTTTGGATATTTGGAAGACTGTTTTTCAGCAGTATGTGTAAATACCTATTGTAATTTTTTTGAGCCTTGAGTCAGGTAGGATTTTTCTTTTTAGTGTTTGCCTCGCGTAGAAAATAACTGTTTCGTGAAACACGTACTACGAGTACTGGTGTCGTACAATTCTAAGCTTCTCTATCTCATTTCGGAAATTTTCGTCTATATAGTAAGATGCTATATGTTTTAGAACATTGTTAAACTACGATTGTGGTAATACCATAGGTGTAATTAATAATTTAAGTAGACTTTTCTCATAAAATAAATTTTGAGTCAATCGAACGAAAAATTTCATATTGTTATTACTCGCAATATAGATCCTACAGCAAGCGTGCAAGATGATAATTCTTGAAAAAATTATAATTATTCTGAGACTAATTGGTTTTAAACTAAACTTGGTCGTTGATCTTGGCAGAATTTCAGTTGTGTATACATATTGTAAATGCCAATTATTGAACAAATTTTTACCAAATCGTTGAAATGTTTTCCTGTGGCATTTATATCATGAAACAAAGAATTTTCCGTATCGTACTAAACAAGCCGTTTTGTACGATACTTGAAACAAAGACGAAGAAGTAGAAATTCGCATTGGAAGTAAATACATGTATCTATTCATGTAAATAATGTGTTAGGAATGAAACTAGGAAAAATGTCCAATACCATATATTGTATTAAACTAAGAACCTAGCTTACCTGAAATTCCTGGGCTTCATGTCTTCGTTTAACACAACTTATTTCTTCACACAGGGAGTTCATCTGAAGGAGAGAGCCCAGCTTTGAATGAGCTGATTTCGCACATTCAAGATATTCAGAACAATCCCACTGCATGCAAACTTCCCAACACTGAATTTCACAAACTCAACAACAACAGTACAAGCAAAAACAACAACAGTGTTGACAAGGGAACCACTCTGGTTGATAGAAACAGACGACTTGGCAACCCAGTGTGTGGAAAAGTTGATGGTAAAAATGTACTGGTCAGCAGACAGACGGCTGCTATTCGCCTGCCGAAGAGTGCTCGTCATATTGAACCAGAAGATCGGAAGTCAGGACCTATAGAAGAGACTCATTATTATGTCGAGACTCCTCTTCAATACGTCGATGTTAAAACTGAGCAGTACCCAGAAAGGCGCCGACGATCAAACATGGAAGATTCTGTCAAAGCCCTTGTTCAGTGTTCGGGCAATAAGGTAAATAAAGATACATAAGGCAAGTAAAGGTTACGTAGGTTTTAATGCATATGAATTGCGAGTTTAACAGTCTATTTTCAAAGCTAAATGCATGTTATAGTAAGAGGACTGGAATATAAGGTTGGATGTTCGTAGGAGAGAGGTATTGCGACTGAGTTGGAGCTATAAGTTTGTTGCTGTTGATTTTTATTTAGGTGTGATAACAGTTGTTCAGAAAATGCCTTAGTGATCCTTCGTACGATGCTCTGAAGGATGAATATGAATGGAATAATTTTGCCAGGTAACTTGCTATCGACGTTAAAGTAACCGTTACATAAAGAGAAACTTTTTTGCATGCTCGATTCTGATGCGTTGCCATTGCGATGAAGGGAAAAGATCTTTAAACTACAGGGTACGGCATTATAACTTCCTTTTGTTAAAGTAAAACGATTTGAAGAAAAGAAAGTTATGTTGCCGCACCCTGTAGTATATCATTAATGAATCTGTTAACTAGCCTATGAGATACAACTTGTTAGTTCAATTTCTTAGTCTGCATGCAGGTTCCTCTAGTCACACAGAAGACAAAAATGAATATAATATTTTAGAAGGAATCAGCTGTTGTGTAGCTTATTAAAGGCATGATGGAGTAGGCACAGTTGAAGGAAGTGAACACAGAGATATGGTAGTGTGGTTTTAACGTGAAGAAAAAACGCTACTTTCAATTAAGTATTCGTACACGTATATTCGATGTTCAATTTTTAATGTCAGCGTCTTGAGACTAGTGATAATATTCAAGCGACAATTCTTGTCCTCTGTGCCGCAACTTAAAGTAGAGGCTCGTAGAGGAGTTTCGATAAGCTTGATAGTCTAGTCTTACTCCGGGCGTCCACCGTCGCAGCGTGCTGGACATGTTTCTCGTCCGCCGATGATCAGGCCCACACTGACCAAGGTGGCTACGGGAATCACAAGTGGCAATGCTCGCCAGTCGACCACTCGGGACCCAAAAAGTAGAAGCCGCACGAATTACGTGTAAGCGTTTTGAGGAATTGGTGATTCATAGATCTTGAAAAGGAGGATTAGTATACGTTTTATGTGAGGTAACAGGTTTGTGTAGCTGAGTTGCACATTAGGTAGGCTTCATTCTTCAGGGAGAAACTGCGTTCACCGGATTCAACTAACGTAGTACTTGGAAGCGTACCAGGCATGTTTTTATGCTGTCCTGTATAGGCACCAATAGCGATACGAGATAATGTACAATTAATGTGCGAGATTTCTAAATGGGGGGTTTATATATTGAATGAAGGATGAAGAAGAGTTGTAATAAATGATAGTAGTCTCATTGCTAGGAAGGTACGTTCTTTTATCAAGTGTTTTATTGCAGCACAGAGAATACGTCGCTAATGAATTGACGCATATTTTTTATTTTTCAAAGAATCAGCTTGTGGCTCAATATTTGTGAGAGCTATGTTTTATGACTTAGGGATTATGCCGTTGAAATATTGATTCGTCTTCCAGTTTAAAAAACATTACATTATTGAGCAGGCGCTCAATAATGTAATGTTTTTAAACTTATGAGTAAATAATACCTTCTTCAACAGATGAAATTGGACTATGGAAACGAGGAAGACGTGAAGCCTGAGCCGTGCGAGTACAGCTCGGTTGCATTTGGATTTGAAGCATGTGACTCAGTTCCGCGCAGCACAAATGCTGTAGTCGCAAGTACCAATGGTGGGGCAGTCTTGCACAATACAAACTCTGCACGCTGCTACACCATCAACACGGGTGCTCTTCACCATCCAAGCTCAGGCCATACTGGAACTACTATCGTCACTATTCTACCACCAACGCCTCCTCATCCAACAGCAATGCCCTCATTACCCATTTCTCTTACAACACCACTTACAACCGTGAGTATTTCTGGGATTCACGTGCTATGAACATAATTATTTCATCTTGAAAGTTTTCTTGCCTGTATCTCATGAATCAATGTCTAACGTTTGAACATGTTCTTGGTACTAATTGTCAGAATTTATGAAGTTGTCCAACGAGGCTGAACTTTTTTCTGTTACGGCTAGGTTCTCTTGAAGAATTGAAATGGTTACTAGCAAGAGTTCTTTTTTTTCATAGGTGAGTAAGGTGGGATCACCAGCTTTGGAAGTGGTTTCTAACCAAGGCAAATGTGTTACTCAGCAACGCATGCTGGAAGACGAGCGCTGTGCTGTTCTCAAGCCTCGGGTGGAGGTGGAGCCCGCGTCTCGTATTCCCACTCCTGACGAAATTGAGTACAGCGCTGGAGAAAGTCCACCGCATCAACTTCATCATCAGCATGAAATTCATGAAGGGTGAGTCAAATTGCGCTACATCTTGTAAGTTCGTTAAAGTATTTGAAATATCCTTTATACCTTGCAATGCTCAATTTCTAATTCAAACTACTTTGAAACTCGTATTTACTTGCTATGTTTATGTCCTTTGCAGAGAGAGCTATTCCGGAACAGGAATTTCGAAATCGGGTGTGAACTCAGGGAGCAATCCTTCATGTCAGAAATCTCTGGACACCATTTGCGAAGCAATTAGGCATCTTGAGGGAGATCATATGTTTTCTGCAACAGACGATCACTGTCAGCTTAACAGGATAGAGGAGGAAATAATCACTGAGGAAACTTTCCCTATTCACGACTCAACGCCGGGATCGCTGCACGATGAAACTGCATTTCATGGAACGAACGTCAGTATTGCAGGCACTATCGTGCGTCATGGCAAAGATACTATCTACGAGATATGCTCTTCACCAACTAGTGCTGGTCAGCCCACTACAATTCAGCATCGAATTCAGTTTCATCCAGCGACAACCATGGTTTATGGCATCGACGAACACTTGAATTCATCGGAACCCCAAGAAGTTCCTTTGGAACTCACTACTAATAATCGTTTCGAGCGTCTTGCATCTCCTCCTCCCAGTACGCTTTCAAATCAAACTAATGTATTTTCTTCTTCATCTAATTTGATACAAGCTTCACGGCCAGGCGTTATTGTTGTAAAGCAAGCGTAAGCACGTGTATTTTCAGCTTTGTAAGAAACGTGTACATTCTGTTGACAAAAACGATTATAGATTGCCTAAATTGTACATAAATGACATTGTCGTACACCTCTGTGAGGGAACTGACTCGAGGTGCTATGCAACGCAACTATTTCTCATCATTTTCTTTAAATCTTACCTGCTGGTACCTGGGTTTACTAAGAAACAATTTCTTCTTATGCAAACAAAATCTCCCGGCAATATTGGGTGCTTTTGACGACAGGAACTTAATTTACTTTGGAGATTGTTTCCATCCTAACGTAGATTTGGTTTGAAGTGTTGCTTACGTTCATTGCTCATGTGGTAGCTTGCTTCACTCACCGATTTTGTCAGTTTTGTACAGCGTGTCTTTCGTATATATTCTGTAATCTCGTTGAAATTTGGCTGTTCTGTAAGATAATCGCAAGTATCTATTTCCTTTTTGGTGTAAGTTTGTTGTGTTACTTGTTAAATTATCAGTTATTAATTTCAAACGAAACTGACATCGGATTAAGTTCCTGGTATCGTAAGATTTTTGTAATGCTTCGCAGTTTCTGAACTTTCGTGATAGTTTGTTACATTTTGCAGTTGCTGCAGAATTTATTGAAAGCGTAAAGCGCTTGGTCGATCATATATGCTGAGCTCACGGATCCTACATTCACAATACGTAAGCAGGATTTTTACTACCGGATGCTTATATTTCTGCCCTCCAGCGTGCCAAAAAAACTCGTATTTACTTCTACACCGTTCATCAACAGTTCCGGTAGTAGACTTACAAGAATTGTGATGACTGTTAAAACTCTTTCAGTATAATTCTTTTGTATTACAGGTAACTTTGGAAGTCGTTACAAGTTTTTACGTGGTATTGTGCATTGAATTTCATGTAAATAGACAAATTTGCGGGAATAATGACTGTCATTGGAAGTCATTTTGCACGTGCAAAATTCTATGTTCAAGGCGACAGTATTACATAGGCTAGTATCGTAGTTGCGTGCTATGAAGAGTTCGGTGTCAAATTTAAAAGTTGTTCTTGTTCATGATTGAGCCACGAGCGCTAGCTACATTATGAATGAAGAACTGTGTGGGGAATAGATCGTTTTAGGAAGGAGTAATTGTGAATTGTGTTGAAGGCTGTGCGCATGAGATTCTGTTCGGTGCCGTTGGTCTAAGGACGAATGTCATTTGCTCAAGGAGAGGACGGTAAACTAAGTTGTACTCATTCAGTAAGTCCTGTGACGGTTTGCTATGTACTAAAAATGCTTCAGTTTCAACCATTTAATGATTTTGCTCTATTCGATCTGTTCTTTTTTACTTCCGGCTGTCGCTGAATATTTAGTTTTGTTCCTAAAGTGGGCATTAAATATTTTGGTCATTTCTCTTGAATATTAAATTCTGTGCTAGGTTGATGAATAATCTTACTGCTGGTGATAATTAGGCATGGGTTAACACATGAAATGAGCATTGTTAATATTTCGCTACTACCAGCAAAAATGAATTGATAAAAGCGCCGAAAACTTACAATACGGTGGTTTGATCGCTGAATCATGTAGGACATACAATCTATACACATTCAAAATACTAATAACAGGCAAGCTTTGGTTGGGACAATTTCCTTTTCTTACAGTACAAATATTTATGTTTTCTTCAAATTATGGTGTGTACTCTCCTGGTCGCTTTTGCTTTAGAATACTGTTCGTAAATTTCGTTGATTGTATTGTAGCTACGAGCGGATATATAAACCAAAGATTTTTTTCGCAGTGGTGCTTATGATGACCACTCATTTTGGAAGATAATCCATTATGTTAAAGTGTCCGTCACTTCAATGTAGTTCTTTTCTAAAAGTAATTTCATCATAAAACTGAAAAACCGCGTAATTTTATATTATTTCTACCTCTAATTCATCAGAAGCCCAAGAATAAATTGAGTGTTTATAACGGGAAACAGTTAATTGATCACTAATACATAAATATGTTGTTGTAGTTTTCAGCCAATCTTACTCATGGAAGCGGAGATTATCTAAATTGTCTTACACACACATGTACACGTCAAGCTTCATTATAAAATTGCGAAGAGAAAACATTATCGTGTACCAGAACACGAGATTTCATTATCCAAAGAGTACACAAAGTTCATGCGTTACAACCAAAATATAATGAATAGGCTAGTTAAAATTACTCCCTAATTTCAAGAAGAAAAATTCTTTAGCCGTCACAACATGCATTAACCTGAAGCATCATGATAGTCGTAGTGTGCCTCACATTCAAGACCTTGACTCGAGCTAGAAATTCGTTAGACTCCGCAGTCCTGCTCGACAGTAAAACTTATCTGAACTATGCCATAGATCACTTACCGTACATTTAACGAACACTTCTTACAGCACACTTTCCAACAAGAAATGCAACACGTGAAGTGAAAGATACATGTTAAATGCACAGTCAAGGTTTTTTATCAGGCGTACGAGCTCAAGCCCATAAACGAGCGGCAGGAAGAGCTCATTAACGAATAAAACCAATTTTAACGAATAGAACCAATTATCTCGCTTATTTTGGAGGAATCGAGGACTATTGTGCTGAATGTTCGAGAAATAAAGCTTGAAATGAACTTGCCCTCGTGCCCAAATATTTTTTCTTTGGGTCATACGCTTCATTTTACAGAACCGATGTGGAACTCAGCTCTAGTGTATAAATACTATATCGTCTTTAGCAAGGCTCAGGTTTAACTGACTTACCACAACTTTGTTGGACTCAGAACATATCCGCCATGTTCTCCTCGAGGAACTTCTTATATAAAGCCATGAAAGAGGCAACAAAGGCTTCAAGATGATAAATCGCTTTGGAGCCAAGATTGAGCCTGTGTTCGTGATAAGCTGCAAGGCTGGTAACTTCTGCCTTCAATTCTCCATCAACATTCTGAATCAGCTCCCTCAGAAGTCCCTGCACAGTTATCACAGAATTAAAACGTTAATATTCAAAATAATTAAAATCTTAGTACGTTCATGACAATAGGTAAAAATTCTAATAATTACTAATAAAAGGCAATAAAAAAGAAGGCGAGTAAAATATTATGATAGCCTAGTATATTTTAGGTCGCCCCCATTATTAACCAGGAACTACATTAATTTAGATAATATAATAGAAACAACGCAGTCGAATACCGTAGATATATTATACACGGAATAAAAAACTGAACACGGCGGAGATGTAAAGCAACAGCAGTTACGAGATTAGAGCTCAAATGCTAATTTGAGAATGAAAATTTAATTTTCATGGTAAATTCAGATTCTAAAATTCTAAGATCTAAAGAATTTGTTAGAGGCCTATGAGTTGTAAGTTGAATGAGTGTTCATCAGTTCGGTGACGTAACAAAACACTGCCTGAACCCTCACTGCTGTACAATGCAGCAGCGGAAGTGATCATAGAACAGCAATTCTTTCAAACTACGCAACGCTAGTCTCAAGACTACCTCTGATCATGCCTTCGAATTTTGATGTGCAACATCTATAACTACATTTAAAAACCAGAGGGAGAGAGAGAGAGTTAGTTTAACTTTGAGGTCAAAACACTAGATGCTTCACTTACCATGGTTACAAGAAAATACAAGATTTAGAATACAATTTGATGGGTTCTAATAGTCGAGTCTCAAAGCAGGGCCCAAAATAAGACAAATATAAATAAACGGGATTTGGTGAGATATATCATGTACAAGGAAGTGAAGTAGACACGGGTTTATCAATGAAAGATTTCATCACTTTCTAATGAAAAGAAGGCAGAATGAATACTTGCAAGAAACATAAAATTAATACGGGTGAACAAATCCTGTACACAACAGAAAATGATATTTTTAACGCAGTTCCCTTTGAAATGAAAGGTTGAACTATTTCGAGACAAAATGAACTATAGAAAATTTTATCCACAAACATCTTTTTGTAATACCTAAATTTCAAACTGTCAGCGTTTGTGAAAATAGAAAAATTGATGAAATTAGTTTACTTTTTCTAACCTCATAACTCCGTAGCCTGAATATAGAAGCATGGGATGGATATGTGCTGAAATCCTAAATAAATGTCATCCATGTATTTACGATACCACATTCACTCGAACCCAAGTTAACAATCTGCAAGCCAGTAATTTTTTGGGAAGCACATGAAGACGTGTAGTTTATGGCTCCAAACATTTTAAATTTGAATTGACATACGCTTTTTGTTTTGCCTTCAAATACGCCTCGAGACGATCTCGTTTTATTGAATCGTTGGCCTCTGAATACTAAAACCTTTTTTTCTTTCCTCCCCTATTTATTTAGGCCTAATGTTTATGACTGAACGAAAAAAGTGCAAAATCCATTTGAGTTAATAGGCAAAAGAGTTACTATCAAATAATAGAATTATGCAAGAACTCAAATCAATGATAAAAAATGAATAAAACGACGCCGTTCGTTGTTACCACATGCAAACACATACGCTGTTTGAAAGAGATTACGCCATACACACCACCAAGAAATGAAAGCCGCTGCAACCCGCAGTGTTAGTACGACATTAAAGAATTTCTCGTGCGTTTAGGATTTGTTCAGTCTTTCTTACCTTTTCAGCCAATTTTTCAATTGAATTTTAAACGCAATTCGCTGAGTGTATAGACAATAGTACACTACACATGCAGTACATACGCATTGTTGCACAGAATCTCATCGCTACAGTGCAGACCTACTCGAATAAAGTTATGGGTAATATCACACAAGTTCTCTACCTTAAAATTCAAATTGCCCCTCACTCCACATTTGGAATCAATGAACTATACCTTTAAATTAGACCCCATCGATGAAAAACACTTTCAAAGGAGGCTCTCACCCTCTTGAGTACGCAAGATGACAAATAAACAAACAGAGTAGACTGATAAAACGTCGGAAACAGTGAAAGTCGATTGTTTGCTTTCGGGCCTTGCATAGCGTAAGGCAAATTACTCGCACTCCGTCCCAAGGTAATCAATTTTATCTGAATCAACAAACAATACATCAGGAGAAAAAATTATTATATTCTAAGAGAACAAAAATGTGACGGCGAAATGCCACTACCCAAGACCAAAGTATAAGTGTAGAAAATACAAGATAAGAAAGTCTGAAGTTACATAGCGCCATGCATGAACTAGTACCTAAGAGTCGACAGCCAATTTTTCCCTAGCAGCTCCCAGAGTTAGATCGAGGTGGAAGAGTTTGACCTTATTCCTGATCTCTTGATGCAGGTTCCAAAAAAGGATTCTTTAACCATGCAGGTTGCTATAGAAGTTTCTCTGCATATCTGATCTCAAAAGAAACACTGACAAATTTCGAGATTAGAGACAACAGAGGTTGCTGCATGCAATTAACACGTTGACTCCGAAGTGGTACGTATGTGTACCACTGAGGTTAGGTTCGGTAATTTTTTCAGATCCTTCTAGTGACTATGCGTACAAAGTGAAGTTTTACACCAATCAGGCAATCGGAGGCAACGTGTTAAATAGAATGGAATATTAATCTTGTTTTATTACTTCATTGCACCAATAAGCTACCCACGCAAAAAAATGTTTCCAAAAATTGCAAAAGCGGTAATGTGAAAGGGACCTTTTCTGATTCGTTGGGTTCTAATAAAAAAGCTCACGACTTGTGTCCTAAGTAAGAATTAATAGATTCAAGACACTCAAATTAATATCAGGATTATTGAATTAATGTTCTACGCGTAACAGAATGTTATAATCCTGCGCTGAAGAGGTCAGCCGTGTTTGGGAACTGTAGCGCCATTGCACAATGAACTCGTCCAAAGTGAAACACAGTTTCTCAGATTCATTAGAATATAACGGCTGATGAAATATCGTTAATTTAATAACTTAACCGATCGTTACCATAACTTAACAAAACGTACAGTCCGAACGAGCTCAGCAAGATTGAAAAAGTAAAGGTACTAAAGAAAATAACCTTACACAAGAGCCCTTGCAGAAGTCGTTGCGAACAGAACGTCAACCGCATGAGAGAAAAAAGATGCTCACATGATCGTAACCTCCCCCAAAAAATAACAACCTCAAGATAAGCAGAGAGTCACGGAACATTACTGGTTGAATCATAGGCCTCGATTTACACAAACAGAAATTTCATCCCTGTGAGTCACTACTGAATTCACCAGGAAAAGTAAGCCGTGGAGGAAAGACCCAAAACTTAGATGCTATCTGACCTGAAAAATGGAATTTGCCGGGACGCAATGAGAGAGAAGTTCGTACAGCCTCGTGCGCACTTCAAATAGTCTACTGGGACTTTGCTCAGAGACGATCATGTTGGCAGTGGTGTGGAGGAATACCTCCCAGTCAGGTAGCGACACTTCTTGGTTGCTGCTGAACGGGTAGCTGCACACAGAGGATTCAATTACTTCTGCTCATATGCTTGTTAAAGAATATAAAATAGGCTGGTCAGTTTTATATTAAAGCAGTTAAATAAATAAAGTTAAAACTGAAGTTAATCCCAATATTCGAAAATATATACATACTAGATAATTCCCGTCGAAATTTCCCGATTTAGATTTAACTAATTTGAAATCTATACTATAATAAGAGCCGCGTCCGTCCGTCCGTCCGTCCGTCCGTGTGTCGCACTCTTCTAATCGATAGCTTTGATAGCAACAAGGATAAAGCTTAAGAAATACAAGAAATCATTTTATTGTATTATTTTTCTGTGGCAATATAATGCCCTTTTACTTGCATTATGGTATCCAGAATACACAATCGGTTTATTTTTACAAATAGAAATTTTCTTTGGACTTTTTTCTGTTGAAATTTATCATGATGCTTTGAATTTTTTAATTGATAACGCGAAAAGAAATGTTTTAAATTAGTTTGACCAGTAACCTGGCTACCACTTAGTACAAGGCCTAAGATTTAGGTAATTGAGTTATTGTTTTCGGAATTGTGATTTTCTAGAAAATAGTTTTAAAAAAGGTACCCTACTTAAGGGCCACCATGTATAATAGGCGCTCTTACGGATTTAGATAAGAGGAAATTTCGTAGGGTATACATGTATTGTAAGCATTGTATTGTGGATACCAAAGGCACATCCATCAATGGGGAAACTCTTTTGCAAAGCCCGCGTCCACTGGCAAATTAAAATGAAAAATTTAGTAAAAATCGCGATTTTTCACGTGTGGATCCAGTGATTATAAAGATAATTGCATTGAAGATTTACGACGAATTTTTGTTTTAAATGAATATTTTTCATCAATATATACAAAACTTCGATTCTATATCTTATCTAACGATAACATGGCCGTAAAGGAGAAGGCTAGTAATAGAAAAAAATAGCGAATTTTATAGTAATCCGGCAACTTTGGTACCCACAATACAATGCTTGTATTACATATATACCTTTGATTTTCGTTCAATAATTTTTCTTCCGTTATAGATAGAAAGTAATGAGACGGACACACTGAGATAGAGAGGTGGAGATAGACTATTATTTACATACTAGTGTACCCAGCCGTCAAAAATGACGGCTGAGATTTTGTGATAATACCCGTGCCATCAAAAATCATGGCAAATACTGTTGGAAAGATATTAAATACAATTACATATAAGAACGCAATGCAATATATTTAGTTATAAAGGGTGTGGCAAAAGTCACATGATATATTTAGAATTAATTTCTGCAAAAACTACTTGAGATAGAAACTTCGGGTAAATTGCAAACGAAAGAAAGGGTTTTGGAGTTTTTATTTAAATAGGATATCATCTAAATGTCCACCATGTTGG
>VCRD01000297.1:80654-246197 GCA_006783055.1 Trinorchestia longiramus
ACTAACTCATCAGTTCGCTTGGACTAATTTTGCTGGTAGTGTTGGAGTTTTTCATGTTAAATTGTCTAAACAGTCAAGACCAGTACACCTAACTAGTGTGAGCAACCTGAATGGTCACTCTGATTTATAAGTTATGTATGTCCATAGCTTGGTGTAAATCCAGGAATAAATTGAAAAAATTAAGTGAAATAATTATAATTTGCCCTAACAATGATTACATGCATTACCAGCCACAACTATTAAATGAAAAAATTGAAGTTAAAAAAATCAAATATGAAATATAAAGGATTTTATAGTGCATTAATATGAGCACTACAAGACAGTAGCTGCAAGTAGGACCAATACCTCACAAAAATTTTGCAGAAAAATTTACACAAGTCAATCTTATACTTTCTATGAAGCAGTTTTATAAAGGGTCATTTTAATCTTCTTTAATATAAAAAAAAGAGTCAAGATGAGAAGGATAATTTCTAATAGAAAACATTTAACAAGGAAAACATCTCTCATCAAGGAGTGGATGAGTTTACTTTCATGAGCATGATACTCATAATACTATGATATAAGTTGGTCACACCAAACTTCACCAGACACCACAAACATTCAGAAATTTTCAATAAAACAGGCCACTAATTTGCTTCCCCTTTTCAGTCAGCAATTAGGAAACACTCAAAATTCCAACCACACAACTAAAACTGCTAACTTTAGTCACCTTCATACTAACCCATTTTGCTAACTAGCCAACACCCAAAAACATAGTTCTGCAGGTGATAGAGTGGAAGCATGTATTAAAAATACTTCATAAACACAAGAAATTACGTTTTAGATCAGAGAAAAATATATAATTCCTTAATTAATTTCTAGTGTACTTCAAGTTTGACGTTCCACTTGAGCACACCTCACATGCTTCTTCCTTCAACTTGCAGTCATGCATGACCATAAATATCAAAACATCAATTTTCTATCATCTTTTGCATTACCAGATGATAATCATTTGCTGGAGATGAAACAGAGCCATACATCAATACATGCAAGCTTTCATGATTGGGAGAAAAAAATATTCAATCCTACATAACAGCCAAACATGTTTGCTAATTTTAAAAAAGCCTATACAGATCCAACTAATTCAATTTTAATTCCTCACTGTGATTCCAACTTAAACATGAATTTAGATATCAAATTTACAAAGTTTACTCATTACTTAATCCTACTGCATCATTTTACCTTCATTTCAGTTGAGACAAGAAATCTACATACTACCATCATTACCTCTACAGTAATTCATATTTAGAATAGACAGTAATAATTTACTACACACCACAATACTTACCAGAAGTCAAGTAAAATAGTGGTAATATAAAACATGAAAAAATACTCTTTAAACAAAGACTTTGCCATTTCATAAAGTCTAATACAAGTAGCTAGAGCATGAATTAAAATTATAACAGCTGTATCAGTATCTCAATTAATAATGTACATTCAAGAGCATTTGCCAAGAAGAATAAATTTACCCATTTGTTTTTTATATCTAAATACCACTTGGAAGGTTTTTTAACACGTTGCTTCCAATTGCCTGATTAGTGTAAAACTGCACTTCGTATGCATAGTCACTAGAAGGATCTGAAAAAATTACAGAACCTAACCTAAGTGGTACACATATGTACCACTTCGGAGTCAACGTGTTTGCATAATTTTGAAATATGACTCAAGCCTTATGTATTAACAATTTCATAACAACTTTACTGATCAATGATGTCAAAAGGCACATTAGGTGTGTACAAGATGGCCCCCCCACAACTTACCAATTGTTTCAAATGTTGAGCTTGATCTGTGTGATAGTCTAACTTGGAGAGCTCCTTAGGGCGGTACTTGTCAATCCACAGACTCATATTTAGACTTCTATTTGATCAAATTAAAAAAAATTAATTTGTTTAAAAACACAATAAAAAGTATCTTTTAGTAATTCAGACAATAAAAAGTATCTTTCAGTAATTGAAAAACAATATGGCTCTACTCAAATGAAACTCACAAGAAGCTTGAATGTGACACTATTGGTGATACAAGTTTGATGCCACTGGTAACCCACCCGGAAAAAATGGATAACACAACAAACTCTGCAGGAGATGATGCATCTAATTCAATATTGGTAAGACATCTTAGTTCAGTAATACCCTCACCTGATCACAGATAACAGCCTTTGCAAATTACTCTAAATAATCTTGATCATTTTGACAATACATGTGCACTTGTACACACACACACACACTAATGACTTTTCTCAATTTTATAAATCTACCTTTGAATTATTATTCTACATTGTTTATGCACAAAATGTTCCAATATTTTTAGTTGAAACTGGCTATGATTTATTTACAACCAACTGAATGAAATGTATGTACCTTCTTTTATGTTGTGCTCATTGAGCTTTGAAAACTTGTCCATGTAGCCATAAGCCAGAAGGTAGGTTGAATTTTTTCACTAAAATTTCATGACATTGAAAAAGAATAACAAAATATTTGTCAACTGGTGGAGAGAGCATTTGCTATTGATAAGTCTTGCAGCAATTCAATCTTGAGCAATGTATGATTTATAAAGTATATTTAGTTCACTATTCCTATCCATATTCTCAGCCACACAATCTACATGCTAAATACAGATAGGTTTCTCATAACAAATAAAATCAAACTAATTGATTCAACACAGTGCCACACATGAACTGATGAATCAATATTTAAAAAAGGTACAGCCTGGAGCTTCATAACCCTTTCACACTAACATTTTTCCTAGCATCTTTTTTGTAAAATATATTAGTCTGGGACATATATGGCCAGTTGGCATAAAAGGGTTAAGGCAAATTTGCAAAAAAAGAACTTGTGAGGCCCAGTGTCAGATCAAAATCAACTCCTGTGGGCAGGCCTGTAATGGAAAAAGTTAATTCAAACAGAAATGTAGGAAGCAAATCCCACTACAAGTAGCAGTCTTGACAAAATCCTCTAAGTTAGCTGCCTAGGAAGCTATTGCCAGGCTCTGCTGTTATAGTACTGAAGGTGGTGTGCGTTGTTATCAAGACTAGAATTCGTACATATTCAGGTTACACACATTCAATAAATTTTGGTTAGTGTTTAATTTATCCACTGCAAACAAAATATAGGCAACCTCAACAAAAGTGTCAACCTTACATGATTATGCCTTGATCACTCACAGCAAATTAGTAAGGAAATAGAAAATGTTCCAGGTTCTTATTGTAATTTTCAAGGTTATGTTCATGCTCACTGCTTTAGGTTTATACATTTTTTACTTTATAGTTTATCAGCCAGAGATAAAAAGTATCCCCACAAAATTAGTTCTATATGTTTTTCCAGAAGAGGCAACCTTGAGGTATGCATTTCAAGAAAACAGGAATATTTAGAGTCAATGTTAGGTTAGCCCATTCACCAGAATAATTTAAACAAAAAAAGAACATGATCAAACTTCCTCCATTGTCACATGTGCAATGAGGATCATCAACCTAATTAAATTGAAACAACTTTGACCTAGATCCTGTACGCCCAACACAAAGTTTGATGTATGCAGGTTCGACACAACACTTTTTATGAAAAGTCCATGACTGTCTACCAGTACAATTTCCAATTTGCGTGAGGTAGCACCCTTTCCCGAATTACACTGCTTCATACGCAAGACTTACAGTTCCAGCCTTGGAATATGACTTTAGTGTGTTGTATGGTAGAGTCGCCCATGTCTACAGCCTAGTCAACTGTCATAACTCTACGATTTCACACAACTGCATTCTAATATATTCACATGAAATCCTGGTAACCACTTCGTTTGTGCAACATAAAACCATGGCAACATTTTCAGGTCCACCATTGCAACTGATAAATTGGAACTTGAGCATGAAAAAATGTTGATTGGAAGAGCCAATATTTAGCGAGATCCATGAAAATGCTTCGCTGACGGCACATAATTTGCATCCAATTATCTGCTGCTGAGGCTGAATATGAATGGTTATTGCCTATTGGGCTCGAAGACTTTATCTTCTTCTTTAAAGAAGAAGAGTCTTTGAGGCTTCAAAAACTTGTCCACGCAGCCTCATTGCAACTTTGAAAATGGCGCCCGTCAATTGTTCTTCCATTGAAATTGTAATCCGTAAAACGAAATTTCCTGCGTGATATTTTTGAATAAAAAACTACATGGATGTAAATTCGATTGAAATTATCGCAAATATTTGAATTCAAGTAAATTTATTAGTGCATTTGTAATCAAATCTAAGTGTGCAACCTTGGATTCTTCAAATCCGACACTAAAGAGACTCAAATACTGTCACACCGCAATACGTTGCAATGAACCGGAGGGAAAATCTCGACACCGATCTCGAAAGTTTCGAAACCGAACTCGACCCGAACTTAAAATCTTGAGAAATCCGAAAAAATCTTTAAATAAACAGTTTCGTTATTTATTTTTGTCCTATACATCGTAGATCCTTTATTTTGGTTTCAAATTAAAGCTAATAACCAACTCTCACTGCATGGCTATAAATCAAGCATAGCTATAACCCTTGATTAATCACCCGCACTTGTGGGGACGCCGTTCCTTGACACTCATTTTCGAGTCCACTAACGATATTTTTACCTTCCAGTCCCAAAAATGATTTCTCATTTAATCATCACCGGAGGGAAAATCTCGACACCAAACTCGACCCGAACTTTAAATCTTGAAACAAACAGTTTCATTAATTATTTTCGTCCAATGAGAGCATGTAGATTTATTAAGTTGTGGTTACAGAGTGTTCTATATTTATCGTTAAAACTATTCTATTTTATTTAAATATAATCTAAACTTTTACCAGATACTTTTTACTAGATAATGGCTAAAGATCTAAATAGTAGAATAGCAATTGTAGAGTTACATAAGTCAGGAAAGTCACCAAGGGACATTGCCAAATCACTAAATGTGAACAAATTGCTGGTTTGGATAACACTTAAGCGATTCAAAGAGACTGGGAAGGTAGCTAATAGGCCAGGGCAAGGTCGCCCTCCAACATCAAAATTGGTCATATCCACCAGGGAGAAGCTGAGGAGGAATGGGCAGAAATCCCTCAAATGACAATTCGTGACTCATGTCAAGCATTCTCCAAACGTTTGCAGAAGGTTATCAATGCTGATGAAAAGCATATTGAATAAATTATAGCTATTCAATAATACTAAAGGTTTAATAACATGTTTATTTTATTTTGATTTGCATAATTTGATCTAATGAATAAATGTGGGCAAAAAAATAGTAATAATAATTATTGAACACCTTGTATATAAAAGCTCACAAATAAATAGCAAGTTGACCCATAGGACATACTTTATTTTTCAACATCCGTTTTAATGTTTTTTAATGTAAAAACACATGCATCACACACCATTCTCATCTTTATAAGAAATTCGTTATATTTGTCACCACAATTCTTTTAATGATGGTGAGACCTGACTTGTGTCACTAAAGCGACACCATTCAAAGAGGACGATGCCTGCACTGTTTTTTTCCTAAACATACATCGTCGCTCAAAAATAATATCAGAGCTGTCAAATTTCAAGCCGCTGTGAATTCGCTCAAGACAATAACTCAAATTGACTCCTCTATTTTAAGCATACAAGGGTTTATTTCACCTGCCTACGTCAGCAATGTAGTCTCACACATGGTAGTTACCGTTTGATGTCGTCGCCTGTATGTTGCTTTGATTTTGTTATGGAAATTCATTTGAATTTAAATTTTCCCGATTTCATTGGTTGTATCGATATTGAGTTAATAAGCAGAAATTGAGTACATGATAGTGCATCACGAATTCGATGGTTTCGAGACACTTTTTTGATCATAGATATGATCTAGCAATGGTAACTCACCATCAGTATTTCAATCCAGTTTTGGAAGTTCTAGCAAGTTTTATAATTATATTTAGTGATTATTATTAAACTTTAATTTCCGCATGGAGTGATGAATGGAACATGAATACAGAGAGGATGATAAAAACATCAGTATATACTTTGGCACATCCGACATAATTAATAAAGATTGGATATGCTTCCTAAATATAGGTTTGACAAGTTAAGGTGTTTTATTCCATCCATGTGTCTCCCCCACGGCAAATGTCTCCCTCATGATTCTTTGTTGGGGTTTTCACATGACATATAATGATACGAATACTCAAATTATAAGATATACAAAATCTTAACTATCTATTTCTTAGGCCCAACACAAGATTCATTACACTAAACCGATAAATAATATGTTTTTTATGCGATGATGTTAATACATACTCAGCACAGCATGCAGGAAGTCCTGTAAATGCGCAGTACGATTTGATTCTGGCGGGAAAAACTTTTTGGCACAAATTGCGACGTTCTTAGGAAGACTATAGGGAAATGACGTATTAGAAATGTATATTGGTTTGACTTCATGAAAACACTAGGAAAATTTAACTGAAGATTTTGAAGAAAAGGAAATTGCACAAAGCAACATATAGTTTTTCCTAATCAACTTTTAATTTATGAAACTGAAATTACTACAATAATAATGGATGTATAAATTACCAAATGAATAACTAAATGAAATATGAAACTGTTCTAGTTAAATTGAAGTTGTATTGTCATATCGCCTTAATTTAATTGCATCATCGTTGTGGAAACAACTAAAGTACGCTAATTTTTTAGAAGAATTATGCCAAATAATATACTGAGTTACAGCTGCGGAAAATCGATAAAAAATGAGCATTGGCTTTAACACATGTGATTGATGAAACTATTCTACACAACTAGCTTAATACATTTTAATTAAGGCTTGCTGTAGTTGCAGTACGTAATTAAAAATACGAGTACAAGTGGCCTAATGCAAGCGACAACCGAAAAAGGAAACTTTTTGATAGAATTAGAAATGTTCATTTATTTAAACGACAGCTTCTTTATTGATGAGGAATTGAAATAATGGAGTATAATATGAATTAAAACGTTGCTTGATAAATATATGTACATAGTTATATGAAGTAATAGACAATAAACCAATGTGGAACAGAGATAGTAATGATTTGGATACTACTCTATAAGTCTTATCTCTGAATATACTATTTTTGAGACTCAAAATAATGTGCCATGTTTGCATAAAAATCTTTCAATAACTGAAAGCTTTTCCACACGGGAGCAGTTTGTTTCACGGCAATGCACTTGACAGTAACGGCTTTTAACTCAGTGTCAGATGAACGGTAGTGTTACAAAACATCGTTTCTCCAATTTGGCTTTTTGTCTACTGCGACCAGTGGATGAAATTCTACAACTTCATCATTACTTTGAGGAGGGTTTGAAGAGTATGGAGCTTTATAAATATTTGTTGTTGTTCAAGGGTTCTGCCGAGTTTCTATTGTAAACAGGTTGATAAAATCGCTTTCCAGAATTCTGTGTTACACACAACCCTGCCTGAAAAATTTATGCATTTCTTTAACTGTCAAGAACAATCACAAGCTCCGACAAATATTTGTAAAGGTAAAATAAAGAAAAGTACGTACAGTGGAGTGGTAGAACATATATTTATTTGTTTTTCGACAAAACATTTCAACCCTTTCTATATATTAAACAATTTGAAGAGTGAACTAAGGTCAACTAAGCGCTAAATGGACTAAAGCTTGTCACTCACATTAGTGTTATACTACTATATATATATATATATATATATATATATATATATATATATATATATATAATTTGGAATTACAATATTATAATCAAGCTTTTACCAGCTACAGACACTTTCAGGAAGTGTTTTTATTAGTAATTCAAACCAATAGGTAAAATAAAAAAGTACTTAACTTTGCAAGATGAATTATGAAAATTTCTCTCAAGGAACCCAAAGTCTTCACTGGAATCGAATTAATTTCAAATTGAAGAAGGTTCTGCTTTAAAATCTACTCTTTATTCGGTTGAAATACTTGATGAAAACATTGGTGTTCATGAACATATGTTTTATTAACATTCTCTATTTTTAAGGGACAAGTGTAACCAATGAGGCTACCATGTGCTATTGCTTACGCTAAGTTGAGTTTACTGCTTTAATTGATGTCAATTTTACGTGGGGGAACGCGCCAGTAACTGTGCTTCGCTCGCCCCTAAATCAAATGACATGCATCTCTTGCATGAGTTGGAGAGCTGTTCTAGCGCTGTGACCTACCAACCAACCTAGTGTCATGAGGTGCAGGTGCATCGCATGGTTCAGGCGTGTCTCCAGTGTAGCGATCACAGACCACAGCAAGCATGTCAGTCTGACATGCTTCCACTTGGTCTTCGCTGAATGTCTGTAATATTACATTAATATTATACTTCTAATACTAAAATGCAGTATTATTACTATTAATGATTTTAAAATAACGTTTCTTAATCTCATTTTAAATATCCTGAAATGACCATACCCTCGGATGATGGCCCCTTCCAAATATAATGTGGTAAAAGTTTGTTGGTCTCTTCTTGATATCCATTTCTTAGAACATTCTGAGCAGTAATCTACCCAAAATTTGGTATTATGTGTGCTATTAAACCAAAAATAGATTGGAGTATACAAAATGTATCTATGCTATTTACTTATATTTTTATGTTAGACATAAAACGAAAGAACGAAGAGCCAATGTAGAAGGAAACTTAGTTAATAGCAAGCATTTAGAAATACAAAAATGACATCTTCAGTCTTCAATGAAATCTACATAGATTAGGCAAAAATATGAGTAAATTCTTGGGAAACGAATGACACAATCATTATCACTCAAGTACATTAAACGAGCTCGAGTGGGAAATTAGCAGCTAGGGGGAAATTATTGCTTAGCATAACTTGTCTTAGTGCAATGAATAGGACTTAATAACTTACATCATCAACAACTATCCACGGCACGAAGTATAGAGTTGGGTCCAGTTTCTCTTGCTCCAGGGCAACATCGTGCAGGGCTAATTCTCCCTCGATGGACTCCACGCAAGCACCAATGGGGGTCCAGTCCTGCCCCACCGTCTCCGCACACTGACCCACACAACAGTAAACTCAACTTCACAAGGAATTCAGAAGCGTTTGCAGCAACACAAAGGAAGATCATTGCAAGAATTGGAAAACAGTGAGGGAAAAAAATTATAACCATCACAGTATCGCATATGGTGTAGATTCTTGCAGACGTACCAAACAATGAATGACAAGAGGAAAATTAGCGCTGGTTCAGTACCAGCTTCATCAGTGTGCTCTAGTACAAGAGTGTGCTGTCTAGCACATTATTATTATTATATTTCTAGTTTAACCACCGCTGCTGTCTAGCACAACGCAAGCAGAAACAAAGACTTGGTAAAACCCAACGATAAATAAAACTATAATGAGTCCGACTAGCTTCCATGTGTGATTGTAAAATGGTGTATAGTCGCTGTTACTTTGAAGAAAACGCTCTTCAACAAATAAACTTATATTTTTAACATGTTATTACATTAGCGCTATTATGAGTTCGAAGTATTCGTTAATTTACCCTAACTTTGTGCGCGAGGATTAAAGCTCGAAGAATTTACCAAGCTGTTTTTGCAACTCAATGTATTGACTGCCAAAAGATATTTTGTATAATGTACAGTTTGACTATGATTTTTTTTCGATGCATAAAAACCCCTCAAATATCATCAACGCAAAAGCTTCACATCTGGATTTAATGTTTTATACTCCGTTAAATTATTTTCAATTTTTTCTGTGCCAAATTTAGAGTCAAACAGAGCTTATTGCTATCAGACCTTATGTCAGGGCTATGATCACGAGTAGCCATTTCATTATTATCAAACAATATCCACGGGACGAAGCATAGAGTGAGATTTTCCCCCTGTATGCAAACATATACAGTACCACTTGATGTCAACCCTACTCTTCACTGCAGAGAAATTGTGCTCGTATCTGTCAGTAGTGTTTCCGTGTTTTGTTTCACGGGATGATCTCTACATGAAACTATTTCCTAGGTAGAAAAATCAGATTGTCCTCGGTTATATATCTTGCAAGTCGAACATGTATCAGTTTCATCCTTACGGACAATTAGAAAATTTATGAAGTGAAGTTAAATAATCTTAAATTCTAAGAACTTTGACTACATGAGTAGACATTTTAAGAGTAAATTACTCTAAGTAAAATTTTAAGTAAACATTTCAAGAGTAAATTTGACCGTTTCAAAAATTTCACGATACAAAAAAATATTTCATATTCGACCAGAAATGATTAATTCAACTAAAAATTTGTTAATAATGATAATGTAAACATAATAATAGTAATAATAATGTAATAATAATTATATGTACCTGGGGACCAGCATTTGGAGGATAATCGGCAGCCAGAAGGCAGTACACAAAGTCCATTTCGACATCAATGTTGGGTAAATAATTCTGAGCGCAAGCATGGATCATGTTGCCTCTGCATTCATCATCCCCGTGCTGGCATGTGAAAGTGTAGCCGCCTTCATCTGTGGCTTCATACTGAAACAAATATATACTGTTAGTACAGCAATTGTGCAATGCTCATCACAGCCAACTCACAGCATACTGTACGCAGGTGTAAGTAACTATCATGAATGTGCTTCACCAACAGTAATCATGAATGAAGAATTACTTTATTCAATACTATTTGAAACATTAAGTTTATGGACTTTTTATTCTACATTCTTTACGATATTTTTTAAGTAAATACAGGCTATTAATCAGTATGAATTTGAAAGTTAGGCATGATATTTTCCCGAACATGGAGGTGGTATAAAATCAACATGTGATAAATCTCACAACAAAATGATTACTTATATACAACCCTAGGCTGCAAAAAAGTTCGTCATTATTATAACTGAAGCGTCATGATTGTGGACGAACTGATTAGTAATTCGATTTTTAATTAGCCAGTGAATGCCATTTTCCGTAGAAAACTTGCCTTCGCGTTACCGAAGGGGTACAGGCTGACGAGCATGACATCTTTGAGGAGTTGGTACGTGGGGTACAGCTGGTCTACGAAGTACTGCCGACTGTAGGGACACAGAGTCTCGTAGTACAGATCCACCTTGACGGGGGGTGCATCTTCAGACGCTGCCTGCCCCTGTGGGGTAGGATAACAAGTCCGTGTCTTGGGTTTATGACCAGCGGGGTTAAGTGTAACATATTTTCGAAAAAGAAATTATAAAATACTAGAATGTCATAAATGGTGTGAAGGCCTTATTGACAATTCTTAGGTCTTCAAGTTCTGATGAATTCCACCAAATTAAAATGCACCTCGATCAAGGAAAAAATATTATTTTATTATATTGATGATGTGTCGCAAACGTGGAAATTTGGAAGGGTGTAGATGTGGAGTTTAGGCCAGAAAGTAAATCACGTATCATTTAATGGAAGTCAAGTTATTGCAAATAGCTGTACGATTAAATATGACGAAAAGTAAATTAAATACCGTTCAAATTTAAACTAGCACTCAACAAGAGTTAAAAGATGAAATAAATAAAAAAAAACAATAGAATAACTCCAGATGTTTTAGAACAAATCATGGATAGCACTTTGCAAAGAATTCACACTGGTTTGAACAACAATGGACAACAATTAACGAATATTATGTTCAAATAATAAAACTCCAAAATGTATTGTTTTATTTGACACAAAATTCAAATTTTCGGTTTGATTTGGTATTTTTTTATGAATATTTAAAGCCCAGATAGTTCACGAGGAAATTCCGCGGTTTAGATTCGACTAATTTGAAATTACTATAAAGACGAATTATTAAAAATTTACGACGAATTATTGTGTTTCAAATGAATATTTATCACAAATATTTACAGAATTTCTAATACTTATCTTATCTACCGATAACATGGCCATGTAAGAGACGAAGGCTAATGACGGGAATCCGGCATCTTTGGTATCCACAATACAATGCTTATAGTACATGTATACCCGTCCTGATTTCAGCTCAAAAATTTTTCTCCAGTGATTGATTGAAAAAATGGGACGAACACACACAAGTAGAGAGAGAGAGATGGAGACACATTATGTATTATACTCATACAGTATGTCCCTCAAAAACCCGAACCCGTATGTCCCGTATCAGTAATACCATCATAAGAATACCATAAGTATTTAATTTATAAAAAAATTATCCCTCAAAATTAATCTATAGAAAAGATCATACAATAAGTCGAACGATGGTATTACTGATACGGGAAAATAAATACTCGGTTCGGGTTTTTGTGGGACATATGGTATAAGTAGATGTAAAGTGATTTTTGCTCCACCTGTTACATATTAGTATATCGACATACAAATGCACTAACTGTTGGCCATACCAATACAGCAGATGCAGCAAGAGTAAGAAGGAGGACTCTAAACATGTTGTAAGCCGTGGTTGTTCACCGGACTAATGGAGAACCTTCCAGTGAACGAGCTTTAAACTTCCCCACATGCAGTCTACATCTTGAGACTTACCATGTGTTCTGATATCTAATCGCGTCAAAACAAAAATCCTGTTTACCAGACATCTTCACGTGTAGATCTCATGCAAAACCGATAACACTTCACTAACAATTAAACAGTAGAAATACAATTCATCTTATATACTTAAGAGAATAATTAGGATATTTCAGTATCATGCAACACTGTGCTTACGACGCGTTTCTTGGTAGCAAGGATACTGCGCAAGGAAAAATGCAATGCGAGGGAACCAACAACCGTCATGAAGATTTTCGTGATTTTTGAAAGTTGACACTTTACATTATCAATTCACGATTTTATTGGACTCAAGGGTCAAGAATTAACTCGGTTTCGCCAGCAATTTTTTAACTGAAATCATAAGTCCGTCACACATGAAATGATATTACAAAATTAGTTACGTGTTGAAATGAAGTTCCTGTAAAACAGTAAAATGTGCAATTTGTAGAGTTGATGCAACCACTTTATCGCAATAAATTGGTTGTAATTTCAACTCCCTCATTTGGAAAATCTCACAGCCAGTTCACCAATAATAAGGCATGACATAATCTATCATTTTGTTTCTAGATCAGAAGTGTGGTCAGTATAGCGGAGTTCACACAGTAGAAGCCACCCTGACCCCCGTCCTCTATGTTCTTCATGCAACAATGTACGAAAGACTGAGTGCCACTAATGGTATTCTCATTCCATAAACCTGTCTTCAGTTTGGTACGATCTGAACCCCTGAACTCTGTGTATGCTACTGTTGTCACACCATCAATTAATATACTGTGCATTCTTCAGGTAATCTCTGAGACAAATACATAATAATAGCTGGTAACAATTGAGTCTTGCAACGCCGTCGAAATGAAATGATTTGATAAGAATATGTTATATTGTTGAAGATAATTTTCAGCAGGAATTTGAGTTAGTCCTAGATTAAAGCGAGTCTGAGAAATGATGAAAAGGTTGAAAATTTTCCTAAATCCATGCTTGCGGTTGTTGAAGGCATGCAACAACTCCGTAGCAGCTCTCAATTTTGAGAGTCAAAATATTGAAAAAGTTTGAAATTATTTGCCAACAACTTAAAAATATTCCATGATCGTGAATGGTACCTATGTTCTCAAAATGAAGCTAGTTGTCAGAGTGCAGACAGAGCGTGCCTAGGTGTGCGAAAAAAACATTCTGGAGGAAGACAAGTTTCCTTATTAGGGACACTAACATTGCACTTAGTTTTCCTGACGTCACTCGGCGTCTGTATTGATGCAGTTTGTCCACATTATCATACTTTGGAACCTTGGTGTTCAAAGCATACACTGATGTAACACCTGCGTTCCAAGTTATGAGCTTCATTTTATTTCTATTTCGAATGAGCAACTTTTTTTCAAACTCTACGTCTCTTTTTCAACTCACACGAGATCTCCTTAAAAGTAAATTCAATGTCATTTCGACATAGGGATATTTTTTTACAACTTTCATGTGGAAAAGGTTGAAAGTACATGTTTTTCAAAAAGGAGGCTGCTTGTGTCAGAATCATCCAAAAAATTCTCAAATTAGCTCAAGAATATTTGGCATAGCGTTAAATTGTCTTTAATCAAGGAAATTCTTATTAGAATATCTTCAAGTTTAATAAGACAAATATTAATTACATTTAACAATTTTTGAGAGGAATAAATTGTTTGGAAACTTCTTAAACTAACCGCGACAAAGTGAATAAAGCCTCAGAAATATCTATTTTTTTTTATTTTAATTAGGCACTGAAATTGCTTGTCAGCAGCGCTTTCCAGTTTAGGTACTATTACTGAGTGCAACCGCGCTTAGTTAATCAAGTGTGTCAATTTATTACGAAAAAAATTCAGATTGTTTTTGCAGTAAATCCGTATTGTTTCAGAAGAAAACATAATTTTCATCAGCGACTTCAGGTCATTCCAATTTCTTTTCGGATTTTGACAAGGTAGAGATAATGTGACTGCATTGCTTCACTAATGTGCTGCAAGCTGCATGCCCCGTTGTTGTACTGCACCTTGCTGCGAAAGTTGAGAGCCAGACTCGGTGCAGGGTCATATTCCGCTACCTCGCACTAGCAGGCAGAGCAGTCAAGCCAGTGTTGTTGCAGCTCCGTGCCAGCCATGGTCAATTGTCCTGCTTGTCAGAAGCCCGTTTATTTTGGTGAGTTGCAATCTCTTTTAATATCAACGCTCCAGTTCACGTTCTTCACACAGTGACACGTATTGGCTGCGTCATATCAGGCTATTTACTGTACGCAGTGGATGACCCAAACCATTGCGGCGAACAGATGTGCGAGAGAACGGCCGACGTTGTCTCTTTGGAGACCACAACTGTGATCGCAACGAAGAATTTCTGATACCAAGACTGAAGTAACAGGTTAAAATTTTGATATAGGGAACTAAAATAGAATTTGATGCGCGTGCATGTTCAGTGAGGCATAGATATTATAATTGGTGGTTTTAGTATGGCCTTGGTCTCATTTGAAACATAGAGTATCCGAAATGTACGCATTTATTTATGACACCACACACACGGCATGAAAAAATTCAGTGAAACAATAGAATTAAAAAAAATTTCAAGGTCATAGCACTTTAATTCCCAAGAAATTACTTCTTGTATTTTTATTCATAGGAGTAGAGCTTCGTTTCTACGTGTCTGGGTATGAGTTCTTGTCTCAACGTTGGAACATTTTCGATCCTTTTTAATGAGGTTTGAAAATTAGTAAATGAATGTTAGCTCCAAATATACATTGAATAAGTATTGGAAGTTATTGCAATTGAACGCTTCACCCAAAGTATTAATGCACCAAAACACGTGACATCAATTAATCTTAGCAGTGTTTCAATCGTAAGGTCATTATAGCACTATTCCACTAAATGCCTCTTCAGTTTCGGGGTCAAGTTGTTTACATTTTTAGCTCAAAATAATGCTTTGCAAATAAACGTCTCTGGTATTTTGCGTAATTAAGTATTTTTGGGCAGACGACGCTTTTGTTTTAAATCCCTAGCAGAAAGATTTAGGCATTAGCCCCATTAATATAATAGTTGTTTCTTACAGACACTGTTAGTTTTGTGCTCTCTAGCTTATCAACAGGGCAAAGCGTTATCTCTAGTGCTACGTTTTCGTACCTTTTGAACAGTTTACTTTACTCCATGCCTTTAAAGAATTATCAGTAAAGACAGTGATCAAATGATTCTTTATTCTAGCACGGTCCAGCTGAGAAAATACGTTTACAATATTATAATATCTTATTTTGAGCTGGCTGAGCAAAACGTTGAAATGAGCTTTCTATTAAATCAGGATGGTTGGCTGTGCGCTACTGCGTAGAACAGCAGCAGTACACACGCTCCACATCAGGGCAAATGCATAGCCAATGTAAGAAATGGCCAAATGAAAGTTTTCATGGCTTAAGCTGTTTTAAGGCTAAAGCTGTTTTAATACGAGCAAATTTGAGGCATTTGGCCATGAAATGGCTAATCTGGCAACCATGAGTCAACTTCTGCACCTTCTCTGTGACTTGCATACAGCACTCAGCAAACAAGCGCCTCTGCCGCCTCATCGCTCTGACTTGCCAGTTTTACGCTGGACTTTCCGCTGAAGCTCCAGAAGAAGTTTCTCATCGACTTAAGGATTGCTGGCCAATGCAGTAGATGAGTTCTGATATCAATGTGACTCACTGATTAGAAACCTATACGCAAGCCTACAGAAAATGGGAATGTTAGTATGAGTAATGTCATCATGAATTAAAGGGATTGCGTTATCTTTGCTATCATATTTGCTATTTTTGTTATCTTATTTTTATTTTTAAAAGATAATATTGTTTGGTTACCGGTTTAAATTCAAACTTTTTCTTATGAAAAATATGTTTTCCATGGATATTTTCATGAATATCATCATCTGTACGGCTTGAATTTATTTCCAGAATATTCGCAGGCGTTTTGTGTCGCATTATTCAGTGTAAAACTTCCCAATTTGCACCGAGCTTCTTGGGTATGCATCTTGTTTCACGACTTAACATACTTCAACACGAGGTTTTCATCATAATTCCGTGTTGTCTGCAGCAACAGCCCTTGCTAAAATAAGAGCATCGAAGTAGAAGATCGAAGGATTTTTAAGGGCTCATACGCTGGGCAAGTGTACAGCTTCTCAGGAAAAGAAGTCATTGATCACAATGTTCTTACGTGATACTGGGATTGACACCAATAAATAAACTAGTTGTAAATAGGCCGTGTTTTGAAGGCCTAGCTGGAGTTTTCATAGAAAATTGAAGAATTTATGGTCGTAATATGTAAGTTCGAATTTGGAAGATGAAATTTGGAGAGTAATTTTATTATTCATTGACGGATAATTTTAGTTGCATTTACAGGACATTTTCTTGGAATAGGAAGCTAGATTTACTTAATTAAAGAAGTATAATAGGTGCATTGGCTGGGCTTACACGCATTGCAAGGAAAGGACCGAATACATTTCGACTTTGACATTAGTAAGCAACCAAAAGTCCATATATTTTCCGCCTGCTTGAACACGAGTTCGGTAGGAGAGCGTGACGCATCCAAGAAATTTATCAACCTTTGGCCCTGAGCGTGTATGCATGGAAATAGGTAAAACTTGATCAGAATCAGTATAATCTTAAAAGAGACAATCTTCACGGTTGTCACACTTTAAGATAAGTGCATGGAAAGCCTTCAGCATGTCACCTCAAGGCTTGGACAGCTTGTAGTGCTTTATGGTTTAGAAAAAGCTGATCTGAACTGCAGGAATATAAGCAACAAATCGCCGGTGCGTGCATAGTTGCAAGGTCGGCGTCAGTTGCGCGCTATGAATATTGAATGATAACTTTTTATTGTGTTTACAAGAGACGAACGAAAGTGTATTTTGCATTCCCGTTCCTACAAATATTGCTTGTAGATTTTGAAGTGTTTCTTACGCTGCTCAGGGTCATATTTTCCTTTCGTATGTTATTTATTCATTCAAAATCCTGGAAACTGGACATATATTTATTATATATGTACATCGTTTAACTAATAAAAATTACGCATGTGACAGCGAACTGTGTACGGCATTACGTAAAGCACGTGTAGTGGTTGACGAGCGTGTCCAAAATTGTTATAGTTCGGGTATTTATTTTCAATACCGTTGATATCTCTTAGTTTAAACTATCACCATGCATTATAGTAAACCAATTCTGTCATTGCTTTTAATCTTTTCACGTGTTATAAATCTTTTTCCCAATGTCATAAATAAATTTCATCATTGCTATTTATCTCATCACTTTCTTGTATCTGCTCCCACATTGTGACACGTCATCTCAAATTTTCTAACAAAGCATGCGATTATTTAGTAGGTCTTCAGCAAACAATGCAAGCTTGAAGTATGTTTCCAGTCAGTCAGACTCACAGCGACCAGTCCAGTTTACGTGTGTTTGAGCCAGCAAAGTGCGTCTGGAGGACAGTGGGAGGTCTAAAGAGATTTAAGGAGGTCTGAGGAGGTTCGAGGAGGTCCGAGGAGTTTTGAAGAGGTCTGAGGAGGTCTGAGGTGATCTGAGGAGGTCTGAGAAGTTCTGAGGAGGTCTGAGGAGTTCTGAGGAGGTCTGAAGAGGTCAGCTATAACTCCTACAGTTCTGCAGCAGCACGTAGTGGTCGTGGATCAGTGGAAACACGGCCGAGGTTATCTCTTTGTAAAGCAGAACTGTGTTGATGCTAAGGCACACACGTTGCCTTATCTTGGACATAACTGTCCACCTTCTTTAATAATTGTAAATGGGCTTTACAGAACACAAAGAAATTCGTTCAAACTTCGTTTCGAATCTGAAATTCGAACTAAAAATCCTGCGTTTGCAGAGCTCCTCATGCTATCTGTGATGACCTAAATAATTTTTTTTACAGCTAGAGCAGAATAAACTTTCAGTCTAAACAAGTTGGGTTTGGGATGATGTCATTCTATATAAAATTCATGTTGGATAAATTACACGACTGTGGCAACTATTACTTTAGGATAGTAGGTTTCTAAAAACCAAAATCCATTTCTTTCTAAACCAAGTTGTTCTCTTTTTTCTTCCAGTCGAGGTGAGAATACTTCGATGTAGAATAACTTCAAACTTTACATGTTTTACAGACTTTCAGGCAAAACAGTGCCTAAAATATCTTAAGAAGCATAATTTTGATACTAATTAATGAATCTTATTTATTTCCCAGCGGAACGCAAAACCTCGCTGGGCAAAGACTGGCACAGTTTCTGCCTTAAATGTGCGCACTGCAAGAAGACTCTGAACCCTGGAGCCCATGCTGAGCATGAGGGCAAGCCTTACTGCAACACCCCGTGTTATGGAGCACTCTTTGGGCCTGGAGGTGAGAGTGTACAGTTTACTTAATTGATGGGAAGGTTTCTTAAGAAAGTAGCGTATGTTAAATACATGCACAGGTTCCTTAAGAGATGGGGTATGTTAAATACTTTGGAAATCATATGCTTTGAAAAAAGTCTTTAAATTGAAAAGTAATGAGTTATGATAAACAAACAAATATTACACAAATGAAATAATTGGATGGTGAAATACCTTAAATGATCTGAAAACAATTTTTGAAAGTGTGTAAAATTTGAATTGAAACTTACTGGACATTTTTAACATGAGTCTCAGTCCCACTATTGTGAGGCTACAACGTCAAGGCGGGAACGTGGAAAAGATTCTTTCTACAAATCAGTTTTGTGAGTTTTGTTTACGTGTGAAGATTCATAAGCTTTACTAAACAATTACACACATTTAAATAGGCAAATTTAAACATTGTTGAGTTGATATTATATTCAAGTCTATGCTATTTTTTATATCAAAGACTAGTATAGATTCAAAAAACCATCTGAAACGTTATTTACCTGGAACCTGAACACTTTGCTACTGACGGTTACATTATGTGTATGTGGTTTTTACCGTCATCAACATTGTTGAATGTTGCGTCAGCGAAGGCGTTTGTTCTGCTACCCTGTACGTATCTGCAAGTGATAAGCCTTTCTTAGTTCTCAGTTTAAATGTACATGCCCTTCATCCGTCCTTGTGAGGTGCAGCGGCATGTGCAGCGTGTCAGGAGGCTGCACAGTGCATGTGCAGCGTGTCAGGAGGCTGCACAGTGTATGTGCAGCGTGTCAGGAGGCTGCACAGTGTGTGTGCAGCGTGTCAGGAGGCTGCACAGTGTGTGTGCAGCGTGTCAGGAGGCTGCACAGTGTGTGTGCACGTGTCAGGAGGCTGCACAGTGTGTGTGCACGTGTCAGGAGGCTGCACAGTGTGTGTGCAGCGTGTCAGGAGGCTGCACAGTGTGTGTGCAGCGTGTCAGGAGGCTGCACAGAGATTCATTAGTTTCTTATCAGAAGGATGGACACATGCAGAGTCATCACGAGCTTCTCTCGCTCGCACAACTGGTGTAGGCACAGCGTCACGAGAGCATACAGTTGAGGTCCACCTTGATTCAGGTCATCGATCTAGCTTCTCTATTGTACTTTTTGGTTGATGAAATCACGGCAGCTGTTGAGATTTCGTCAAAGTTTATTTCCATAAATTCGCAGTCATATCCAGTATGAGTTCACCCTCATATTTGAAATATATTTGTCGATGATGTTGAAAAAATGAATGATCGGTATTTGATTTGATCAAATAACAGCAGCAAAATAAAAGGTTACTCAAGCGTTGCTGGCTTGAACGCTAACAATAAGTGTTGCTCGCAGTTTTTATTTTTATTTTGTGTCGGTCTGATGCTCTAAGACTTGCCTTTGTCTCAGGTCACTCAGGTCGAAAGGAAATCGTCAACAGCTATCAAGGTTTTTTACAAAACTATCAAAGGAGGTCCTCAGGTTATCTGTTGGTCAGACTCAAGGCATGCAAAAAAATTACTATGACAGATACTCTTTCCATAAACCGTAGTAGTCTGACCTGAGCTGACAAGCCTCTGACGAGGCTTCATTATGCATATACGCTTTATTCGGTAGGGTACATATGTTATGAACGGTTAAATTTCTTTAAATAATATGTTCGTTTTATAAAAGGAATATTCTGGTTAGAATTATTTTGAATGAGTTTGCATTATATCCTTAGTACAAGAATGAATGAAATACAGCATTGCTGGAATATCTCATCTAAGAGAACAACTAGAGCGATTCAAGTGAACAAACTGATCACTGAACAACTGACGGTCGGTCACAATTTTTTCCCGTTTTATTATTTCTGCATGAAGGCGTAGAAGAGCAGCACTGAAACCATCACGAGCATTGGCGTCATTTTTCAACAGCAACTCACATCATACTGAGATGTTCTAATTGAAATTCCAAGTTTGAACTGATTCTCTCGAAAACTTCGTTGGTATAATTTTGAGTTACACACCATCTATTTCCCCAGAGTTCTATGCGCGCAATATCTCATCAGAAGTGCTCAAAAGGAGCGAGCTTAATTACGATGCCCCATGTCACCACGTTATTCAAGTTAATTAAGCCATTACTCGGTTATGAATACGATGAAAAAGTCTAACGTTTTATTTATTTCAGGTTACGGGCGAGGAGGCACTCAGAGTTTCAAGTACGACCAGCATGCAAAGTGATCTCTATTCTCACGCCACAGTGCCAGCATCTCCGTGTCTCTTGTCGTCCGGATTATTTTGAAGCTAAATTTACAAAATTGCCCCAGTAGATATTAGGCGAAAAACGTCCCATCAAGTGTATACGCTTTAAACTACAGTTCTTTAACTGGTACCATGTGATGAACATGTGTGTAATAGTGCAACACATGAAGTATTTAATCATGTAATTTCGGCTAAGCATTCATCTAAACACAGCTGACAAAGCGAATTGTAATTCTAGTATTGCCCTCAGATCTACACTGGTTAACGCTTTAATACATTTTCTTTCGTATATTTCTCTGTACGATCTTTTGTATTATATCAGAAGTTTTTCTTATACCCGAATCCCATCTGCGTGGTTGAGCAGAGAAACAATTTTTATTTTAGAGCGTACACTTCAGTATTTTATGTTTAAAGTTACATTTTCATATATTCGATTTATCTATGCATATCTTATGGTAACAAGTAGTGAATGAGTTATTTAAAAGTGATACATCTGCTGTTGGCCGAGTAATTTCATCAACGTAGTTGCTCAAGTTCTTTTAACCAAATTATGTATTTTAGTACTGTGGCTTTAAGAAATGAGTTTCAAAAATTTTCCATGCAACTTTGACTTGTCAGTTAAGGTTGACGGAGACAACGAAGGACAATTTAATAAAGCATTTCTTTAAAATGTTTGCAAGGGGTGCGGCTTCCAGCCAGTGTGAGACTGACGACGCGTTTATAAACAGAATGCTGCATCGCTCACGTGTAGTAAAACTAAAGCTACAATTTCTTTAAGCAGAGTTTGCTGCTTATTTGTTCTATCTATTCATTACTGCCAATTTCCTTCCAATAAACTCTACACATCTGAAATGCAGTACTCCTTACCCCATCACTGTATACTCAGAGTACTCATCTTATTAGAGATTTTTAAGCTTTAACTTTTAGAACGAACTTCAACGAACTTCAAACGACTGATAAAGCGTTACATTTCGGAGGAATTTTTAAAGTTTCAATTAAAATGCGTCTTGTTCGCATCAACATAGCAATTTGCTAACTTATGCTAGAAAAGCTAGCCTTATTAGCATATACAGTATGGAGATTATTATCGTACAGCTAAATGACCAACGCCAGCAAGGAAATGGCATTGCGTGCCACGCATGAAAATAATGAAGGTATGAGAATTCTGCGTCATTGAATGAAAATAAAAGAAAACAGGGAAAGAGTAAAGAATAAAGGCAAGCAATGAATTTACTCGTATGCGAGTCATGTAGTAGGAGTGTGTCAGAATAATGAATACATTCTACTACTGAATACATGGGTGTAATGAGCATATGCGAGGAATGAGTATGTGTGAGTAATGAGCATATTAGAAAAACGAATACAAGTCTAATTTTTATTTCCACAGAAATAAATACCTTGTTCCACTGGAATAGCATTTATTTGCCTATATGGTGTTAAGTTTTTCACAATTAATTTATGATGCCTTTTAACCTACTGAAGTAGGTTTCATTAAAATGACGATAAAATTAGACGACTCTAAAAAACTAGGAAGAAAAGCAGTAGAGGTGACCGAACATTGAAACATCATCGTAAGCTTGTCACCCTGCGTCAAGAACATGAATTTGTTAGCACAACCGAGGGCCAGACAGAGTGTCCCATAAGTACAATTTCCATCCTGAGACTGAGTAGAGTGCTACAAACACTTTTCGAGTTCTGAGAACTTTCGGAAACTTTGAGAAGTTTTACCAATGGAACGGGTTAACTTAGAAATTTAAATTGCCAATTCGGCCTCACTTTATTTGTGTTTTTGAAGACGTTCAACTGATGACACACTGGCAGTAGGGTTCTTGACTGTATTTTCTGAGCTGAAACTTCAGACGTACTCGGACGGCAAGCTCAAACGTCGAAGATAAAACCAGTATTTTGATCGCATTCTCATTCGTGTTGATGTGGTCGAGTTGAATTGACTAATGGAGTCAATGGAGTTGAAGCAACAAAATATATATTTCTTAAGAAATGAATTAATAAACATAATATTAATAATGTATACACATTCATTCGTAAAAAAATTCCACTTTTCTGTTTCGTGCAACATAACCCTAACCCTGGCCATTGTCCAGGTGACCTTGAGTGCATTTTAGTGTTCATATAAGTGAGAAGCACGTAGGTCTCTCGGCTCCAGCTGCCCTTCCTCAGCTCTTTTCTTCCGGAGATCGTTATTCAGTCCGCAGAAGCGTGTCGTCCGGCTGAGCCTGTGTCTGCGAGTGCATAACAGCGGCAGCTCCTGACACTGCATAAGCGGAACAACCGCCACACCTTATCACTCTGACCACCATTGCTCCAAGCTGTTGCCTTGAATTTCCTGCCTGAGCAAGTAGTAAATACAAATGTGCAATCTTGAAAGTTGAAATTGTTCTGAAGTTTAGTCTTAGAAATAGTCATATCAGTAGGCAATCAACTGTGAACACCGAAACTTCCGCTACGATTGAAAGGTCACTAAATTCATGTATAGTGAGGAGCACATTTAGGAAATGAATAAACAATAGATAAGTTGGGATAACATAGGTAATACTCAAGAATACTCTCTTATTCTTCCTCGTTATCAACTTAGGTGATTCTCCGGAATAAATATTTTGGATACCCTCAAATGCATCGTAAACTACAGTATTTTCTATTTGAAAGTTACATTTGTGAATCAAAATCGTTTACAACAGGGAAATTAATCGTATAAGTTATATGAGATTGAAACATTACCTCTCTTCGCATGGTCGGGACAGAAAAGCAATCTAGAAATTCATGTGTTCTTGGAATGTGAAAGTGCCATCAGGTGAGTTTTCGGACAGACAGCATCGTCGGAGTGCTTGGTGACTCTGGTCAGACACCACAGCAAGGTTACCTGGGCTTGCATTACAGAGCAGGAACAAGATGGCAGGTACAGATTGACTCGTCTGTGCCAAGCCTGTACTTATTGGCAGATATCGCCTGCTGTGTCACCTTCATAATAACAGAGCACCCTGACCTGTTTTTGCCTCGTGATGGTTACTGAACATTCATATTAAACCCAACTTAGTTTTAGTCAATACCACATTTCCCCTGTTATAGCGCTGGGATAATATTGAAGCATATACATATATTAGTCTATGGATAAAGCAGGAGTAAATCTACAGCTCTGCAAGACGTGGTAAATTTGAATCAGTGGAGCGACATTTGTTATTGAGTAATGAGCAATGGAAAAAAATAGCTGGGAGATGAATAGACTCGGTTTTAGTTCTAAAAACAATATAATCAATTGAAAATGTCACACAAAATGAGGATTAAAACTAGATTTTTAATCTCTCTAACTGAGAACTAGGAAGGAAGCTGATTCGTAGAAATGGACTGTTAAACAAGGGGTGGGATAGCGAAAAAATGAGCATCTAAAAGATTGAAGACACTGCAAGATTCTGATGAGAATGGTGGTAAAATATTTTGAATAGATTTAAAACAACCTCAGAAGTTGTGATAGGAGAAGGGAAGAAGCTATTAATTTTGGGTGAATCGTACGAGGGAGAATTTGTAAGAGAAACGTCGGGAAATATTTCAGTTTTTCAATAGGTTTAGGCTTAGGCATTGTATCACAGCTACTCCGTGATACAATGTTCTCATTCAGGTTCCTAATACCTGTAAGCTTCTCAACATCTCGTCCTTCAGATTAGTTGAAAGAATATCCTCACTGTTCTACATCCCCCATTAGAAAAATGTGCAAAATTTTCTGTTAAGTTTGCGACAACTCTATGAGGGAAATCACACTTATGTACGTAATTGAATTCCTGCTCGAATTCATCAGGTACAACCAATTTCATAGAAAATAATGTTCCCCGCTAATAAGGAGGCTTTAAGTTAATTAACTACGCTAGGCATAGTCCGTAGACTTATTTAATTTTATTAAAATTGTTAAAACTCGGGTGTGTTGGACGATAGCGCGACTTCGTAAACTTGGTGTCTGGACACCCAAAACAGCAAACATAAATATTTTGAGTTACTCGAATTTGATAGGAATTACTTCATTAATTATTCTCAATATTTATGGTTCGCTGCATCCGAAGACCTAATCTGCAACTTTTCAGGAAACGCTCGAATACCTGAAGCAGCGGAGAATCAGTGGTACAGTTTGGATGATCTTCAGCAGCACGTTCATGAAGTTCATAATGACGTTCATGAAGTTCATAATGACGTTCATGAAGTTCATAATGACGTTCATGAAGTTCATAATGACGTTCATGAAGTTGATGTTCATTGGTTTGAGGGCGTGACACAAGTTGCTAGAGGACGGATGTAAGGAGACTCGCTCTGGTGATGTAGGTCTTTCCATTTTGGAGCGTTTCCTCCTCTGTTGTTGTTGTGGAAGCACGAAAACCAGCGCAAGGTTGCACAACTGCGAGCTTTAATACGGCCAAAAAATGGAAGCAAAATATGATTTCATATAGATAAGAAGCAAAAAAACAATTCTCTCCATGATTGCTTAAGTTAAATAAAGCGGTTCAAGAAAATAGTGATTGTGAAAAAGTTAGTAAGTATATATTTTTTAACAGCTGTTGCATAATTCTCATTAGGTTGAGAGATTAAGCCATCGTATAATCTTGCAGATTTCAATAATGGTATATTTTTTCTGGTTTTATTTAAATTGAAAATATAATTAGAAAATTTTATTAAAAAATCATTACGTACGCAAAAATGATTCTTTTTCACCACGTAAAACAAACGGAACAAGAAAAGGATGAAAAGAAGGTACTGAAAAATCACTGTACATGAAAATGTTCTGCGTCTACAGTAATACAGAATAGCAAATGTGAGTACTAACAGCGTTAACATATTCATTACTGTATACTGGACGTGGTATGCGCATTTGAGTACTGGAACACAAGAATAAACACCTTCAGTACGGTATAGCGTCTTGCAGAATCACGCAAGTTCTATTTAACTTGGATACCTGATTAATCTATTAATGCAGTTCAGACTATACAAGGTAAGTGCATCACTTCCTGTGTTGAACTTCATGACTTCAAACCCATCAAAGTGTAGAACAAATCTGAGTACACAGGAGAAAATAAATTACAAAAACCTTTACTTGTTCAATTCTACAAATAACTAGGAAGGCTTCTGGCCTCATATTCGAGCTATGCGCGACTGAGTTTCTAATTCCTTGGAGCACCAAGACGACGTCAGCAGCAGGTGCTGATATGGACACATCAGCTGAGAGGCGCTGTTTCATATCCTTCAGTGTAGGGGCAATTGCAGGCAATATTGGATGATAACGTGATGATTGCAGGCAATATTGGATGATAATGAGATGATTGCAGCCAATATTAGATGATAACGAGATGATTGCAGACAATATTGGACGATAACGAGATGATTGCAGGCAATATTGGATGATAACGTGATGATTGCAGGCAATACTGGATGATAACGTGATGATTGCAGGCAATATTGGATGATAACGTGATGATTGCAGGTAATATTGGATGATAACGCGATGATCGTAGGCAATATTGGATGATTGCAGGTAATATTGGATGATAATGTGATGATCGGCAGTCATAATCACCAATGACTGACTAGACTTGCTCACCATGAATGCAGATGGCATGACTGTGGACTAGGAATACTTGAATGACTGTTATCGCTAAATTTTATAATTCTGACAGCTAACTGATTGGTATTTATCAGTGAACATCAACTATGAGGATTTCATCAAACTCATCACGCATTCAGAACCGGCAATGATCAACTCCGTTTGGTACACAAAAAATTCCCGCGTCTATCAGACATGACTCATCATTCAGAGGAGTAAAAAGTTGCCTCATTCACATACCTCTATTTTGAATCACGAGTCAAACAATATCGTGTGATGCAGTTTTTATTGCTTTATTAAGTCAGAGAATTAAGTTGCTCTGCTTGTGTTCCACCAGCCAACAACCTGAATATATATATATATATATATATATATATATATATATATATATATATATATATATATATATATATATATATATATATAATAGAGTAAATTAGAAGTTAAGAGCTTTTTGAAACTTGAAAATACACACATAATCGGTGATTCATACTCTCTCCGAAACTTGGTGTATAGAAAAGCTCTTCTTCGACTATAGTTTATTCTTCTTCATTCTTTACACAAGCGATAATGTCGATATGTGATATAGGGGAAAATGTTTCAAATTTTGATTCTCCCTTGGCAAACAGTTTTTGCTCAAAATTAATACTCTCAGATAACATGGAATCATTTTATCTCGACAATTTAAAATTCAGAATTTTAGATTTAAGACACGAACGTGAAATCACACAAGAAGCTTATTGAAATTATCAGTTGCTATTTTAATAACAAAACAAAACTTTAAGAGTCCTAGATGGCCTCACAAGGTTCATAAAATTCTTATTCGGTAAACAACCTTCGTAAAATCAAGAGAATTCCTTTATGCTGTTGCGAGTTTTGTAATTTGACAGGGAAGTTGATTTCGACAGGATCTTGGACAGCCTGCATGCGCGTGTAGGCAGTTCGAGGCCCACGCAAGGACCACGCTCACGTTACAGTCTGTATGGTGGGTTTGCAGCAGAGCACAGCGTCACGCCATGCATGTTATATTCGAGGTAACGCGAGGTAACGCAGCTCTCTCATTGGTTGAGCGAGGACAGTTTGCTCATCGAAGTGTTACGTTGTGTCACGCTCACCAGCCCAGCGCAGTAGCTCTCCTGGTCTCCGCTCATGAGGGGTTCAGTGCCACTCACTTATAACCTTTAGCAACACCATTTTTTCTGAGCTCATGTACTTAAGATTGAATTTAATTCGTCTTAAAATAGGTGTGAAAACAAAATGATTGCACCAATCATTTATCATAGAAGTGTTTGAGTAGCATTTAGGCAGAAATGGTGGTACACGATGTTTTATAATACCTTTGCATTCTTTCTACAGTGTCCGTAAAGAGTGATATTCAGTGAAGTGTTTTGTATTGGGCAAGACGACTTGATCAGTCATCAAGATTCTTGCAAAGAAATCTGTGCAATCTAATTTTGTGGCCTCTTGGACATCATGCATTGGGCGAGTGTTCTTACTACACTTCTGTTGACAGGTTGGTTTTCATATTTTAACCTAATGGTACCATGTTAACATATCATGTATAAGGTATCACAGTAGATGTTGGGAGCACTACTTATAGTTATTTGTTACCGGATTGCAACTACTATCTAGTGGCGTTTTTGCCGTGAGCAGCAGATGCTAGCTTCAGGGCTCTGTAACTCCTACATAGTGATTATATTTGCGTATCACTCATTTCATTGCAGTCTGTAAGCAGGCCAGCGAATTAATTCACGCTGGCAAGACAACAGACTTGAATTTTCCTCAGTTACTTCACCAAATGTTGATCGCTCTGAGGTGTTGCAGGCAGATGCAGGACAACAGCGTCCAGACGAGCGCTACAGCGAGCACTGATGCTGGTGTTCGCTTCACGCAGCCTCACACAATAACAGTTAATACTTAGCATGATACGCGAAGTTACTTTATTGAAACAATGTTAATTCTTGACTAATTTAAAGCAAAGTAAAAATTTGTTGGTTTGATGTCAACAGAAATTTGTCCAGCTAAATCGCAAGAAGCAGTACAAACCAAAATTAAATATGAAATAGTTTACAAGTAGAAAAAAACGATTGTGTACAATACATTAAATGTTGGTTATCATGCTGAAAAGCAAAATTTAACCAATATCCGATTCAAAGTGCTGACTCATGATAGTAATGTCAATCTTCAAGTTTCAATCATTTTCGATATTTTCTAAAATTCGTGTCTCCATTCAAAAGTTTTCTCATGTCCAACACCTTCAATTCTGAGTTAGATTTATAGTATAGTTACATATAAAATGACTTATATTAAACCACAATTTTGCTTAATTTCAAGGCTGCATTTTTCTCGCAAATGCTTAATGAAGATTTTTCATAAGTATTTTTACTTACTTTGCATCATATATATCTTGCTTCTTTTCCGCATTTCTGTCAAAATTGAAGTTAGATAATGTCAATAAGAATTCAAGCTTTCTTGAATTTTTTGCTTCACACACTTTTGGCAAATGAAAACATAAAATCCTTCAACACTTCTTAAGTTCTACTTCACTTACTAGTGTGAACTTGAAGTCATGCAGTAGCACGAAGGGGGAAATTTTTACCGTATTGTATACTGTGGGCTCATTCTCGTGAGGAAGCTGGATTAGTGTTCTAAATACAGCATGTATGACTCTCAACAAAGTTCTATGATGTCGCTATAATGCTTTGTGAATCATAGTATGCTCAAAATACATGCAAGAGTCCCACTTCCAACTTGCAACGAGCAGATTATTTAGTACAGTGGAATCAGCGTTTATAATTTGCGTAACTACAATCACTAATCGCACCGCTACTCAGTTCAGCTTTTAGACGTCACAGATAATCGTTTAAACATCTACTTCCCTCGTGAGTAGGGCTGAACGCATAGGAACAAGGTCATCATGGTTTATATAATCTGCTTATCAACTGCAATTGGATCCTAACCTTGAGTACTTTTTGCTACTGGTAAATGCTTATAGACATATCATATTTTGGAGCATCAGCTGGTGGAAGCATATTGTTTATATAGAAAACTCAGTGCCACACAAAAATTAGTGCTGTATTAATACACATAAAATAAATTAAAAGCGTTCGAAGTCCACTAATTTCGACACATTTCCACTTGGGACACTGCGGCGCAGCTCTCACACAACGACCATGACTCGTCAACTCCGATGGTTGCGTTGCTTGCTTGAATGGATGATATGTGGAGGTGACTAGAACCTCTCTGACCTATTGTGTCCTACACTCAATAGTTTTGGTTCACAGTAAAGGAGCTGCTAGCTGACCGAAATACAAGTTACAACTTTCTGCTTGAGCGCTCTTCCCTTTCATGCTGCCACGGGTGCGATAAGTTTGAAAGTTTAATTAGAAATTGAAGTTATTATAGAAGGATGATACTTTTTATTCTCTTGACTGGAAACATTTGAAAGACAAGATGACATCGAAATTAGGAAGCTACAAGAGTAGGTACGAATAGCTGGCACCTCAAATTATGTTCTTATGCCATTGTTTATCACCATACAGTAGAGGAAATGCAGCAACTCTTCAAAAATTTTGAACCAGTCATTCTTTTCTCATTAAGACTGGAGTTAGCATAAGTTACTCCATACTAACTGCTTTTTCAATTTACCCCTACAAAAACCTTCATTTCACTTCCAATTGTTTCATAACGTTAATTTGCTATTCATAAATGTTCTTTTAAAGCGGTTATATAGATATTTTTCTTATTAAGGAGTGTACAGCGGAATGTCTGTACTCAGGATACATTGCTTACAAGATCGTTGTAGAGATAACTTTGAAAAATGGAGTACGTAGAATTCTCGTTTAGAATTTCTCCCTCATCAAATAAAGCCAATTGCATAATTTTTTTCGTTATTTTGAGCCAGTTGTGTGCTCTGGACAGTCGTTGCGGTGAAACAAGCGGACTTCCGTGGGAGAGAGACAGGCTCGTGCGGTTGCAGCGAGTGCCTCTAATGTTGCAGTTTGCGGCTTGTCCGTCATTATTTCCCAGCGAGAATTAGTGTCAATAAAGTACAAGCAAAAAAATTTAAATGAACACGAGCCCAGGATTAAAAAAAACGGTGCCAATGTACTATGATGATAAATAGTAATTGTTTTAGATTATTTGGATTGCATATTTTCTACGAGTACACTTTATTTTACGACACACTTGATCATGTTTCAGTAATTTAATCTAACATGGTACCTTTAAATATATCTGTATATTAATTAACGTACTTCCATTTCATTGAAAAATGCCATACTGAGTATTTTTATCTCTGGGTTATTCTAACGATATGATTAACTTTTTATTTATTCAATATGTGTCAACGAAATTAACGCCCAAATTGAAAATTGTCTTACAGCATTTGTTCTGATTATCAGCCTAAAGTTCAATCATGAAGTTTTGGAGAGTGTCCTGTGCCCAATTGAGTGGGAATGCGTCAGTAATCCCACAGTTAGGTTTATATCGAGAATTATTCGCGGTTAATCTGGACAATACAGGCATTGGTGTTTCTCACATGAGCCTCAGATACGAAAGCAGACCTGGAAATTTGAGTACTGGGAAGAGTGACGATATAAAAGATGTTCGCTCTGCAAAACTGTGAAATAAAAATTGTTATATTACAGCATATCAGATAATGTAAAAATTTACTCGAGTTCTAGTGGTTGAAGAATTGCAAGACATCATGCATAAATGACTGATTTAATACGAGTAATTTATTTTGAATGTATTAGGATTTAAGGAGGACCCTTACACTATGATATTATTTGAATGGCGATGCTCATTACTCAAGCAGGGAAATAATTGTTAAATCATTACTGGGAGCTGTGATAATTACATCTAATGTAACATAATTGAAGCTCGTTGTTGTCAATTATAACAGAAGCCTCCGCAAGAGATAATTCTTGCGCGCGTTCATGCAACGTACAGTAATAATTATCCATAAATTACAACTAGAGTGAACTATTATGGATAACTGCATTGTGGCCTCAACAAGATTAGTTCAGTCACGCGTGAAGAGCATCTGATTGAAGTGTCATTGTACATAATTTTAGAATTCCTCACTAGGAAACGAAGAAAACGGTATTTTTGTCCCTTATTCCAACAACAAATTCACTGCTCTCCTGCTCCTCCTCCGGCCGAGAATCTAATTCAGTTTAATGTCACGTCAGTTTAATGACGCGTAGAATCACTCATACTCTCTGGAGGTCTGAACTTGAGTCAAAAGTACCTGCAGTTTGGCGGATGAGAGCGCGAGATCCTTCGCGTTTTCAAGGTGACGAGTAAATCTTGAACTACGCTTCCCACACTGCAGCTGCGTGAGGCTCGGCACGTGAGAGCAACAGATGATCCTGCCAACTCGTGATCGATTGCGGATTTGAGCTCTGCTGAACATTTAAGGGATAATCGCTGTGTGGAGTGTTTGCAGCACGGTATTTCGGAGTGTTTGCAGCGTGATGTTTCAGAGTGTTTGCATTATGATGTTTGAGAGAGTTTGCAACACGATGTTTAGGAATATTTGAAACGCGGAATGTTTGTAGCTTAATGTTTCAAAGCATTTGTACTAGGGAGAGTTTGTGACGCCAGGTATTTGCAGCACGGAGTGATTGTTGTCAGTGTGGAGTGCTTGCAGCACTGAATATTTGCAGCTAATCAGTTATTGTCATGCATGGTAAGAAGTGGGATCCTCCAGCCTGCGTGCTGTGCTAACGATGTCTGCAATTAACGGACGCAGCCATGATCTCGCCTGATAAATGAATAACAGTTCACAATACTCATTCGGAGAAAAGTTCACGAATACTTTCCAAATTTGCAACCTTTAAATGAAGAAATTAGGCTTTGAAAACTTGTGAATAAAATGAATCTGAGCAGGCAGAAAGTACTACACAGTTGTCTCCATAACGGACAAGATACGTTTAAAGATGATATGGAATTTGGTGTGCAGATGCAATGACATAGTTGAAATGGACGACTGTATGTCACCGAAGCAATCGAGTTATCGAGATGAGTTAGTTTCGTGTAATATTGTGAGGTTTGGATGAGGAGACTGCAATGAGGGTCAGTTAAAGTTCACCTGGTGCCAAGACTGCCCATAAAGTTCCAAATTATCGTATTATCAATGAAAAAACAGTATTAACTGTAATATTTACCAATACTTGTATTCACAACACTCGTACAACTGAAATCAAGCGAACATTAAGGTGGTATATAGTGATGTGTTTTAAAGATGTGTTTTATAGACGAGGAGCAGAAATTGTTGAAGCTCGCTGGGGCTGATGTTCCCTTTGTTTGTGATTTGATGTGACATCAGTGACACAGAGAGGGGGTGCGTAGCCCCCAGTCAGCACCCCGTTTCCGGCGCAGCATCCGCCGCTAGTCTGCGTAGCGAGCTCGGAAATACGAGCGTCATTATGCGTGAGGGCGTAGGTGCAAGACGCGCGTTTCCTGGGTCTGCCCTTCTTTTACTCTTCTGCTGGCGTGACTAACAAATCCAAGCTGACGTATCCTATCTACCTCGAGTTCTTACGCATGCTTGTGCGTTGGTCACTTGTTCTGCTGACCAGAGAACCACTGTCCAATACTAGATGATAGGAGTCAATAATACCACGTTAGTGGTAGCCTGATGGGTCGAGGTAGCCTGATGTGCTGGTTCAGCAGACAGCTTAATAGCTGTCGGCAGAGCTAGTGATCCTCGGGCGGTGATTCACGAGTCCTAGGAAGTACACAGATTTGTTTGGAGACTCTAAGAACGGGAGAACTATTTGTGAAGCATGCTGAACTTTAGGAAAATTGTAGTTGGATGTGAGACGTCCCACTTAACGGAAATTCAGAAAGAATATTTGCTCCATAAAGGAGATTATTTATATTAAAACTTAATGTTGAAAATGGTTGACTTTACAGATTACATTACTGTGACAATGATAAAGTTATTGTTGGGTGTGTAACCTAAACGGAGGAAGAGTAGGTATATCTCCTTAGAGCATTTATTTCGCGGAAGTTTCAGTTGCATCAATATCCATATCCTACTCTGCTGTTCATTATAAATGACTACGTCAGTGTCTGAAAAAGGAAAAGATATTCAGTTGTTTTCACCAGTTTTAAAATCTCTGACATCAAGGCAGGACTTTTTACTTGCACTTCCTGCATGAAATTACTGTGCAAAAAGTATGTCCCTGAACAGGGGTAACGAGAAAGAAGTGAAAGGCTCAGCCTTCAAAAGCCTCATAAATCTTGACGATATGAACATGTGGAGATAAAAATTGATTTTCGTTCGTTTTTGGTTACAATAGGAATATTTTATCAAATCGATTGTTTGTTTAACTATAAAATACCAGAATATTCAGTTTAGTTTTGCACATTATGTAAAATCACTTTTTAGGGAACATTTTAGCAGAAGGTTTTTTCAACATTAGATTATATCAATAAATAAAAGCGTGTTTGAAAGACTTCATGAAAATTTTCATCACATTTCTAATTTCTATCAATCATCAGTGAATTGATCACGATATTTTACGATTGCTAGTTATGTAATGGCTTCATTGTGTCATATATCGTTTTCCGTAATGAGTTATTGTGGAGTCTAAGATGAAATAAAAATTCACGTGTACTTTCAAATTATGTTTATATCAAAGATGTAGTTCCATTTCCATTGTTATTAAAGGTTCGTCTAGGAATAAAACATAGTATTTACTAATTTGAAACTGGGCTTTCTTCTCTTTACTGAGAAGTATAAGAAATCTGTTCCGAACAAAATCTTCTTTACTCGAGGGATGATAGTTGAGATGAAGTACGTGGTGGTAGCCTACATACAGTGTGTGTGCTGGGGCTTGGGTTGTGCTGTAATCCAAGAGATAAACGTGCAGGGCTGTTGTTTGGTGCAGGTGGAGCGGACAATTTTGATGATGTTTCAAGAGACTAAAATGCTGTTTGATGATAAGTTTCCTGCATGAAGACAAGTCCATGCTACCAAGAGTGACAACAGCATATCAAGAAGCTACGTAGACACTGCAAGTATCTTACTAGTATCCACCTTTTAAAAGTACCATGAATCCGGTATTCTACAGAAGCCTTTTAAAATAAATTCTATTCATTACAGTAGGGAAGCCTAAACTCTGGCAGTAATGAATCTTTTAAAACTAGATAGCTCCCGTGGAAATTCCACGGTTTAGATTCGACTGATTTGAAATTACAATATAGACGAATGTACTAAAGATTTACGAAGAATTATTGTGTTCTAAATTAATATTTTTGATGAATATATACAGAACTTCTATTTTGTATCTTATCTACCGATAAGTTGGCCTAGATAGTACACGTGGGAATTCCACGTTTTAAAAGTGATAAACTCAAGGATCTATGAAATAAAATGCATTTTTAATTTTTCCCCGTGTTACTATCAGAACCTGAATATTTTTCATGAATTTGTACCGAACTTCCATTCTGTATATTCTGTATCATCAAGCTAGAAAAAATTAGACAAGAGTCCATTAATCATAAAAAATTGTAACATATCTCATTGAAAACAGTCGAAAAGTCTGAAATTTATGGTGAAATTAAGAGACATCAGAAGAGAAAAAGTAAAACTTTGATTGACTGGAAATCACTGAAAATGTAAAGGTTCATGACGTCTGTTTACGGGCATTTGAATTCGTCGTCCAGTGGGTGAGGAGATCCTCGTCATGCCCCAGATGCGCTGTGGTCCAGCACAGGAACTCGCAACTCCGCAGCGGCTGTGGGGATGTCAGGGGACCGTGAATAGCAGCGCGTGCACGGACACGCTCTGCAGCTTGTCCGCCTTCCCTCTTCTCCATTCTACTCCTAGATCTCTATAGTCTGTGTTCCTGGTGTGTGGTCGTAATTTACACTCATTGATTTGTGTTTAGTGAGGGTTTTCTTGAGCGTCTCATGTTCTTCTGAACATTTTCAAACAAGTAGGTAAAATGATTGAATATGCTTCTGTTACCATAGGTGAGGCTGTTCCGTGATAGGATGTTCTCTGAGAAAATTTTGTTGCTGTTACATAAAGAGCGATGCACAGCCTAGAGATAGTATACACTCTACATAGAACTACCATCATCGACCAACCTCTGGGGTTAGCGTGTCGACCGCTCCGCCTCGTCGCTCACAGAATCGTTCATGTGCTCGTTGACTGAGTTTCTCTTTCATCTGGTCCCGATCGTCCACACTCGCTCGATCCAAATAAACTGAACTTGAGTGATGACTCTGAGGTCTGAGGATCTGTTGTTTCTGTGCGGAGGCTGGGAGCTTTTTGTTCACGTATATTCTGTCGGTGCGTCTCCGTGGATTTTCAAAACTATGTAACGCCGTCGTCAAAGGACCAGCAGACGAAGCAGTGAGCAACATTGGTTCCGAACAACAAACTTGAAGGGGGAAAACTATGCGATGCTGATCACAAAGCGAATGGAAATCAATCAGCGTTGCGCTGTATGACGAATACGTTCAGTTAAAATCGTCCTCGTTAGCACTAAATTGCTCGCTCATGAGTCGCTTGCTTTTAAACCTTGTTCCTGGATGCTGTTTCTGCACGATACATCCAAGGATGATTTGAAAGTTTGAGGGCGGGATTTAAATGATTTAATAATGACCTATTGTTGGAAGTTAGTTTCATAAACTAATCTTCAGAACTTCAACTTCAATTTGCAACATCAAGAATTCATGCGTGCGTGGGAATCACGCGTGTCAACTTTCGAGTTGTTAAGAGTACTGTACTATAAAGTAACTCAATCAGCATTTTGAATGGAGTTTATTGCTTAATTTAGTTTTGTTGATACAGGTGAGTTCAAAAATTACTCTTGTGTACGGCATGGGACTTAGGTATCAACCAAAGAATGGGTCAAACGACTCGATTCTGTTGCGTTATTCTATTCTATTTTTATGATAATCATATATGCGTTAATTTAGGTTTTGTTCTTCCTGTGTTGTCTTCAAAATAGCGTTCTTCATTGCCTCAAGCTTTTTTAAATAATTTTGAATAGAAATCAAGTCTGATTGTCAGTGTTTCACAAATTTACAAGGGGATACAAATACTGTGAGAGTAATCTTTGGACATTCTTCTACCTGCCCTCAATTGAGTGAAAGATTTCAATTTCTGTGTTGAATGAATTCTTTTAGCATGAGTTTTTTTAGACGAATTAGAGAGTGTCTGCGTAATTTATCAAAACAGGTGTGTTTAATTGTGGTCCAGAGACTTCTATATTAATTTTAGTGCTCGGAGAACACAAACGAGAGCATGTTCAGTTACATTCTATTATTTTTAACATAAAATAACTATTATAATTTTGTTGTATCTATTGTGATCCATTAAAATGTTCACACTGAATTGTGTACTCCAAAGAGTATTTTTCCTATTATTATTTTATTTGTACTTAAGTTGGAACTTTTTATAAGGAAGCTCCGTGACACACTGAAAAAACTTGTAATTTTTAGGTTCGTGAATAATTGCAGAGGAGATGAATAATTGCAGAGGAGATGGATCCCGTACTACCTCAATACAGGCTCAACTTCTTGACTGCTTATTTAACATGAGACTATTATAAGTACGCTACATCAAATATTTATTCCCATGTATTACTCTTTTTACGTTTAGCTAGAGATTGAGAAAAATTTTAACGAACGAATTTGTTTGTTCACAGTGACGACGACATGCGGGAGGAAACCACGCAACGCTGAGGAGTTGAGCCGCTGTGTGAGGATGGCAGAGCCTCTTGTGTACAATCCTGACTTTGTGTTCCCGCTCACCAGCGTTGAAATCCAGGGCGTCTGTAGGTGAGACAACCAGTGTCCGACTTTGTATCCCCATTCACCAGCGTTGATGTGAAGTATCAGTGAATGTATGTTATGTAACGCAAACGTGACTTGGTTGTGCTGAATTTCTTAGCATCTGAATGCACAACTTCTTGTTGCCATTCTTTATCGAAATTCAAGGCGCCTGTGAGCAAGAAAATATTTATTGCTTGTGTTTCCCCTCTCCAGTTCTGAAATCTAGTGGAACGGCAAATGAGGCAACTTCGGCGTGACCTTGTTCTTGACTTCTCTGTAACATTGAGATGGTAGACAACTTCAATTCCTTCATTTGCTATATTCATTCATTGGTTATATTTATTTGATCTATTTGGGTTGTAGTCAAATGATGAATGGAAAAACAATGAAGGCAACTACCACCACACAACTTCAAGAAATTTACTCAGCTAAAATTTCCAGTACGACACCCGTAGCAAAACAAGCCAGCATTTTTTTAATCGGGCCATAAAATTCGTATAGAGGAGGCTAAATTTGAGATAACTTAAAATCTTTTTCACCGTTAATTAAGGGAGAATAATATTATGTTTTAATTGTATCAAATTTTAAATGACCACACTTTTCCCTATGTAGCTATTTATATATTTCAGTTTCATAAGATTTTGTGCGTTTTTTGGCTTCGAGGTGGACTATCGACCTTGCTGCAATGATGTCGTTTATTTTCGGCCAGCCAACATTTCCCCGGGTGGTTTTCTTATTTTCTGGACCGTGAAGATCACGCATGGACTTTACGATTTGTATACATCAAAGTAACTCATGTTATGTGTCTCTTACCTTGCCATACTTAATATTTCGTATAGTTTCTTTCTGATCTATAATATATACTTTTTATGCACCCTAGAGGAGATAAAGTGAGGATAATTTCAATTATTAATTTTTCACTTCTTGATCATTTATTTTACAATGTTTCACTTGGTTTTTATGCAGCACTATATTTGCATTACATTATTTATTTTTATACATATATTTTTTCAAATATTTCTTATTGACTCACTGTAAAGGCTGGTAGCTGTTTCTTGAATTTCGAGAACATTCCATTACACTTTGTGTTTCTCCAGCAAGTTTCTATTGTGTGCAGAATGTGGGGTGCCTTTGTGGACTGCATCAGAGACTACACGACGCATTTCCTCACGCCTGACCAGCTGGACGCATTCGGTGCTGCCATTGAACCTTCCATGCAGTCCATCCACGAGCTCTGCGCTGAGAATCAGGCCTTCAGGACAGGTGCAAACTAGGAATATGAGCGTGCAATTGGCAACTTTTAATGAGTTAATAGGTAGAATCGGAAGCTTCAGTGTGGAGATGGCATTTTGTAATAATAGGTACAGTTGGGAGCTATTAGTGTGTGTATGGCAACTTGTAGCGAGTTAACAGGTAGAATCGGGTGGCATAAGTGGGTCAGTGGCAACCTGGAATAAAATACGAGTAGTAAATAGGATTGGGGTCAATCAGATGAGTGGTTATTTAGAGCGAAGTAAGCTGCAGGATAACAGTGCGGCAACAGGTTGGTAGTAATATGCCGTGAAGTAACACGTACGACTTGAAATTATTAGCTCGTTGGTGAGCAGTAATAAGAAGGTAATACGAGTAGATAACTCCAAAAATTATGGACTAAAAGATGATTACTTGCAATGAAATAAGAAGTCGTGCCTGATATAATTAGCATGACACTCCATCTGGAAATTGCTTTAACCCCCGTATAATCTATTTCAGCCCCTCCTTTGAGTACTATATGAGTTATCATTCACTGATGAGCGCTTGTTTGCTGCAGCGTACCTGGAGTACGCGCCGTGTATGAAGAAAGTGTACATCTCCAGCAACCATTGCGGTGACCATTACAAGTACTTGGCAGATCTCGTGCAGGGTAACGCTGCTTCCAATGAACTCATGTGCTGGTGGGTCATTACTTAGATTCCTATTTTAGGCGAATATAGAATTTGAACTGCATTTTTACATGAGCTATTCTTCAATTTATACTCGTTTGAAGTAAAGAAACTCCCTAATTCTACAACAAACAAAATAAATGTCACGTCTTTAGCTATATGTAGTCAAATTGTTAACATTGATTTTTTCTTATTTTATTAGATGATAAAGTTAATGCACAGCCAAAATGTGATAGAAAATAAATTGAATGCCTTGAAAAATAGTTAAAATTGTTGATTTCTGTAGTTGGATGATTTTCCCCTCAGTTAGAGGCTGGAAACCGACACTAAGATTAAAATGTATGTACCTCAGCACTTGCCTTACTACGACGTATCACGGGAGAGGAAAAGAAATTGTAGCTACCTCTTTCCAAGATCTACACTGGAACGATCGAATTATACTCTAATTATGTTTATTTACCATACATTCTTTCATGTGAGCACGTTTCCTTTCCTCGTAATAATTCACAATATTTCAAATCGTGATATCTTCAGTCAATGATATGAGAACGCGAACAGTTAGGGCAAGTGCAGTAGTGTAGTAAGCTCGAACTGTTCACTACTGCACTCGTTCATTGTTTTGTGCTGGTGCAGCGCACACCACAAATTCCGGCAATGTGTGCTGAGCACAACACCCCGGGAGTGTGGCCGCAGTGTTCAGGGGTCCACGGACAAACGCACCAGAGAGCAGCGTGCCATATCAGCTACACAGTTCGTCACCTCCATGCTGGACCGTGCCCTCGGCTTCCTCCTGCAGCAGTGCACCAACTACAAGTGAGCGTAACGTCCTACGATTTCCTAAGCCATTTTTATGTACATGTGTGCATCAGTGTGAGAGCGACACAGATATTCGTTCTGCGGGAGGGCATCAATTTTCTCGGGAGAAAATTGCTGTTACCAAAATATCCCGAACGTTGCGGCAATAATGCGAAGGCTGAATCAATTTGTGTAGAATAGAATAGAATAGAATAGAATGAGGCTATAGGAACGAACCTTCTGGCCCATTCTTGGGTCGGATAATTACTTCGATAATTATTCGGTTGTTTACCCAAGTCCCATGCCGTATTTCTAGCCGCGACAACCATGTCGGCAGCGGGATTCGAACCCGGGTCTTCCCGCTCGCAAGCAGATTCGCTCACCAGTCGACCAAGCTGGTACTAAAGCACACATAAAAGAACTTAGGGACAGTATTTAAAGCATATGTAAAATAATTGCCAACTAAAATAGTTCGGTAGTTATCAAAAACATTCAGAGTAAGAACAGCCTTACCACACGAGCAGCATACCATTGTTCAGTAAACCACAATTAATTAACCCATTAATACCGACTGGTAAGTTAACTTGCCGCATCAGAAACGTTGTATAATTTAAATAGAATATTGCAAGAAGTATTTTAGGATGCTGTAATTTGTTCAGAACACGTTCAGTACTCGCCTCCTTGTGGTTACATTTCATTTCTAACAACTTTCACAGTATTGAAACAATACAACTTTTTTGATGTGGCAAGTTGACTTTTCAGTCGGAATTGTCGGCATTGATGGGTTAATTAAGAAGCTATGAAAGGCTAGGAGTGAGTCATCACTAACTTATAGAGCAGCAACACTAGAGTTAACTTTCGTTGTTCACAAAACAGAAAACAAGTAACAACGGATTAAAGATGGTTCTCTCTGCACACCAATTCATCATACGAGAAATCGAAGGAACCAAAGCTCAGCTGTAACACAGAGCTCTTGTACGATGGTTAATCTATTATGAACACAAGTATGCATCGTTTGTCTTGTATTAAGAATACTATGCACTGTAGAGTTGTTCTAAAGTATATTAAAGCTTTATCCTATCATTAATGTTATTACGGTAAAAATGCCCGAAATATCTATCAATAATACACGAACGTCCAAATCAAAATCGTACAGCACGCGAAACATATTCAATTTAGTAAGACTCTCTTAATTTGTGCCTTGAAAGGACCATTCGAAATCACATATCTAAGAATGATTCTTCATTTATAGTTGACAATCTGCTTAAATATGTGGCCGAAATCCTAACTAAAAGATAATATTTAAATGACGCTCATTTCCCACCTTGCCTTCAATTTAGCAAACTTGGCATATATTGAGAATCCATGTTTTCTGAAGCAATTTGTACACAGAACAAGCGAAACAATGTTCAAAAAGTATGGTTTTGAACACGATAAGATCAAAGGCAAATAGCGAGTTCAAAGTAAAGAAAAAAATTGAATTTTAATCCAGAATGAAATGTGTTAGGATCATTTACCACAGTTGAATATCTGTAGAAGCATCCTGTACACAGCATTGAAGGTCCCCAAGAGAAAATAAATACCATTCGCACCTTGACATTGTCAGAATATAATTAAAAACGTGTGCTAAAATTAAATAGGAACAATACGTATGCAAATTATTTCAGTGACAATTAAGTGGTATGCAAAAGTCTTACGTTGCTTTGGATTCATTCATTAACGTAGAACAGTCACCTCTCATACCTGCTATAAAAAACGCTTCACAAAGGTCATAATTAACACAGAAAACCTAACTCTAAAAATAAAACAAACCTTATTCGTACGTAAAGAAATAAAGCTTACTGTATAGGATTCTTCAATGGGCAGGGAAACAGAATTGTCTTGTGACTATAACTTAAACTGAAGATGTTCACGCGTAGTGTGTGGGTACACAACGCAGTCGTTACAATAACCGTAGCAACAACACAGACAGCAAACAAACATACTATAAGGAATATGTGTGAGCATTATAATGAACACCTTCCCAAAGCTCTCAATAAATAATAAGCATTTTGCCAAGTCAATAGATTAGACAAATAAGCATAACAATGAACAAATGTGGACACTGGTTCGTCATCTAATACCCTTAAATAAAAGTGAGATCAAAGTTTTATCAGAAGCTTCATCAAACTTGATGGCTTATCATACACCTCCATACACGAAGTAAGCTTAGGAATAATGCGTGTACAATATGAAACGACCGATGAATCACAGAACAAAAATGATCTCCCACTCTACGTACACCTGACTTACTAGAGTTGCTCACCAAAAAGTATGTACTTTCCATGGCCACACAATTTATTAATACAGTATCTCATATTTGTTCTGCTGAAAAGCTAATTGTAGAACATGAAGAAATCTAATACATTTGTTCTTTCAAGCCGGTGTCAATCGAATGGTAGTTACTAAACTTTTTCCTTGGTACCGAAACCAATGACATGCATGCACTTCCTTCAAATATGTACTAAATTCAACAGCAATCATGCACTTTAAAAAGGTACTGAGTTCATTACCAAGTTACCAGATTGTTTCTTAGTGCCGTAGACGTGTTCACAACAAAGGGACTATCGAGATGCACCAATTTGGAGCGTAAGATCACGTGTTACGCAGAAGATTCTGGCATATTTTTGAATGTAATTCTGAACAGACAGTACCGAAAACCAAATTATGACTCAACGGCTGACCATCGAACCATAATACTTGCGCAATTCTGAAGCGAAAAATGTGATTTAATGTTTTATCAGTAAATACTTTTTGATAAATTGTTATGTTTCTATGAGAGAAAGAAAACAATAATGGTAAAAAAGAATGGTTTTATTGCTGCTGCTGTACTTGAATTCACAGTCTAATATTTGAAGGAAGACACCTGAATTTTATTATAGAATTATTCATCATTTGTAAAGTTTGTGTGTATTCTGTAGATAGGCAAGATCAGCATCAGAGAGCTTGCCTCCCTGAGATGCCTCATTCAGGAAGAGAATGCTCTTAATTCCAATACTTGTGATCTCTCAGCAGGCATCCAGTGTTGACTTATGCACATTTTTGGCTCGAGGAGATTGCGTTCTAGGGACTCAGACCGAAAGTCCAGCCTTAAAATCTGGACTCAAGACAGTTTTGACTTCCGAAAGTCTACATTTAAAACCTTGTAGATATCACTTTCCACACACACTGTGTGTACGAGCACATGCATGTCAGGAAGTCTCGTCCTCTACATCATGTGACAACTTTGTTATGTATGATACTTTCATGTCTGAAAAAGTTCTGTTGAAATACTTTTCTGAGATGCATTCGCTATCAGGAAAATAAAATTTTCTAATTGGTCCAAATTTGTGTTGGTAGCTCTAACGAAAATGCGGCTACAAACGTAAAATTTATGTCGATAGAAATATATATATATATATATATATATATATATATATATATATATATATATATATATATATATATATATATATATATATATATATATATATATATATATATATATATATGTATATATGTATATATGTATATATGTATATATATATATATATTTATGTTTATAAAAGTTATCAAATTCATATAGGTGAAAGTATCCCCCTCGTGATACATTTTCCATAAAAAATCAAGTTTTAAAATCAAAACCTTGAAATTTTAGAACTTATATCCTGACTTAATATTAGGAACATTGCACTCCGCCTCTGAAAAATGTCTGTGATCTCTATACGTGAACTAAACATGTAACTTTCCAGTAACTATTAACTATTTTAACTCTTGCAGTCATATTATGGCTTAAAAGTCAAGCAAGATATACGACACAAAAATATTCTTATTTCTCATGCTCTTGTGCACAACTCTTATACTTTTCCTGTTCCCTCAGGCCGACGGAAGAGCAGTGCCCCGGATTTGAGTTGAGCAACGCACTGGACAGCCCCTCAGAACACGTGACACGTGCTGCCTCGTCCTCCCCCCAGTCGACTTCCTCGACAGTAAGCGTCTCCTCCACGACACTCCACTTCCCGCTGGACTCACGAGGCTCTCGCCTAGAGCCGGACCCGTCAAGTCCTCCTGTGAGGACCTACACCAACTACAACAGAGACATGGTAGACAACTCCCTGGATGACCCAAGACCTCAGCAGTTCAGAGGTACCTCGACAGCCTGCGTAGCTACCTCCTCCCTCCGAACCTTGTTGACCGCAATGCTCGTCCAGGTCGTCCGCGCAATGACGCGATGAACACCTACCACTAGAACAAAACTAAGTAAATAATCCCAAAGTATTAATTAAAGGTACATTTCTTTGATCAGCATTCAAGCACTCAAATGTTTTTAAAGTTCTACACGCGCCTCTCACTATCGTAAAACAAGCATCGACATAGGGCGACCCATTATTGCTGGGCTTTGGTTTGATGTCTGTTTAATAAACTGTAAAATAGGTTATGAATTAATGTACTTTAAGCCGAAGCGTTTGTACAGGACTTTGAATATAAAACTAAAAACTCATAAAACGCTTAGTTAGTATAAAAGCGCAAAGAAGGTGCATGCACTTTGCAGTAACAATTTTTATATTATTGGTCATTCCACAGTCTGGCACGAACTAGAGCTGTGGTTCAAGTGGTTTGTTTGGAGGATTAGTTAGTTTTAATTTCATGGTTGTTCATGATAGAATGCATGAAAAAGAAAGCAATAACTTTCACCTATTTCCTACAAAAAAACTTACTGTTTAATTGAAACTTGCATGAATTACATCTGAAGTATTGAGGCGGCTAGCCAGAGTTATTTGAGCTCCTATAGCGCGCTTCCCTGTAGTACTCTGCAGTAATTTATCCTGTACCAACGATGAATTTTTATTTTTACATGCTATGCTAACTGTAATACTGGGATGTATTTTGTAGTTAAGAGGTCTTTTCGTTTTCATGATAGACGTCCAGGTTACTCAGTATGCAATTTTTAGAATAATCATTGTAAAATTCTTTTAATACTAACTCGACTATTGCATACGGTTCCAAATAATTGATAAACAAAAACATACACATACTCAGACCTTTCAAACCAAATGATTTTATTTATTTGTTCATTGACTACGAGATGAACACGTACCGCGTTAAGATTCGTAGGAAATTGTGTAAATCTTGAGTCCTTAATCCTTGCCTGACTTAAATTTGTGTAATTTCATCGTTGTTGTGGCGGTCCGGTCGAGTTATCCACAAGGCAAAAACTTTGGTCAGATCCGACCAAGAACTTGCACAGGGGTGATATTATGGTTCTGTTTGTGTTTTGCCAGATGAGGGCATCAATTCAGAAAAAGCATGCTAGTTTGAGGGTGAGGGTTAGAGCAAAGATTGGTACGTAAAGAATATAGTTTGAGTTCATAAGAGCTTACTGTATGTGAACAATTGAGACATTAGCAGAATCTCAATAACTGAATCCAGGATTTAAAAAGTGAACTCCAGAATGAGAAATGGGAAGGGGTTGGTCACTTTGTAGACTGTTTTTTCTTTCACCTAGAGGTGTACTTCTTGTATGTTTGGTGAGGACGTGTTTTATTTACATTCCCAGATCACCATGGAAGGGAGATTTACTGTTAGAGTAGCAACTAATAGCGAATCTCTCGCAAAGCGTGTGGTATTGAAATCATACTTTTTCGTCTGTGGATGTGAATTCGTCTCTTCCTATATTGTGTGAATTGGTTCAAGATTTTAATCTTGTATGGAATGATAAGCAAAATAAAGTTCATGGGACAAGCAGACCTGCTGGAATCTGGATATGAAAATTTGCTAGAAAGATCCTCTCTTCTGACTGAAATCGTCGTCAGTTGCTTACACTAAAATAATGTTTCTATCCTCCAACCACACCGACTCCTGAACACATAATTGAAATAGTCCAAATTGTATTGTTAACCAACACCCAAATCTTGATTATCGAACCTTATGCAAAATATGAGTTTCATTAAAACTCTGGTCTATGCCAGAGATTGTTATTCTTCGTGTTTTAACACAGGGTTCATTGAGGATTGAGCTTTGTTCAAAAAGACTTGTTTTTTGTTTGTACGCTTGTCTTCATAGAAACTGGGTCATGCAGACGCATAACCTTCAAGAATCTTGTATTCAACGTAATGCTGTAATTGATAAGTATATTGGTAATTAAGTATTGTGCATACCTAATATTCACTAAGTATTTTCTATCAATAAGCTTTTTCAGATAGAATCCTATGATAAGGTTAATATAGACAGATTTGTATTATAAGCTTTATATAAACAGAATTCTATAATAAACTTTATATAGATGATATTATATCTTCAAGTAATTTGAAGAGCAAGCTTGTAATAATAATTCAGAGGGGTATTTGACCACTCATGCTACCAGTAACTGTTTTTCATAACTTTGTGGAGAATACTTGGAATTCTTTAATAGAGTGTTATAATTAAATGCCAAGTGTTGGTGAGCAATGAGTGCAGAACGCTTACATCTGTCAGGAAGGGCTACTTCATGATTATGATTGATCAGTTTAGAGTATGAAACTTTCTTCGTTTTAGAAATAACGACCAGAACTGTATGATCTATCAATCAACTTCATTGTCTACATATGTTACATTTTTGTTAATTTCCTATAGACGATGCAACGTACTATAATAGATTATTGCATTTGTAGTAGTAATTTCAGATCACTTACTAGAGTGGGACTTTTATTGCCGCAGGCCTGCATTGTATTTAGGTAAAACAAAATCTTCCTCACTGACTGCGTTAAGTTCAGATTGTTGATACGAGGGAAAACTAGACTCACAAATTCATGAAGCGCTTTGAAAATAACTAACTTGTGGGACGTGTAGAGGTAAATTTTGTTGCAAAAATAACTTAATATTACATTTCCCAGCCTGGTAATTATCCGTTAAGTGATGCATGTTGACTTTGTATGAAAAAATATTTAGAATGTATAGCATCAAGGCTGGCCAATAGTTTTGAGGAATCAATAATTTTGTATCTAAGGTTTTCCCTCAGTTTCAACATAACATACAAGCAAACTATGATACATCATCATTCGTTCTCGATGTCTTCTGTTTACAAAAATGAAATAATTTTTGGTTAGTGTAATGGAAAATATATCTAATTGCATTTCCCTTTATGGAATAAATTGACCTCTTTTTGAATTTCCAGTACTTTTAGAATTTGAACGCTCATTATGACTACGATATTGACATTGCCTCGTAAAAGCTTCAGGTCAGTATTTGTGGTAGAAACAGAATTGTTAAAGTCAACGGGACGTTACTACAAGAACTCCTAAATTTATTCAATTGATCTATGTGAAAGAAGGAGAAAAAATACTAAACGATTCATTTTATTACCATCTGGAATTACTAAAACCCAGTGTCACAATTCAAGTTTTTACTTCTATGGAGTATGTTTAAGAAATATATGGCAGCTTATTATTTATACGAGCACAATGCATTTTTTGAACAGCAAGTAAAAGTTTATCTCCATCACATCCATCTCTTTAGAACATCTCCAGGATGATACTTAAATTTTCATTTATCTAACTTTTATTAGAATTTGCCAAAAAATCTAGTTTAGCGCTGGTGCTAAAAACACAAAAATATTGTTACCAAGTTTCTCTTTAAAAATATGATATCCTGTGCATTTAAATTATTCTGATCTGATATTTAAAGACCTTGAAATTATTTTGGTTAACTAAGCACTTCGTATATCATCACATATGTCACTTAAGCTTTTTATTTATTAGAATAGTTTTAAAAGTTTCTTGAAGTACCTGGTTAATACTCATAAAGAAAATCGCTGGATCTAAGTTGGAGAGATAATTCGCGTTAAATTTTGAGGAAAATAATTTCATTCTAATTCTCAAACTACGAACATATTCTTGATTCTGACTAAAATAGTGAAACATATTATTATACTTTTGAGCAAATTTGTATTTTATGGTTTCAAATAATAATAATAATATTATGCTTCTCTGTTAATATTGTAACTGGCAGAGGAATGCAAGTTTGAATTCTAACAAACAGCGAATAAAGGAAGCTGTCTTCTTAATTGTAACAACACTAGATTCACTAATACTTATTCTTCTGTCTTATGTGCACATTTATTGTAATGTTTTATGAAACAAAATGTATATTAAATTTCTCTTACATAAGTTTTTTTCATTATTCTCTGAATGAAAGTGCAAACGCTCGAAGGAACTTGAAATGTATGGCTGAAGATATTATTTAAGTACTTTAACTGACCTTCATAAAGTGAGGCCTGAAGGTATCATGTACCGAAGGATTTTTTGTTAACTTTGAACGCATGGTGCGATATAGTGATCCTAAAATTTTGTACGCAGACACTGGAAAATTTTTTTGTTCTGTGATAATGTGTTTTGAGGTGACAAAAGAAAAAATTATTTGAGCATGGCTCAGCCTGTGATGTTTGCTGTAAAAATACTTACGAGGAACGTCCAGAAAATGAGTACTATTTTGTAAAATAAACACAGAAGAATTTATTTTTCACACCAATTTTATTCTTGTATGAAAGGTTATTTGCTGAATTATTTTTTCCATAGTTTCCCCCAATGTTGAGACCTATTTATTCCGTAGCTGGTGACCAACTAACCTATATCTTCTTCAAAAAAATTCCCCCTATTTCTCCACAGCGTTTTTTTGGGTCGTCGTCGTTTTGAAAGTTCAGGGTCACGCTTCATGTACGGGAACAAATGGTAATCAGATGGTGTCAGGTCTGGGCCGTATGGAGCATAATCGAACTGCGGTCAACCGAATTTCTCACTTTGCCTTTGAGTGACATGCATGACACAAAGCATGGTCGTAAAGCGAGATAACTCCTTGACGAATCTTTCCTTTCTTTTTGTTCTCAAGTTTGTGCCGAAGTTTTTTCAAAGTCTCCCAGTATCGAACAGTATTGATGGTTTCATTTCCAGGAAGATTTCCTTGCATTCAAAAAACGCATTAGAGACCGAACACCTCTAAAAACACCTGCCCTATAGCAGACTTCAAGAGAAGTAGCATTATTGTGACAACTCCTGCTTATTCTATGTTTATATGAACATTATATACAAGCTCATGACGTACATCATGACATGTGAAAGAAAGTCTGTCCGTTTCTGCAGAATAATATGAATTTGAAGAGGGACAGATCTTCCACGTTAATAATGATATGATATTAATGTGTACAAGATATACAGCTGAGGTTACTCGCGACTGCGTCTGTAGAAATAAATTAAACGTTCTGTAATGGTCCAGTCAATCGCAAGATTTGAATCCCATGTAAACTCGAGCCTAACACTGGTAACTATGATTCATTTAAGATGCTTTCGAAACAATTGGTTTTAAGGTGAGTTATCAAGATATTGATGATAATATCGATGACCAGAATAGTTGTGACCACGCTGACTTCTCAAGATGATACCAGCCACGCTGTTTCAAAGTATTGACATCTTACATTTCAATTTTTAATTCTGTACACATTCTTTAAACTACAACCTCTGTTCAATAAATTGATCTGAAGTCAGAACTCTGATATCATAATATTCGAGGCTGGCGGTACTCTGTACGGCTGGATCTGAAGTCCAGCTACCATTTTGTCACGCGTAATTTACCAAGACGACAAGTTACAATCCTATTAAGGACTTACAGTGTTTACTAGGCCTGTACTTTGTGTACATCCGTTGTTTAACTTCGCTTGCAAATGTTTACTCGAGTGCCGAATTCGGACCTCGCCAAACAGAGCTCACACTCGGTGGTGTCCTTCGCCCACGCAACTCGCGATGCCTCGGACGAGCATTTTCTCCACAGTTCAAAGCTCAGTAAGTTACCTACGGATTACAAACACCAAAAAGCAACATCTTAGTAACTATTGTAATTTTTTGCTAATATTTCATAAACGCAGGCAATGCATTTAAATACATTGAGTTCTTTTATTATAAATTAATTTTGCCCAATACGAGTAACGGTGTTTAGTATTTGATGAACATAAGTATTTTCGTATTGTACTCATTTCGTCTTAATTGTTGTATCAAGGAATGTAATCAAATTTCCTACTTTTTTCCTCATGTTTCCCAAAACAGTATACTCTACCTTCCAAACAAAGTTCATGTAGGAACTAAGTTTTAACTTTCGTTCCATCAGAGGAAAGGTTTGGCCCTGGAGTTTTCGGATTCCTTTGTTCAGGTTTCAGAAAATATCTTAGTTTATTTTAGTCTCTTCATCACTTTCAAAATTTCTAACCTGAACTGTACGTATACGGGATACAATACGAATTTAGAGCATTCTACAAAATCTTATGTTCCAGCAAATTTAGCATATTTAGGAATATCAGAAAGCTTAAAACCTCCATCAAATCAAGTTTACATAAATATTCTTATGTTTTCACGTCGGTACAACGTGTTTTCTCAACCGTACCATTACGAAACATCAATAACGTTACAAGAAAATTTGTTAATATAGAAGGTATTCTTTTTTGAGAAGAGTAGCATCTAAGCGTCCCTTGGCAGTGACTGTGAGTGTCGTGACTACAATTGCTATTCTGTTGACTACAGGAGGTAAGTACACGTGGCCTCTGCAAAATTTTCTAATTGCTGATTTGCAATTTTGAGTTCAATAAATCTATTAAAAAAGAATGAATGAAAATACTTACTAATTTTTAAGTTACCTATAGTAAATTTGAAAAACGAATTTTTTGTCAAAAATTTTCTGTTTGAAATCGTTTCATTAGAGGGTGTTGCAAACCTTACTTTTTTAGAGCGAGGAATTTTATAGTTGTTTTCCCAAGGAATGTTGGTACTTGGGACAAGTTTTACTAAACTAAGTTACGATTTGTCTTGGTTTACCTGATGTAAAGATTCAATACGGTTAGTTGAACGTAAACATGAATATTTTTAAACAGCACTCGAGAATAGCGGCCATGGTGCTTACTATAGTCTCTTTAGTCTGTCTTACATTTTGTATTCGTTTGTTCTGAGTGTGCTGTATTTATTCATGGTACTTTTTGTTTCGTATTAAAAAGTTTCGTGTATTAAACAATGATAATGAATGTTTGGTCCTTACGTATTATCGGGAGGACCTTTGATTTTTACTTTTTCTTTTTTTTCACAGGGTTTGTTGGTTAGTATGAAGATCTTTGATTTACCGCGCACTGAGAAAAAGTAAAAATCAAAGGTCCTGACCTAACCTAACCTAACCTAACCTAACCTAACCTAACCTAACCAACAAACCCTGTGAAAAAAAAGAAAAAGTAAAAATCAAAGGTCCTCCCGATAATACGTAAGGACCGAATGTTTTTAGTCCTGAAACGTTACCTTTACCGTGGTCGCTCTGACATTTGTACGTCTTTTCAGCTTTAAACATTCATAGCAAAAGAAAACGAAAAAGAGGAAGAAAAAAAGTAGAAAATGAGCTTACGTAAACTTTTGGTTCAAAATGGTTAGCGTTATCATTTAGTCTCTATGAAAAACTAATGTTTAAATTCATAATAGTTTCGAAACTGCCCTTCACTCTTATTTTTTAAAAGTGTTTACGATATCACCCCTGTCCTTCGATAAATTATTTTTACACAAATGTTACAAATTTCACAAGTAGATGGCACTGCATCTCAACTGCCGTAGTTCACACGCATTGCAACTGGTGCATCCTGCGCTGTAGCCCACCCAGCCCCAGCACCTCGACCACGGACGTGTAGTAGAGTACGACTACCACTCGACGTCGCGCTGGCAATCAGTTCGTCTCTCACTCTCGGAAGGCATAGTGACGCTCGTGGTGGCTTGCTATCTATTGTGTTGCATAATCTTACGTAACAATCTATTGTAATTTGAATGTCACGTAAAATGGTTGTAAGAAACGAAATTGTATCTCTGACTTTTTTCGAATCGAATCTGACAATGTAGTCTCGTAATTTGATGAAGTAACTTTTTTCATTTTCTATGCTAATGAACAATGTCTAGACTAGAACAAAAGTAGCTTTTTGTCAGAAGCCACTCTGTACTGGAATGTATTCACCTGAGAAATATCGTGACGCTTCATGTTTCGCTGATTGCTCTGGTGCAGTGAGGAGCTACCGTATCGGTAGTCGAGTCAACGACCTGTTGAACACTACGAAAACTTGTTAACTTCATTTGTAGATCAAAATAACACTTATAATTGGCGTAGATGCTTCAAGATGGTTTTATTTTATCCGTATACTATGTTAAGAGTTCACATTAGTAAACAAAACAATGGTCATGGACGTCTATATTTTTGAAGCCCTCTCGTTGAATATTTTTTATGTTCTTGTGTGTCCGACTGATACTGTGTCTTGGTCCCGTATGAATTTGCCGCATATATTTATAATATACATGAATATATGAAATCATTTTCTTGTGACAGCGAGCTTATAAGAAAAATGCAGACGTAATCGAGAGGTCTTCTCTTTCTAGTGACGGGTTGTATGCGGATGTTACATAACAAGCTTCGTAAATACACGTATCTAGGGGCCGCCTACAATCCCGCTCAATAAAATGCATGCTGGAAGAATGTGCCGCACAGTTCATAGGCTTGATGAACTGTGGAGGATGAACACACGTGTGTAAGTTCGTATTGCGGGTTTTAAAGACACGGGATTGTCATTGCAATGAGAGGTACAATATTTCAGCTAGGTTGAAGAACACAGATTGTACGTACATGGCTCTTCTGTTTACTTCTAATTTTGATGTAAGGAATGGATTTTCCCCACTGCTGTGTAACACTTTTTCTGGTGTCATCTCATTGGCGATGAACTTGTTGACACTATGACAGAAGGAGCAGCAGGGTAACTGTTGAACATGAGATAGTTTGACGTATTGGGAAAATAAAACTTGGCTAGACACTAATATTTAATGTTAAAAATGTGCAGTTAAAGTTGAGAAAACATAAAACTTGACACCGATTCTAGTAGATATCTTAAAAATTGCTGCAACTACTGTATCCGCAGTTGTGTGCTTTGATCGTGGCACTGCAACAAAACACAAGCAAGAAAGTTGTTTCTGTAGAGCTTTATTTGTTAATGAGAAAAGAGGGCGTGCAAAAGTTTGGTTTTGAGTCTATTAGATTGCTGTCGAGTTTGTTGGGTCGTAACAATAGTGATGGTGAGGGTTCTATTCCGGGAAAGTACAGTGAACATTTGAAAATAGGGTTTTGTAATTTTGGTAGCCGAAAGTGATGCTCTGTTCATATTTCTCCTTTGGTGTTACTTCTTTTCTGCAGAGGGCGATAAAATATATTTTCAAATATACTCTAGTTTTTGAAGGGCATTGAATTAGATGCTTCCGTAAAAAAGTTAAGCAGTTTGCCACGAAGCAGGGACGAATTTAACGGAAGTGTGATGTGCCGGACTCGTTATCCACGATTACAGGTGTGTTAATTAAAGAGAATTTAGTGAAAGATTAGTTACTGATTTCTTATCATTAGTGTAGTCGGCACTACAATATTCGATTTACATTCTTTGTTACTATTATGAATAATGAAAAATATGTGATTCACGTGTTACAGTTCTCTAATATTTGATGCCACTTTAAGTGCTTGCTGTGTCGTGCAGGACGGTATAGTTAGAGTAATTTTATCTATTTCTTGGGAAGCTGTTTTCCAACTTCCCTTTTGGTTTGAAGCGACTGGATACTGTTGCATGATCACTATTGAAAAAAAGACTACAACCAATTCATCATCGTGTAGTTCGTGTTTGTCTTGTTATTCCTACTTATGTATATTTTGCATACACTAAAACTTTCAATTTTTCAAACTTAATTCTTTTTTCAAGTTACTGCTTTGATATTATTGATGATTAGATTTACAGTGTGACTCAGAATTGTTACACAGAAATTTGCTTTGCCGACACCAATCTTCATTACGGAGGGATTGAAATTCATCATGTCCGACCATATTAGGCCTGCGCCAATATTAGTGCAAATTTGTGAATAACCCGACAAACTTGGTTTACAGATCTGATAAAATCAATGTCAACAAGTGAAGTACGCAGACGGCAACTTAAGAAACCCTCTTTCGGTGATCTTCCAAAAGGAAACGCTCTCAACATGTCAGAGTTTCGGGTAAGATATAACGGATTTCTAGTTCGTTTTTGGCATTCGAGTTCATTTATGTTTGTTATATTAATTATTCGTTTATATTTATTGGCTTATTTAGTATAATTTTTTCGCCACTTATGAGTGGCATGGAACAAATTCTGGTATTTATGAGAGGTAACGAAAAGCATGTAAAGTGTGTGAGTTGTCTGGATTAATACAGTTAATGAAGTTAATACTGTTATGAAGTCACATGCAATTGAAAGGTGTGTTTGAGGTAGACCGAGCTATGCTTAAAATTAGGTGAGGACATTCTAATATTAGATTCTTTGTGTGAGAGGAATTTCTTGGGAATGCTAGAATGATCTTTAGAGACAAGGAGAGAGAATATTAGTCGGCTAAATGGTGGATATTTTTATAGGTGTGGAAAGAAATGATTACAATAACATTGCATTACAAAATGCTATCAACCAAAAAATGTATGCGACAATAATGCTGACACACTAATTCTGATTAGGTTTCTAGTTTTCCAATGACATGTGTATAAAAAATACTCTCAATTTTGTCCTCCGGAAGCGGAATAATATTCTTTGTGTGTGTACATGAGTGTATTGATAGATTGTAGGGAAATTAAATTCATGTATGAATCGTACGACAAAAATATTTTATGCCAGACGATACATCTTGAATGTTCTCGTTCCAATTCATTCGAGGTTATCGGTAGAAAATGAGCAGAAGTGATTCTTTAGGTTTGGTTGACCAGATGTTCAAAAATCTTTTCATGCGTGTACTTTTTCTCAGTCACTTATTTTCAAAATTTGGTTCATCTTTATAAGGCTAATACCGATAGCCTTAGCATCGGTGAGATGTCAGGTTCTACTCGGAGTGGTCCAATGGTTTCCGTTCGTTATGAAGTACGATGTTACGTAACTGTTGCGATTGTACTCGTATGATCTGTTATCGTCGCTGTTCTTTGTCGTCTGAAACAACACAGCGATAACACGAAACTGATAATTACAGGGACTACGAAAGTGCTCTTCATTTTACAGCTGCTTTTATACGCTATCATAAAAGCATAAAAAATGGTGCTCATAAACACTGATATCGGATCTTGTACCTGATAATATAAATTGAATTTTTTGTGAAAGTTTATCAAGCATCAAAGTCTGAGAATTTTAATTGTTTTGGTGATACTGCTTCAATATTTGGTACTGACATGTACTAAAATATGAGTATTAGCACTACTGCTAATACTAATAATAATGCTAATAATATTAGCAGTACTACTCCCTACTGCTTCATATGGCTTTTTCGTTTCATTTCATTACGAATAGCTAAAATGACGTTTAAGAATATAATTTTCGCGAGCATAATTTTAACACCGTACGCACTATGAGGAAGTAATTTGGTTGAGGAGGCAATTCGAGAATGACTTATTTGCCGAGAACTTGTTTAAAAATTCTGTGTGAGTATAATTGTGTGCGAGTGACGAATTCATAAATACGCAGTGTATAAAATATCCGCACATAAAATCACTTGTATGCTCATATTTTAAATGTGTAATAGCATATGCACTGTATATGGATATAGTGTACAAGCATCATTATAACCAACAAAATGAATTTATAACTAAATTAATGAATTAACTGTTGAAGGGAAGAATGAGCAAACAAGTTTTAAACGCGTGTTAAACTCAGACGAAGTTGAAATGAACTGAAACTGAGTTGAATGAAACACAAGTCTCACACGGAGAGACCCCAAATTGCATTTTGTTTATAATTATCACCTCTATTTAACTGTACAGTAATTAAAATGATGAAAGTATTACAGAAAAAGCTTTCATTCAAATTATTTTTTGTTTACCTTTCAATTCACAACAATTGTTTTGAAACTTTACTTAATGTTTTCGAATCCTCAAGTATTTCAGTATTCTATTTTCTTGCTCTCTTTGAATATTGCGAGTGAATGTTATTATTATATACGTACATTATTATATATTATTATTACTATTTTAATATCAGTTGATGTTTTTTGTAACAATTTCCCAGTAATTTTTTCTTACTTACAGGATTAACTGTCTCGTGATTCGTTTATTTTTCTCTTTCATGCATGCCATATTCTTTCGACGCTACTTTTAATGAAGTTAATAGTCCCTTAGATTTTTTACAGGTTAGCATTTCAGTTTATAAACAAAAATAAATATATATCACCAAAGGGATATACATTTATTATTAATTTTATCAACTGTGTTTAATGTAATAAGGTATTTCATTGACGAGAATCGTCAAGCATCACTGCTCTAGATAGAGATACAAATTGGTGTACAAACAGTGGATAAACCATTTTGTAAATCATAGGTGCATTTTTACTGTAGCGCTATGGATAAAAAGTTCTCATTTTTTGAGTACATTTGCTTTCATTGCAGGCGAGCGACAACGTAGGTCTACGCTGGTTTTTAACCATTACTCTGACCATCTTTCTCACTGCTACGGTCACGCTGAACGGACTAGCGGGCGCAGGAGTGGGTGAGTGAGGGTTACCTGTACTGATACACAAAAACGTAAAAAATGTACTCACTCAGCCCTTGAATCTGGTTGTTATCGCTTGATTTTTTTACAAGCAAGAGAATGAAGGAATCTTAGTTAACAAATTAAGAATTAACATTACTGGATTCTTTCCCCTGTTGAAGCGTTGGTTATATTTCGAATGAAATTAAGAGTTAAATCAATGTACAATGTATGGATTATGTACGTCTCAAACGTTTTTTTACGACAAATAGGTGGCTGCAATTGTTTCTGATACATATGCTGAATGTACACCGTATAGTCACATGCATTCTATCTCTAACCTATTATATGGATTAACAGACAATCTGCCACAGCCTAAATGCTCTCGAGTCCGTCTGTAGCTCAATACACGCATACCAAGTTTGCGAGGGGATTACGTAGGCGATGACTTATTTATGTATGGTTTTGGGAAGAGATATTCATATATGCAATTAGTGTTAATTAAACAACTTAAGTTGTTCTGTTCTTATATAAGAATTCTTGTTGAACATTTTCTCGTGAGCTTAAGAAATTATGATAACCAAGCCAAGTTGAAAGATTTAATGAGGCGAGTTCGAATTAGGCAACAGTGGTTCAGAAGCTTAACGAAGGTTCAAATTTGTTATTGGTTGTATTATGAATTCCTTTAAGGAAATAAGAGAAATAAACATAAAAAAAGAGTTCAGGAGCTCTCATCTTAAAATGGTATGGACCTGACAGGCCGTTTTCATGGACAACGTATTACATGTTTGCCCTGGTTCCTCCTAAGGTATTATGGAGTCTAGCTGTGACCCTTTGAAAACTTGAAGCTGGTGAGGTGTATTCTATCATTTATTAAAGATCACAATAAGGAATGACTACTTTCTGTCGTTTTTACCCACCTTTTAAGTGGACCTTTGCCAGGTCTTATTCTCTGTAGATTATACTTTGCGAAGACTTTAGGGGTGCTGAGATGTGTAAATAGTATATTTTTCCATTACAGGTCCGTTTGAGCAACAGACAGGCGCGGTATCAGCCAATCTTTCGACTTGCTTCACTCCCGCGGGCTACACGTTCAGCGTGTGGAGTATCATTTACATCGCACTTGTCCTCATTGTCATATACAGTAAGTGTGCTGCTACTTCTTCTGGTGTACGCTGCTTTTTTCTGCTACTTATGATTGCACTGCGATTAGCACGTAAAAGTATTTATAAACTAGGTACATACCTTGATTTCATTTAAATCGCTCAATCCTTATTGGATTGAAATATTTGTTACATTATCTAGGTTACAATTAAAATTCATAGATAACGGCCTGATGAGACTTTCGTTTTTCATTGATTTTGGGTAATTATGTCTGGTTCAATTTTAAAACTTTCATAGTTTATAAATTGAAATTGAATTCGCCTAATGCACAACCAAATTCATGGTGTTCATCAATCAAGCATCAATTCGAGGTATTTTCCGACGTGCCAAATTTCTAACGTTCATTTTCAGAAATAAAAATTGGTATCCGTTTTGAAATATTTGTTAATAAAATTGAGTATTATCAGGCCATTTATTATAAGATCCTAAAGTTTCAGGCTCAAATGATTTTACATTTTACTTGAGAATTGTTCACTTATAGTTAAAATTGTGTAGCTACCATGTGTGAATGTTGTAGCATCCATTGCAAGAAAATACTTTTAAACAAGATATCACTGGAAAACGAAATCAGCCTACATTTTATGATGCACTTCCTTTGACCATTGCAATTTGGATGGTTTTGCAATGAAGCACCACTGCTGCTATGACGATATCTTTCTGGATAACTGAAGCCCAGAAAGAAGCTGAATGAAGCTGAATGTTTTGATGCTCTAAGAAGAGCAAGACAAAACTTGATGGCCTTCGATGCGAGCTGCTCTGAGCCTGCACCTTGTCTCTTCTTGCCTAGTTTAGTTATTTTCATAGCTACTTCTGATTTCGTCTAATTTGAATGCAATGGTCAAGTTACTTCACTTGTACTGTTCAGTATTAACAATGAGACGGAGATAAGCACATGTACTGTTATAGTGCTGACTAGCTGACCGAGAGTGTAGCATTTTCATATATTCAGTTTCAGCATTTATTTGATAATTGATGTCACGTGAAGTTTATATAACTTCATTTAACTTCATTAATAGACAGTGTACCTTTATTTTTTACTTAGTTACATTTTTTACGTTTTTGTGTATCAAACTTTTCTTGAAATTCCAAGCCCCTCCTGCTGAATAACTTAATGCTCAGAATGCCTGCTCATAAAGAGAGAAACTGGTTCCCTTCTTTATGGCTTTTGCCTGTTTGTTTCTCGAATTATAGACCACCTTCTTTGTACGTGTAAATCCACACATATATAGCTCGAAAACCACAATTTCATAAAACTTGAATTCATACTTCGCTGTGCATTTTGGTATATTTTGAGATTCTGGTATTGAAATACACTTTCAGGAAGTTTGATACAAACATATTGAAAACCTATATTGCTTCGCTATTTATTCTACTACTTCCAATTATTTCCTTTTGAATTATGGAAGTGTGCCGATAATCTTGCTAGTTTTACGGTGCTAGTTCTCTATATAAGTTTTCACCATACTTGGAAAAGAGTGTCGCAGTTCTTGGTTAATGATGCCGTTCAAAAAAGGATTACTAAAGTGACCTATCCAAGTATGTATGCGTACGTATATTCTACTCGTATATCAATGACGACAATTTTGTATTTACCAGGCATCAGCCTACTTTTCCGCAAAGTGCCCAACTCAACGGAGCCTGTGTGGAAACTGGGTGGCTCAATCTCGGTTGGTTTCCTCGTATTTTACTGCGTCAACCTCATTGCGAATATCGCTTGGCTGTTCACGTGGGATCGACTGCTGATCACAGGCTCGACCGTTGCGCTCCTCCTCATTGCCTTCACCAACATCATCGCGCAAGGCATCACATGCTACTCGTGAGCTCTGATGTCATTGTTTGTAAACTTACGCGCCTTTCATTAATAGTTTTTCGGAGGAATTCTTCTAGGATTAGTGAGCTATTTACGTTGCAGTTGGTACTAATAAATATTAAACGGTGTGCTTGAACAATACAGTACGTTGTTTGTATGGAGCTCAAGGTTACAGAATGCAGTTAAACTCCGCACTTCATCAGTGTAACTTATATTAGTAAACAAAATATTAGTAAACATGTTCATAAACGAATAATGTTCACTAAAATATAATTTCATGACTTCGAATCGTTACATAGTATCTTCAGTAATCTTGCTCTGTTGTAGATTTTCTGCTGTTGCTCCGGTCCTGCTGCAGCAGTCAAAGGCGGATTTCTGGTGTGGGATCCTGGTGGTGAACGGCTACGCACTCTACACTACCTGGACCTTCCTTGCTTCGCTCCTCAACCTCAGTATCTTCCTCATACATGAGGTAAGAAGACAACTTCTGGTAAAGCAGACAGGTAACTTTATGCTAGAGGGAATGAGGGAATTTCTTCTCCGAGGCTGACGTATTTTCACCTGAAGTAAAGAGATCCGTGGTCTGAGAAGTTAAGTAATTTCTGACCGCGTAGCTGCAACGCAACACTTGACAATATCAAATAAGATGAAATTTTTAGTTGCGCTCCTTAAAGAATACTTGGCTAAAGTTTTTGTATTTTTTAATGATATATATGTATCTTTCCAGACTCGCTGTCAGTTTCGTTCATCTAATGACTATGGATAAAAAATATGTTGTTATTCGACGAGACGTAGATTCTATTTCGAGCTTTGCTAAAATTTCGTTTCGTGAGCTGTGTAAAGTATCTTGTGTAGGCGAAACTAGTGAAGTTTACTGGAAGCGTTGCGTGTTTATATTTGTGGGTGATTCTGTAGAAGACAAGGCCTCATGAATTTGATTCCCGAAGCTATTTCGGAAAAGTAAAGTACTTTGAAAGTCTTCTGTATTTCCCCGTTATTTTCCTGTATTAAGGGAACGACAAGTTTGAATCATATGAACACTCACTATAAACATTTAACTTGTAGATGTGTTGCGTTAAAAATTCTTCCCATATGATACAAGTTTATATGATTTACTTAGTTACATATATTCATTGTCAAAATACGCTACGCTAATTTTTACAATTAGACTCATCCACTGGAATCTATTTTTTAGAATTCATTGTTCAGTATATGCACCTGCAGCAATGGTTGTGATTTTCCTGTTTATGTACAAAACAACAATTTATGTGACTAAATAAGTGTATCTTTGAAAATACAAGCTCCTTTTTCTTGTGATTAAACGAAGCCCCGGACTTGCAATGTGTCATGTTGTGACTCTGAGTAGTATTTTTTCTTACCGGTATCAATTGCTAAGTAATTTAGGCTCTATTAATTTGAACCCATCAAATTCTAATTCGCATGAAGACATTAATTTGATTTCAATTTATATCGTTACTACATTACACATTTTCGAACGAGGAACTACCGTGTTATTTTTTCATCAGTTGGAAGTGGATGCCGAGCTAGTGTGCACAATAATGCTCTCTATGATCCCTGCGGTGATGGTTGGCTACGCGCTACTCGAGGCCTTATACTTTGTCAAGTCCCTCAACGTGCTCTTCACTCATTACTTCAGTGGGTCCCTTATTTTTAAGAGTTTTTAATTATGTTAGCGGTATTCTGTATGTTAAGTATTACGTATATTTGATAATAATATATAGCTATATAGTAATAGCAATAAATAGTTAATAGTAAATAATAAATAGTATGGCATCGTGCTAAACAGAAAATATTACTAGATGTTTTCTAGTTTATTTTGAATTGGAGCATAAATGGTTGGAGTATTTTTTATCGTAATACAATATTGTTCGGTAAAGAAACCAGCACGCCTCAATAGTGTTTTCCTGCTTTTGTTTAATGTGATACTGCTTGAAAAAGGTGAATTATCAAATTAAGCCCCTTGAATCTTTCGTAAATGTTGTTATGCATCCTTTTCAACATCATTGTTTTATTTCATATCGTAACCATTGAACTTTATAAACTTAAACGGTTGCAAAACTAGTGTGATTTGAGCGAATTTGTGGTTTTCTGGACCATCAGCAATGCATAATTCTACTGGTCTAAAATTGTAACATTAGTCAACGATGAACAGGTGTAGCTCCTAGGCCATTATTATCGTCCGATGCGGCAAGTCTGAGTGTGACTTTATTTTGGGTCTTATTTTTCAGTTTATTTGTGGGCATCGATCGGAATCTTCTCGAGAGACAAGACCGATGACGATGGCCCTCTGTACGAGCTGAAGATTTTCAACATTGCGCTGGCAGCGGTGCTGTGTGTACAACGTGTGGTGGTTGTAGCGATACGCAATCGCAGAAACGCTTTCTACCGAGCACACGCCGGGATCCAATCGTTGCCCACGTCCACACACTAAAGGCGATGTCCTTCACTCAAAAACTGGACAAGGCCTTGAAGTCAGATTCCACCCAACAGTTGCCTGTATTTGGGATGTGATTTTTTTTCGTTACAAATTATCATTAATCACTGGGCTGATTTAAGTCTTATCACAGACTTAATCTTCACTTACTGAACGGGCATATCGTTCATAGATTTAATTTATTTCTAAAAGGATTTTTTCGAAATATCTGCTTCTTGTGTTGAGCATGGACTGCTTAGACGGAATTTGTGCTTGCATGTGAAAGAGAAATGTTCGCTAGATGTATGAAATCTTACGCGATTTTGTCTCAAAGGTTACACGGTGCCTCTTTCAACTTGCATTGCTTGTTACTGAATCTATTCTAATCGGAATCTATGTTAAGTTTCTGTAGTTTATGAACGCAAAGAAAGTAACTCAAGTCTTAAAATTCCAGAAGTTCTAAATTAATGTGTTATTCATAAAAGAACTGCTTCATGAAACCAAAACTAGTATATATATATTTGTTATTAAATAAGGTTTGTGAAAGGTATTCTGCCTCCCCTCTTTAGCGCCTGTATTACACTCTCCTCGCTACCTTCATACGTTATGCGATAAACTGTGTTTCTAATTTTTATATGCATGGCGTTGGTTCCTAAATGGGCACTGAATCATTGCATTACATGTGTTTGACCCTCTTATGCTAGAAAATTTTGAACTGAAAAAGTGTACAAGATTTTATGGCGGCAAAAAGTTTCTGATTCTAATATATAATTTCAGGATTTCCGTGTATATGATATATTATGCGTTCTGTTTATACGTTTTTGAACTCCTTAGTTACTATATAATCTTTTTTTTGTTCAAGGTACGGTGTCGCTTGTGCAATTTGTTTCAAAAACTTGATTTGGTCTAGTTCTTTATTACTCGCTTTTTACAGTTACTCTATTCAATAGAACATGGTCGCTTAAAAAACGCAGATATTTAAAATGTGGATTTTGTATCATCGGTACTCATTTATATTTCTTTCCAATGCGCTTATGTTTGAGGGTTCAGTTATAACACAAGACATTAAGTAAACTAAGTCCTGATTGAGCTGGCTTGTGGCGCTTGTTTTAGTGCTAGCGCCATTCGGAGGCAGCTGCATCAACGGCAGAGAGGGGAATGTATTTTAGTCGTGCAGCTTATTGCTTTGTTGTAGTTTTCTGCCGTTCTACCACTCACTGTGTACTTTCATTTTTGTCGTGATTTAATTCAATGTTCGGTTCGCTTACATATCAATGAAATGACACATTACTGTGAGAATACAACTGTAACGATTTTTAAAAAGTTTATGATATGATTATTCGTGCAACCATCAAACACATTTTTCCATTTTTTTATTTCTTTTTATTCAGAAAATCAGCCAGGAGAAGATTCACTAAACTACTCAGTTTTTTAATTTTCTGATAGTTATTATCATTACCATTCGGGAGTGATACGAAATGCAGTCTTCTAGCTACAAAATTAGTGGATGTTTATACCATTAAAATAGTAAAATTGTTTTCTAGTGCATTTTTATGCGTTAATTTTGTGCATGTTTACCAACATCGTTTTTTAGTGTGCTATTGAGTCATCGACTAAGACGTTTCATTCCGTTTAGCGATAAATAAAGACGTTCATGTACTAAAGGTTACCAGTGTCCTATGAAAGTAATCACTTCAAACAACTTCTATTACTTTTAACTTGAAAGGTAAAAACCATTCGAAGAGCAAAATTATGAAAACAGTTTAAGCAGCAATATTCTGTTTGTTAACCCAAGTCAAGCGTATGAAGTGTATCTGTTAGAAATTAGATCTGATGGGATTGCTTAAGTATCATTTAAATTAAGAGTGTAGTCCGTCTGACCACGGATTTATAACAAAAGCTTAAAAAGCACCTAAGAAATTTGTACTCCTTAAATATTCTTAAATATATAGAAACTACGAATCTATGTCACATCATTCAAAAATATTAAAAGTGGAAATGCGTATCCTGATGAAGCTCCATTTGGATGTCCAAAAAGAGCGCCAACGAAAGATCAGAATCACGCATTTATTTAAATTTAAAGTCTGTGTAAACGATTAGTACTCCCAGGTGTGGTTTCTAGCCAGTTCATTGTGTGTAATGAAACTTATGTTTAAGTGTTGTTTCTTTGATGAACAACTTAAAGATTATAGTTTCGTGCTACGTTTTGATTCCCATGTATCATCAGGTACAAATAGACTTAGTCAAAGTAATTTTAATCCTACAAATACTGTACATTTGTATGCTTGTGTGCTTGTTGTCAATGTTGATTTCTTCATTGATTGTTTATTACGTCAAAGCACAGGCGTATGTCTGCAGATAGGAAGGACTTTATTTGGCATTACAGCGAATGTGCAGATATTGTTATACTCGTATATATTTCATTTTCAAACTGGCATTCAGTTTTGACGGTGAAATACAATTATTTTCAACATATTTTTAATTTCCTCGTTCAATCGATTTTTCTTTAAGAATACAACTATGCACAGGGAAATAAATCATCCCATTTCTTATATTTTATCGGACTGTATTCCAAGGAGTTTAATTAGGTTCGAAGAGCGTTCGGTTACAAACTCCTTCAAAGCAGTTGCAGAAAGTAGTACCGTGACTCTCAGTAGGTCCGTCATTTTGAACTCAATCACTGGTGTTTGAAAACCGCTGCATTCGCTCGATGACTGCATGACGCAACAGTGAAAAGGCCGAATCTTTATAATCGTTCTGACTCGCAGATTCACAGAGCATTTGTTCCTGTCACGTCCAGGTCCGAAGCTAACGCCAAGCCTCGAATATTGCGCTGCGTTGCAGTTGAAGGCTGGCAAGCTGTTAAAAATCCATGTCACTGAAACTGCTCTTAATCGTCCCTCTTTGTTTTCAACGCTGAATACAATGCTCTCCCGAAGCCCATTCTTTACTGCCTTTCTGTTCTGAGGCCTAAAATTTCGTTAAGGCAGAACAATTCAGAGAATGTGTCACAATTTACGCGTAATCAGAGGATGCTAAATGATATTTCTTTACAGAATGAACAAAAGTTTTATCTTTTTATTTATTTTACTCTGTGCTTGATTTTCTTTAGTTTCCTTGTCTTCGTCGATCGATGTTCAAAACAATATTTTCTACACCTGTAGTAGCCCTTTAGTAAAATGACGTACCATGATCATTTCAAAATTTTTATCTTTCATGTGTTGTATCCCCATACGCTAAAAGAAAAAACACACAAAGAAACGAGTAATTGTAAAATGATAATACTGAATTGCGACGACTATAAAATTGTTTCCAATGAAGACTGCTGGAGTTGATAAACTGCCTCAGATATCATGTAGATGTAAGAGAAATGAACGATATAGGCAAAATTAAGAATTATTTACAGAACATTCCGCCCATGATATCCATTTTGTAAGTAAACGAAGTCATTTCTCTCACGCTGGTTCAACCAAGGTCACAAGTTCGGCTTTATGCACACGATTACATTACCAAACTATTCCATCAAGCAATCCAATTTTTTGATATTTTTTGTATCAAGGTCTTTAGGAGAGTCCTTAAGTAAAAATTTATACTTTTCCATATTTTGACAACGGTGTTTTACTACGGACATTTTAACAACTGTTATATTCTGTTGTATTTCACATATGTATATCACAACTCGTGAAATATTTTTCGCTTAATAGGCATTGCATTTCAATTAATTGACAACTTTTGTCCATTAAATTAATATTATTTATTGCTTTTTAATTGGACTGTTCTCCTGAGTTGCATTCCATTCCGTTATTAGATCGCAATATGATTCAATCGCTCGTACGGGAAAGCAAAACAGGTATTCTGAGAAAAAAAACATCCACTACTGCCAGCGACTTCAGGAATAGATCTGGGAGACGATATCTGACGTCTAAAATAGACAAGAAGCTATTATCACTCCAGATTTCCGAATGCTCTGGAACAACTGGTCCAAAATAAGCTTCATAAGATAACTCGAGAGCTACCAGCGCGTGCTGAACAAAAATAGCGTGACATACCACTCATAACTGAATATCTTTACCCTGAATAACTCGTGACTGGATTTTTTTATGTGAAACTGAACAAATCTCTGGTACTCAGTTGTTTTGACGACGATTAAATAACGGATTGGTTAGTGACCTTCTTTTGCGTACAGTAATTCATACTTGAACTTGTTAGAAGCTTGTCTGTTGCTACACGCACTTTCAGACCCACGAGTAACAGAATGGCACGAAATGAAAATTTCATCGATTTGCTGATAAAACATACACAATGATATACAAAAACAATATTTCCAAGTTTAATTGTAATATAAGAAAAATCTGTTTGCATTTATCTTTTGATGGAAGCCAGTGACGCAAGTTAGAACAAGTTCTTGGAATCGATGACCGTGTGAGACTCGTCTCTATAATAGCAGCGATCACGGTTGCTAGCAACACTTCACTACAAGTAGTCGCACTGTGCTCAACAGTGTTTTCTTCGAAATTACTTAAGAAACAAAGGTAAACAGAGCGTTGTAGAAATTCTTCATTAAGGAACTGATTACGTGAGCTGACTCAACCATCATATTTTCGGCGGTTTAACTCTGAAGAAAGGATTTAAGTAACGCGTGAAAAGTATTTCATTAAATTCGTTCAAATTTTGAAAATTATTGAACTTGCACCTCAGGGAGAATTATTTCGTAGAAAGTCACGTTCGTTTTTTGTCGACGTGGGCAGAAAAATCGTGGGTTTTAAAACGAAAGAAGTAACAGCGTTCTGAAGCGTGCGACGGACGTGAAGGACTGCGCCGCTATGTGCAGCAACAGCGACTCCGTCAGGACCATTTGTGAGTTGTCGATTGAATTTTCTAACATATCACAACATGATGTTCATAAAAAATTAATTTTTTGATTCATTTTATAGCAGTCAAGATAGGTCAAGTACTATTTCTTACCAGTATACGGCTTTACTTATAGCGGTATATTATTTAGTGCCCTGGAAATTCATGTGTCCATACCTTATCACCTTGGTATGCAATTGGCACACATTTGAACCACTAAATGAATAAAATATTAATTGAATTTTGCATCCACAGCCATGGCAAAACCGGTCAAGAAAGGATTCCTCACCCGATATAAAAGTAAGGACTTTTGAATTTTAAAATATTAGTATTGAGATACAATTATTATAAGGTATTTAAATAGTTGGACGTATAGGTATAAATGTTGGTATAAAGGAAACGTAAATTACACAGCAGATTCTACTGCTATAGATTCTATTGATTATACATTCTGCTCGTGAGTTATGCACACTTGAAGAATAATAGAATGATAATCAAATCCTAACACAAGCATTGCTTTTCTTACAATAGAAAGAGTTTTATTTTAGGTATTGGCAAAAGTTTGCTACTGGTTTGTTACAGGTGAATTAGGCAAAGTACTGTAATTCTGATGAAACTCACCGAAAAGAGAAAAAATTATGATATTCCTACTTCGTATTTCTGTTGAATGCAAATTAGAGTTTAATTTCAAATATTTTTGATATTTAATAATTCTAAAGTTTAGGAACATAATATAATACTACTGGCATGTTAAAAAATAATTGTATTTGATTGATTCAATTCATCGTTTCTTTACAATTAATTATTGTGATGAGCAAGTGTGTTTACTTGCCAGTGCCGTGGATAGATCAGTGTCTATTGACGTACTGGCGAGGTAGACTTGGTCGCGGCGTGCTGTTCGCTCTTATCTATCGCTGATAATATAACACTGACATTAAAGCTGAGTTTAGAATTTTTCTGCGTGATTTTCAAAACGCGGCAAGGAAAAAGTGTACATTTTCACGATGCATCAACTCATACGGGAAATTATTTATGCGACATCAATTTAAGAAAGTGCTGTCACATTTTTTCACCTGGAATTTCTTGCGGTGTTACAAGGTTGCAGTATTTCTAGTAGTCCATTGTACTTTTAGTGACGTGAAAGCCTCCTGTAGTAGTTGATGAAAAGCAAAAGCAATTCACGATACTCTGATCACGATATTCCGCCACACTTAGCCGTTTATTTTGCGTCGTTTTGGTTGCCGGCATAGTTAAGTTCTTGCTCATCCATGATAAAATTATTTTCAAATACTTGCCATAGAATTTCGTTGAAAAAATGCTACTTTTTTCACTCGATAGTTTATAGTTTCCATCGCTTTCTAGAAAAAATAGGTTGCGGAATGCTCTCCGACTTGTAGGAATATCTCTAGTGTCTACTGCTCTCATTTTTGATCCAGACAACAAGTACGTCAGACTGTTGCTGGAGTTCAAGTCTTTTGCTGTTGTGGTGTTGCTTTCATTGTGTTTAGGATGATGGTGACTATCACTTAACTTAAGTAGGAATTGTTTACCCCGAAATATTGTATTTTTTCGATATGACCATCAATGAATGAAAGTTTTACTTACCAAGACGCTGTTTGTATATTCTGTGAGTTACAGTCCAACGCATCTCTCTAAATTTAGAATCTTTTATTAATCCATTATACTATCAGTTTTTATAGTAATAAGGCCCCCAACTAAAGTATCATTTTACCTATTTCAGATGTAGAACTTGCTTTACCAAGATTACTGACTTAACACGTTGACTCCGAAGTGGTACGTATGTGGACCACTTAGGTTAGGTTCTGTAATTTTTTCAGATACTTCTAGTGATTATGCGTACAAAGTGAAGTTTTACACCAATAAGGCAATCTGAGTCAACGTGTTAATAATCTTCGACACAATTACTGAGGTAATACTCTTCCACAAGAATACTGATGTATATTAGATTGATGTGTATGTGTGTGTGTGTGTGTATATGTATATATATTGATTCGAGGAAATAAATGCTTCACTGGAATTTTTCATACTTTCTGTAATAATAGACCAGTGTCTCGAAACTGTAGTTTCGTTTTACCTAGCTGGTTAGTTTTGCAGTTCCGTGAACTGGAGATATTAAATATTCTTGTTCAGGTTCACGTAAGTTATTGTTCTTGTTTGTGTAATTAGTGTTAACGTTAGTGTCAATTCCATGGTTTAGTTGAACGTTTTAATAAGCAAAATTGCATTTTTTGTTAAATTCCTATTGACGCTAAGGGGGACCACATATTACTCCTGTAGAAAAGTATTAGTGCATTGCTTGAACGTTAGTAGCTTAAGTGTACATCTGTGATTATTTTTCTCGAGTTTCGTAACCATTATAAATGGTAACTAGGGCAGGCCGTGATGAAGTGACTGATAACCTTAGTAGCTCGTTAGCGTTGTTTACCCCTGAGATTGATGACGCGATGGGAAACCTGATAAATCAAACTACCGTGTTTCAGGATCTTTCATCAGAATTTTCCCGTGATATTTGCGTGGGTTTTTAACGGCTTGTTTTACTGTCCCGGAAAATCATGAACGAATGTTAGAAACCATACACCTGATCAGAACTGCTATGCAATCTACGTGCGATTTAGTGACGGAAGAACGTTCTTGTAGCGAGCGAACCTTGGTGGGAGTGAAGTTCTTTTCATCCTAAGTTACAAAGATCAATGCAGAACAGGTAGAGGTAACAATGTAACTCCCCTTGAAAAAAATTCCGTCAGTGGCGCGACTACTTCGCACTTCCATCAGCGTGCCAGCGCTGGGAGTTATCACCATATGAAATACTCGTAAACAGCAGAACTTCTGCGATAAAATCTATTGAAAAAATTCCTTTAACATGGCAAAGAATTGGACCACGAGTAACGGCCGAAAATGCTCGTTGCCTGCTTCTTGTGATTACTCGGTGGGGATACTGATCTAAAAGTGAAGCCTAACCATCGGCGTAAGTTAAGCTTGTCACCGGAGGCTGTGAAAAAAATGAGTGAACGAAGGGAATCTGAGAGTGCTTTGGAAGGTACTTTTGAAGTTTCCTCATTCGCGAGCTCTGTCAGCTTGCTTCTTGGACGCAGGTGTCGTTGCTACGGTTCCCAGTGCGGAGCCTTCACAGGATTAACTCTTCAAAAAGGCGTAGTTTCACCTGACAAGTTTGACTGCTCCAGTGAAGTTACTTTCAGGAGGTTCCTTCTGAGGTATGAAGAGTATTTCACCGCGAAGTGTGACGGTAATAGAGGCCGTAAGCAAAGCACCTAGTCGATTTCATCCTTGAAGTAATAGTCTTTCACAAGGTTACTGATGTACTCATTTCATTAAGGTTTGTGGTGCGATACTCGCTAACATCTAATGATATTGAGGTTAGGGAGTGCCAAGCGAGTTCAGAAACAGACCAACTCGTACTGGTCGCCGCGCATCTGTAGCCGAGCTTAGTCAGTCTAGTATAATTCTACGGTGTCTCCAGTCTGCCACACGTGTTGTAACCCTGAACTGACTACGCAGGGTTCCGCCTGTCCCTCTAGACGTTGATGGGTTCTGTAGTGAGGGCTTCTTTAATTACTTCTTTACTGTAATTCTAATAGGAAGCACTGTTACTTGATGAGCGTCCTTATACTTTTCGAAAGAATTTCTGTTCCCCGTTACCGCGATTCAATTGTTTATTCTCGGCTAATTGGTCTAATTCTTAGAAAGGAATGTTGTGCATAATTTAGGTAATGAAAAACGTTAAGCAAAGTGGCCTAATTTTTATCAAACGTAGAGTGCGAGCGTAGCGAATGTAGGGCTCTCTTTTCCCCTACAGCTTCACAATGGACTAGTTTCTGTCTGACTTTTTGAAAACTTTTCGTCACTCGACTCCTTTATTTTTATAATTCATTTATGATATAATTCTTACTAAGAAAATAGGTCAGTATCCAGAACACAATTCTTCGTTAACACGTTGACTCCGAAATGGTACGTATGTGGGCCACTTAGGTTAGGTTCTGTAAATTTTACAGTGCCTTCTAGTAATAATATGTACAAAGTGAAGATTTACACCGGCCAGGCAATCGGCGGCAACGTGTTAACTGCTAGTGGCGTTTTCCTTTTCCACTTCAGAGTTGAGAATTCGACAGAACTCACACAAACGTTCAGCTACTTGAATGCTTACTGTATCATTTGCCAGCTTTAGATTTCTAATCAATATTGTTTCCCCACTTCCTGAGAGTGTCCTGAACATCGGCATGGTGTCAACAGGTGGCTCTAGGGTGGTTGCCAGCAATCGAGGAATAGCTTCCGTACGCGACAATTTTTCGTCAGTCATTAAACATGTGTGTTCAAACTCTAACACAGCTAACAATCGTGTACACCCATAAATTTCTATGATGAAATATAGAATTCAAATAACTCGATGCTGTTTATACTTTGTGATAGAATTTAACTTACGTATATTTTTGAACAACTGATATTTTTAAATTTTAGTATTAATCTGTCAGTTAGCATTCCAAATGTCTGACTTAACAGGGTCAACTATAGTAATGTTTTAAGCTGTCCAACTGCTTTGTCTATTTTATTGCATTCAAGTGTTACGTAGTACTTATTAATCAACTGTACTTTTCTTCGTTCACAGCAATGTCAACATAATTCAGTTTCACATGAATTGAGGAATTCTTACTGGCACATACTCTTAGCATGTCATGTAGTACTTGCTTTAGTCGTAGGACGTACATCATTCGTAAACTGAGGGAGTATAAGTTTCTATAGAGCTTTGGTAATTGTATTCAAATTGTATTCATGTTAGGGAAATTTATAGCCACAAAAATATTTTTTCGTAGTACGCTGATGGAATTCGGACGCTATAACCAGATAAAGTGGTAAAATAGATCAAATCTACTCCGTATTATTATCTTGTATCAATTCAATGATAAATTTACTACATGTATTCAAGAAAAGCAGTAGTTACACTCCGTATGAGCAATTCACCCAAGCATATTCATCGTAAATTGCACCTCATACAGTATGATCTCCAGAATAGTGATATTAAAACAGTAATTCATAAAAATAATTAATCCCTATATTTTAATGCAACAGGGGTGTCAATGGAACGCTACAAGTTGGACATTTGTGTTTATTGCTTCACATGTTCAAAATCCCTTTTAGACTGACCCCTGCGCAGCTTTGCTCTTTTTTTCATGTCCATAGTTTGATCTCTTTGTCATCCTCCTCACTCTTGTTGGCGGTGAAGTTTTTCACAAAACGTTTCAGCTCTTCCAGAATGCATGATGCCTGGTGTGTCGTGACCTCGGTGCATAAAGAGAAATCAAGGCGGATCAAGTTTGGAGGTATGGGGTTCAATAGCGAACCGTCCGACGTGAAATAAATTTGTCATCAAACATGGATTCCAGGAACTGAAGACACGGGGCTGTCACATGACAGCTGGCGCCTTTCTGCTAAAACCAGTACTGAATCTAAAGATGATAAACGATGACTGTTGCTCTGTGAATGAGAATGTGGTTGAAATGGCAACTGGTGCTGCGTACATGGGCTATTTTTGAGGATGCCTCTTTCGAGATGATATATATGTGAATGACACTACATATAAATTTCTGATCTCTGGGGATGCATAGATACCTTTGTTTCATTAAAATATAGCTACTACACATTTTTTGTGAATTATTGTTTCTATATCACCAACTATAGATCATACTGTACGTATCAGCATATTTGACCAATATTAAATTTAATTTCGTGTACAAGACACCAACTTTGCTGCGAAAGTTTCAAATCTTGTTTAATGCGTTTAAGTCTTTTATCGTTAGTCAATACGTGAGTCATATTTTTTTCACCAATGGTTTTTTTAAATCCCGTCTAAAATGCTTTTCAGATTAAAGCTTTACTGTGTGTTTAAACACAATATATGGGAGACGGGTTTCAACGATGTTAATCTTTACTAGAGTACGAAGGAAAATTAATGCACAGTGTACCGGGAAAATGCAATAAGAAGTTAAAATGTACAGTGAAAGGCAAAACTGGCAATATTACGTACTTTTCAGTGACTCCGTTTGCATTTTTGCTTGTGGAAGAACTGTTGACGACTGACTTGCATTACAGAACGCTTCATAGGGAGTAACTGGAGACAAGAATGGATCGTCTTGCACGACGACAGTACCTTGGAATGGTACTCTGACCATGATGAAGATACCCTCAGAGGAGGCATTACGCTCAAGGTTAGTGCTTATCTTACTTTTGTGATAAAATTTTTCGTTTAAACTAGGATCATTATAAAAAATTAAAATAATTACTTGCAGTGAAAGTTGACTAATTTTCAGTACATTCACTAATCTGTGTAATTCATAGAATGATGAGCATCGTGGGATCTCATTAATGAGAATGTACGTGAGGAAAACTAGTAACTGCTCATTCCATTCAGTTCTATCCGGCACTGTATGTGGGTACCCTAGGTCTAACACTTAAATCTAATGCACCTACCGATAACTTTTTGACCCAACATCACTAGGAGGACAGGATTCAGATTCTGTTTTTTAACAAGGAATGAAAACATTCCCACTAAACTCACAATTTGATTTGTTATCAAGTAACAGTAATAAGTGATACACATGTCATTATCTTGATGAGAGTCTGGTGCTCTCAATTGTTTGAGTCTTCCACGGAATGCAAGCTGCTGATCAATGGAACAGCGTAACTTCCATTTTGCAAATTTAAAAATTAGATTAGAATGACAAAGTGATTTTAATTGCAGGATCAACGATTAACTAATAATTATGTACATCGGCAACGCTAGTATTTGATGTAAGAATAGTAACAATTTTACCTTGGATTCCTTTAGAATTTAGACATTTTATGAGAAAAAAGTGTTTGAGCTTAATTTTTCTGTCCATAATTTGGGAACAGGCAGCAGTTTATTTTGATATTAATGACTGGGTAAACACAGGCATGATGAACTATTGGCCAACGCTTAGATTGTCTTATGCTTATCAACGTCTCGTGAGCGACAGTTGTAGTGCCGCTATAAACACATATAGATAGTTGACACTTGAATGATAACCTTCGCCGGCAGACTTACTGGTCTAAACGTCCATGAATAAAATGTGTGCAAGCTCATACAAGTAATAGATTACGGAATGAGCTTCTGATCTAATTCTCTTCAAGATTCAGACGAGCACTTGGTCATCTTTCGTTAGAGTATCTCGTACGAAAAGACTTAGAATAGAATAGGATAGAATAGAATGAGGCTATAGGAACGAACCTTCTGGCCCATTCTTGGGTCGGATAATTACTTCGATAATTATTCGGTTGTTTACCCAAGTCCCATGCCGTATTTCTAGCCGCGTCAACCATGTCGGCAGCGGGATTCACTTGCGTGAGGTTAACGCATAGTCTGCTTGGAAAATGAATTTTTGTCCATCTTGACTCGCTTCCTTCATTCCATGAACTGCAGAATTTTAAATCTTGGAAGTTTTAATAAAAAGTTGATGCGAATAAATTCAAGGCAACAACATCTTTTGTTAAGTGAAATATGAATCGGGGTTCTAAAGCAAATGTTTCTTATTTTATAGAGGCAACCAGATTTTTTCTGCGGAAAATCGCATACTTATAAAACTTCAATCTTAATGAGGAACGGGTTAAAGTCATTCAATTCAGCTGACACTTTTTCAATCTTTTTCTAGCCAATGGGTTACTTTTATGTGATCTCCTGAAAAATAGAACAAAAACAATTTTCTTTGTTATCTTATGGCTACGTTAATGTTTCAAGCTTGGTCAAAGTATAGCGTAATTACTCATTGTTTCCTCATCATTGATGGTGAATACACACATTCAAGGAGGCGCCCGAGATGATCGCCGCCGGCCCCTACGCCAGCTACGTTCCTGGCAAGCCTGAACTCCCTAAAAACACCGAGCCCAACTGGCTTATGGTGTTCGGTACGAAGAATAAAGAAGAAACTTTTTGGTTCTTGGCTGCAAACGAGGATGATCTCAAGTGAGTGGTAAATTATGATCCAATCAAATAAGCTGTGCAGTATTGCTTGTAATGTGAAAGTTTTTGTTAAAAAATATTAAATTTACAGAAATGAGCTTTTTGCCCATTGGGCTGTGTGGCAAATAGTAACTATGCGGTGTAAAACTGGTACTCTAACAATATTGTGTATGTTTCTTCTAACATTAAATTTTATTATTTTTCTATGCAGTCAATGGATGACAGCCATAAGTAACACCGTGAGTAACCAATACATGAAAACCTTTACCTGTTTAATCTCGTGCGGCTGGAGCCAAACTTCGATAAATAATACTCTTGTCCGAATCTTTGTAGTTTACTCACATGTCACTCATGTGGTGATCCTTCATAATCATTTAAATATTTAAATACAGGTAAAGCGATACTCATTCTAATAATTGTTTTGTAAAAGAATAATATGAATTAATTATATTTTCAAGATAATTCTTGCCCATGAACATTGCTAGTCCTATAGCCATGATTCAGGAAAGAAAAATTAATTAGAAATTATTTATTGATTAGCCTTCGATTAACTTAAATATACCTTACAAAATATGGCCATTCGGCTGAGTTGATTTAAATTCTTTTTAGTTGAAAAAACATTTGTGTATGAGTTATACTTTGGTTGAAATAGCAAATGATGTTCAAATGCAGTGCAATGCACATTCCTTTATCGGCCACTAGGATGTAAATTGCTAAACCTTTTTTTTATGCTTGTTGCACGTATTTTCCCTTGAAGTCTTTAACATCTTAGGGAAAACCATATCATATCATTGAATATTTTTTAATGCATATTAGTTGCACTACCTAAATAACTGTGATGGATCACATACTTTAAAAAGTGATGGATCCATCCACCCTGAATTAGTTTCCACCTCCGGGGTAAAATCTAATTCCTAGTCTTAATTTATACATCAAATTCAAAATTCCACATATTACCCCAATTACGACGGTACAACATCTATTTTTTACACTGCAAAAGAAACGGAAATATTACCGTAATATGAGATGTAGGAATTAATTTTCTTATGCTATGAGTGAATCTTTTTGATGTGAGTACCTAAATCGTGCTGAGTTTTGAGAGCGCAGAAGCCTGTGCGTGCTTCAGACCTTCACAAAGATGACACATTTTTCAACGCACTTCATAAAGACTGGATAGCTTTCAGTATTCAATTCCAACGTATTTGAAGCTCATATATGAAATGAAGATAATGAACGTTAATTTATATCTATCAATGTCCGTTTTTTGTTTTTTCTTCACAAATACCATTTTGTTCTACCTACCCTTCTGCGCCTCTCTTTTTCATGTGAACTCGCCAGTAATGGTAGCGTACTTTTAGAATCATCTGTACGAAAAATACATTACACAATGTATAAAATAATTTGTGCCTCTCTGTAACTTCTCTCTCAAAACGGACAAAACAATTTTTTCCTAAAATGAGTAAAATAGTTCTTCCACGTTGAGTAACCAATCATTTCCATGTTTTATGAAACTATCGGTTATCAATTTATATTGCATTGATTACATTATTATGCGATGTAATAATAAATTAGGGTGCCTGTTTTATGAAGATTAAACTTACTGTGACATCAGAGCGTCTTCCGTCGGTAGCTAAATTAAAGAGGTCTAACAAAGGGATAATTTTATCGTACCCGAGTGTACAAGGTATACTTTAACTATCCCACTATATAATAATACTTGTTGTTTGCTTGCTTACTTGCTTGCTTGGTCCATCTCTCTGTCACGCTCTTAAGGATTTAGATAGGAGGAAATTCGTCTATGAAATTTCATCTCTGAATTACGATGGAAAATATAGTTTCTGGACTATTTATTCGAAAGTCAAAATACTGTTTTAGAGCTTTTGATCCTGTCGTACATAAGCTATTTCGCATATTTTTTCAACTGAATTTCTCCCTAGCTGTTGAAACTTCGCGCGGAGTAGAGGCTAAATATTAGGAGTACATGGTTTAATAATACAATTTACTGCGTGCTTGCTTGCTTGGTCCGTCTCTCTGTCACGCTTGTAAGGATTTAGATAAGAGGAATTAGATAGGAGAAATTGGAAGCATTGTATTGTGGATACCAAAGACACAGTCTTCAGTGGGGAAACTCCTACACGAAGCCCGCGTCCACTGGCAAATAAAATGAAATAATTCAGTAAAAAACGTAAATTTTCACGTGTGGGTTTACTAGTACACAATTTTTAAGCGTATTAATTTGTTTTAGGGTAATTTTGCAATTCTCGATAACTCTTATGCCCCGTCATTTTGCGTGCTCATAACTAGCTCCAAAGATGAAACAAATTGTAAAACGTGTTGTAAAATGTGAAAAGTTCAGGATTCCTTCTTGCTTCCGAGGGCGCTGGATCCTAAGGTGCTGTAAAAAATTAGCATTGTCAGCGCCTATGTGAAGGAAAAAAGGAAGGTATTGGTATATGTATAACGAAGCGTGTCTCAAATAGCATACTGCCTTTTTTACTCTACTAGTGCAATGCCCGTTAATAATTTGTTCCTAATGAATCAGTATTAGGCTTGGGAAGAGAATCGGTTTTCTATCGGACGAACAACGTCTTTCTTGCTGTCGAAGTCTTGCTGCTTCTCTCTTACGGTTGGACAAGTTTCGATCCATGTTGGCCTTTTTTGCCGGAATTTTATTCTGAAATATCCTCTATTATCTCTTTGAAGCTTTTCAAGAAAATCACAATTCCGAAAACAATAACTCAATTTCCAAAATCTTTGGCCTTATACTAAGTGGTAGCCAGGTTACTGGTCAAACTAATTTAAAACATTTCTTTTCGCATTATCGATTAAAAATATCAAAGCATCATGGTAAATTTCAACAGAAAAAGGTCCAAAGAAAATTTCCATTTGTAAAAATAAAAAGATTGTGTATTCTGGATACCATAATGCAAGTGAAAGGGAATTGAATTACCACAGAAAAATAATGCAGTAGAATGATTTCTTGTATTTCTTAAGCTTTATCCTTGTTGCTATCAAAGCTATCGATTAGAAGAGTGTGACACAGGGACAGTCGGACGCGGCTCTTATTATAATATAGATTTCATTTTATTTGCCAGTGGACGCAGGCTTTGTGAAGGAGTTTCCATACTGAAGACTGTGTCTTTGGTATCCACAATACAATGCTTTCAATACATGTATACCCTACCGAATTTCCTCCTATCTAAATCCTTAATAGCGTGACAGACGAACCAGCAAGCGAGCAATATTTGGCCTCTACTCCGTGCAAAATTCAACAGCTACGAAGAAATTCAGCTGAAAAAATATGCGCAATAGCTAGTGTACGACAGGATCAAAAGTTCTAATACAGTATTTTGACTTTCAAGTATATATTCAAGAAACTATATTTCCCAATCGTAATTTAGGGATGAAATTTCACGGCATCTCATCTTGTTATTCGTTGACGAATTTCCTCTTATCTAAATCCTTAAGAGCGTGACAGAGAGATGGACCAAGCAAGCAAGCAAGCAACAAGTTGGGTATTATTACATGGTGGGATGTATGATCTTTACTTTCAGAAAAATAAACCTTGGCAACGGCAAACGAAAAAATCAAATTTTAAAAAAACAGAGCGTTTGTAATACAGTGTAACACGAACTACGAAAGTACAGGGTGTCCCAGAAGTAACTGACCCTTTTGATTTGCTAATAAACCGAAAACTATTAACGCTAGGATATTGAAACTTGTTTTATGCGAAAGAAAAACCTTTTTATGGCACAATAGGATACTTGGTATCCTATTTATGAACCAGCTTGATATTTGATTTTTGCTTCATTGTAAACCCTTAATTTTCATCATGTCTCCATACAGCAAAGAACAAAGAATAAGAATTTTGCAAATCTACACACGGACAATGTCAACAACAGAAGTGCAACGTGATTACAGAAATTATTTCAGAACAACAACCAGTCCTTCGAAGAATACAATTAAATCGGTGTATCAAAAATTTACGGACACTGGAAATGTAAATGATAAATAACGATCTGGAAGATTAAAATCAACTCGAACTGAAGCTGTAATCGAGCGAGTTTCTGCAAGTGTTACAGATAATCCTAAAGCCTCCATCAAAAAACGTTCAACTCAATTATCCATTTCCCGATCAACATTACACCGCATTCTTAAAAAAGACTTGAAGTTATATCCTTACAAAATTAAATTAACCCAACAGTTATTGCCTAATGATTATCACAGTCGTGTTAATTATTCCGAATCTTCCAGATCGTTGTTTATCATTAACATTTCCAGTGTCCGTAAATTTTCGATACACCGATTTAATTGTGTTCTTCGAAGGACTGGTTGTTGTTCTGAAATAATTTCTGTAATCACGTTGCACTTCTGTTGTTGACATTGTCCGTGTGTAGATTTGCAAAATTCTTATTCTTTCTTCTTTGCTGTATGGAGACATGATGAAAATTAAGGGTTTGCAATGAAGCAAAAATCAAATGTCAAGCTGGTTCGTAAATAAGATACCAAGTATCCTATTGTGCCATAAAAAGATTTTTCTTTCGAATAAAACAAGTTTCAATATCCTAGCGTTAATAGTTTTCGGTTTATTAGCTAATCAAAAGGGTCAGTTACTTCTGGGACAACCTGTATTACGCAAGGCAAAGAAGGTTTATAAGAGTCACGGAGAACCATCAAAGCAGCGTACCATTGCTTGTCAAATAAGTTTGAAGAAGATGGGGCTGTGTACGAATTTCAAATGAAATATTTTAGTGTTGTCAAGTCCATTGATCTACGTTATCAGCTATGTTCGAAAAATAGTATGAAACAATTTGAATGTTTGCGAATATGCAGGAATGAGTAGACTACAGCAGAGAATAAAATTATGACGGCATGGTTTTTAATATTTTTACAAATGTACCTGGTAAAAACTATAGTATTTAACCTAATGAATTACTAGTGTTCAAGAATCGACCATGAGGCCAGGTTCACTTTGAATAGAACATCAGCATCCAAGTGACTAAATTTTTGGCATTTTTACTAGATGAAATTTCTTGCTCATTCAACGATAAGTTCAACTCTGACACTACCTCTGCAGTTGCCTCCTCCCCCCCAACCTCCACAAGGCGACGCAGGGGGCAACTCCCCTGTAGCACCCAGTGCACCCGCGGCCCCCACAGCTCCTCTACAGCCCCCACCACCGAGGGGATTTCCACCTCCTTACAGTAAGTGTAATACTTCAGTGCAGTTTAAACTCCCAGTGCTCTTCCCGAACGTGAAGCAGTTTTTATTTTTGTAGGAATTACTTCTGAATGATAGAAATGTTTTTAATATTTAATTTATGCATTTACTTTTCAGAGGCTTTAAAATTTATAGAATTAACACTCACGATAAAGATGCTAATCTTCTTTAGTATTAAAATTTGTTTAGTCTTAGTTCACTCCACTTATTAGTAGGTCTTTACATTCGTGCTCGAAAGCCCCTTCATTAGTTTTGAATTATGGTGCTGACCCTGAACTTTCTTGACTCTTTTATCGTGACTTGTGCAAGCGGTTCAATGCTTCTGCGATGCACAATGCTCCGGTGCAGCTCTGTAATCGAAGTGGAGCTTAAGATTTCTGAAGTCCGGAAGGGTTTATTGCCTAAAACAATCTTCTTTGGTGGCATGTTTTGGATTTGCCACTATTGGAAGCAATCTTCTTTAGTGGCTCTATCTAGTTGTCTTAAATAGATATAAGGAATATAGTTGGAGTGTTAGGTCACTTGCACAGTCAGTGCTATGTATGTTTTTACTCAAATAGTTAAAGAGGCTACTGCATTGCAATATCTTTCCCACGAACGGTCTTGATTCAGTTAACGAACATCCTCGTAAATGGTGGGAGGAAAATTTAATACCATCCTGCACGCCCTTTTGCTCAGCCTACTCAGCATGTATTCACCTTACTTTCTTACTTCAAATAAACTGAAAAGAAACGGCTTATGTTAAATTGTGGCTCTCCAGGAATTGCGTTCTTCCTCTAGCACTTGCTCAGAGTCCTTATATTCTTGATTCAGCTATTTTTAATGAAATTAGTAAAATTTATTCCATGTTGAAAGAGATATTTCTTTTCATTTTAGTGATACTATTGTACAGGAGAATAATTGCTGTTAAATTTCAGTTTGTGTGAAAAACTCATGACGTTAGTTTGACTCCAGACTAATTACAAATTATAAGTATATTTGTACTAATTTAATAGTTCTATTTCCATTCATTCAGGCGAGCATGCAGGAGGTAATGCGAGAGGTGGAGGATATCCTGTAGCAGGAGGGCAACCGTACGGTGGTGGTGGAGGAGAGGGATACGGGAGAGGAGGCTACGGAGGCGGAGGAGGAGGCTACGGAGGCGGGCAAAATACAGTTATCATTGACAGAGACCGAGGAGGAGGAGGAGGAATGGGAGATTTCGCTTCAGGGATGATGATGGGGACCGCAATGGGTACTGGACTCGGTTGGGGAATGCCTGGTTTCGGCATGGGTTATGGTGGATGGGGACTTGGTATGGGCTTCGGTGTCCCTATGCCCAGCTTTGGTGGTCGAGGTGGCAGCGTAACAAACAACGTGAGTACGGCTAACCCTTATAATATTTCCAGTGACCCAGTGGGCCACTTCTGGGGTTTTGGTTTGATAAATTTGAAACTACTTGCAGAACGGTAAAGCAACCCAATCGCAACTACAGGTCCTCTGACTTCTACCTCACTTTAATACAAAACTTATTAACTTTTTTGTGTCTCAAATTGATTTATCCTCGTTCGCCACTTGACCAACAATATGACAGTACGGTAAATAATTTTTATGATTGATTTTTTTTACAGCAGACGGCATGTGCTGGAGTCTTTAAATTAAAATGTTTGAAAGATGAATAGTCTTTGTAGATCAAATTGATAATGATGACGAACTAAGATGTCGATTTTACTTTCGTGAACTCACAATCCTACCCTGTTTTGGGGAAGTTGTTGAAGCCTTGAAGTTTCTTCCTAAAATAATCCTTATCAGTGCCAATAGACCAGCCTCCATATTGGTTACACAGAAAATATCAGCTTAGATCTGCGTTAAAAGTATTGATTCTCTTTTACAGTGACAGTATCAGTTAATTCAATATGGGATTACTAGTTTGGTCTAATGTTGAATATTAAATCCTCGAAACAATATTATGAGTTTTCATCAATAATTTTTTTATTTCAGGAAACGAACGTCACAAACACCTACAATACTAACAACTACAACAACCCAGAAGAAAATGATGCACAAGATCCAGTGAATCCTGACACCGAGGAAACTGAAATCCAAAATGACGACGGGACAGGTGATGCAGAGATGTTTAACCCGCACCAAGGGACAGGGGTTGAGCCCCCCACTGATGAAGGTGGAGTAGATGATGGACTTCTTACAGGCGCAGTGGAGTCTGACGAAGGTGGTTTGGAGGCTGGACTGACTCCTCTTGAGCCTAGTGCTGAACCTGTCGAAGACTTGATCCCAGAAGGTGTCGACCCTGAATTTCTACAGAACTCTGCAAGTGGAGGAGTGGTCGGTTTCCAAGAGCCGTACACGCTGGATAACGGGCTAGAGGATGACGGTGGACTGGATATGGGAGCACCCATGATTTCTGCAGACGACTATGTGATGGATTACGGTGACGACGGTTACGATATGATGGGAGGCGGCATGGACCAGGACATGGGAGGTGGCTATGATCTCGACATGGGAGGCATGGACTTCGGATTTTAATTGGATTCATGTGAGTAAATAATTCTTATAAGATATGATCTTTTCTCGTAAAGTAGGACTGTGTGATAAATATGTGTGGCAACAAAAAGCATACTTCTAGAATTCTATTCTATCTCTACTTACAACTTAGATATGCAGTAAGTTTTATTGCGGAGTTAATTTTGGAAATCAGTGGGTTTTCATTATTTTGAGCTCATATCATTAACAGCGTCTAAGAATTATTTTCGTATAACCTGCTTCCAATGCTTGAGTACAAAATTACATACTGCGTAAAACACGTTTCTGCTAGCAAATACTGTATATTGAAGAATATTTCGTATTCATCTGAAAGTGTACTCGGAAGAATGTTAATGCCAGGAAACGAGCTTTGTTTCAATAATTTATTTGTGGATCTCATTAAGAGCAGTATTCCAGGACACGCTTCTCACAAATGTTTCGTTTGAAGACAAAGATTTCTAACTTGAGGTCACTTCCATGCAGTTTAGAAACTTGGTTTGAATCCTCTTTTCCATTTCGTGTGTAGTGAAAAAGTCAATTTTATGAAGGTCCTTTGAGCATTGCAGGTGTATGTTATGAGTGACTCATTCAAATCTGCGAGGAATTTAAATTCATAACAATTTTATTTGATGAAGAAACGCCGTTTATCTGAGATCTTAAATGCCAAAATAGTGAGTAGTCCTGAAAGCGTTAGAGCATATTCGAGTTTAACGCTCAAAGGGTTCTAGCATTCACGAGTATCGTCTCAAGACTATAAATTAGTTTGGAATTATTGAAAACTGAGGAAGGTTCAAGATTCAAAATATTACGAGTTTCCTATCTACTCATCATAAATATTTTGTTTATTCATTTGTATTTATCATACACTCTGGAAACTGAACAGATTTAAGCCCTTCCAGTTACTGCATTCGTACTTGTATCTTCTTCCCTATGGGGAAATTAATCCATCCGCCTTGGGGGATCTTTCACTGCAAATTTATTTCATCCCTTGATGAAGTTCTTTATTTTCAAATTGTTGGCTCCCCCCCCCCCTCCCTCCCTATTGCAACAATAATTGCCTTTCACATCTATAATTCAGCATTCAATTGAGGAATTTAACTTTATCTCGGCCACGCTTGCTGACAGAATCACTTGGTTAGTTTTCTTCCCAGCTGTCACTCTTCGAATCTCATTTTATCTCTGTTGATTATAGAATTAGGCAAATGTGTGCTTTGACAAGAGAAATGACTAATTATTGTTCTGGACTTTTCGCATATGACGCTAAGTAAAATTTTCATAGTAACATCACCAATTGCAATACTCATCCTTACACGCGCTGTTCACTCTTGCAGATATTGTTTCATCCTGAAAATGCATTTATCTTCCAGCCTCTACGAAACCATATCCTTGTCGGTTAAGTTGGTGCGCTTATTTAATGAACATAGGGTTCAGGTGAACTGTCTCGTGGTTTGAATGGTGCATTTGCTAATTCTTAAGGATATTATTGTAGCTTTCCACGTTTAGACCTAGGGGTTGATCTTTACCTTGATGTGCTCGTAATAAAAACTAATTATATTGCCCATCCACAGAACCTTAGTGCCTTTAGCTTATACATGGCTAGAATTGTACGCCTGCTATCAGTTGCTCTAGGTTAAACTCCAATTGTATTAGGGAAGCTTACTATAGTGCTTGTTGCGAGAGGTATAATTATTGTGGTTTCTGAATTTCATCAAGAATATAACCTAGTTTCAAGGAGCCTTTCTTACATTTCAATAGTTTGATCCTGTACTACTATTGCAATAATATTATTGAATTTTCTATGTTCAAATTCATACATGTAAATAGATTAGTAAGGAAAAACAAATGTCAAATTCAGGTGAATTTATTTGTGAGTAAAATGATAAGTGGTAAATGTTAAATCTTAAAATTAACGAGTCAATGGTAAAAGCTATTAAAAATTGAATTAACTAAGCTTACGTGTACTAACCTGCCAAGTGCGTAATCTGTCGAAATACACTGCTTAGTCTGCAACGGGTATTAAACACTTAATTTCAATACACTAAAGTTTAAAAAACTTACAAGCCATAACGACACCGAGGGGCGCTTGAGAAGTGTAAAATGGGAATTGTCACACACGTGCTAAAAATGTTCACACCTGATTATTAAACGGTACAGTTTTTCTTAAAAGGCACATCAAATGGCGAATATTAAATTAGAGTGACAGTTCCCACAACCAATTTTGATCAACATTCTCGATTCGATCAATAAACTGAGGCCTATAATATGACCAGATAAGAATTTTAAATACATCTAGAAACCCAAAAGATACAATAAATATTCTAATAAAATGCTCATTCTTCCCCTACTAGTTAATGATCTACTGCTAGAATGTAGCTATGTTTACTCCCGCAAAGCAAAAAGGTCTAGGAAACTGGTGATGTACTTAACTTAGTGCTATGAAATAGTTAGCAGGGCATTCCCAATGCCTAACCTAATTACAAGCAGTCAACACAATTAAGACTCTAGAGTCTTCCTTGTAAAAAAAAAGCTTGAGCTGCAATTATCATACATACGACCTTGCATGAGTATTGCTCCCAGGACAACTTTCACTTTCGCTTCTTCGGTGGACAGCCGGCCACCGATCCTTCCTCGGCAAAATATTCTCAAAACAAATTCATGAAACATGAAAGGTACAGGACTTGCAATGCATTAAAATAGCACACAAAATCGGCGAGACGATATCAAGAATAAATGCAACCTAACACTACGACCACAAATAAGAAGGGAGAAAGTCATCAGTAAAAGTTGCAGCCAGTGCCATACTCACACACTAATAAAGTTTCACTGGCTTGCTCGGTCTTCCGTACAATTCTGTAGAGAAATTATGCTCATCGGAATGTCAATGTTCATCAAATGACCTGAGACAAAGTCGCTGTTAAAGCAGGGTTAAACAAGACCAATTAGCAAGCAGACATTTTTATGCAAGTTCTACTTTCTATGAGTTCACATTTCAAGTGACTATCTATTGAAACTTAATTCAATTTGTCTGAAAATAAAAATCACCAGATCAAAATCGTGACATTTCACAGCATTTCATGATTTTCGAATGTATTCATCCGTTTCACTATTATGAATTATGACCAGTCATCACAAAAACTCGACCAAAATTGATTACAGAACTAAATATTTAATCCTATACCCCAAACGGATTGTTCTCCATTTCATCGTTAACCTGTAACGACATGCACAAACTTTCGTAACAGTTGAGCGTTTACTCGAGTTGATTTTGGCGTACAGTTCACGTTCATCTACTGCAATACCTCCACCTTCATTTACCTTCAGTCTAGACACAATCGCCTCACGTCGAGACAGATGGGGCCGGAAATATACATTTCCTACACCTTTAGCTTGAGCCTTGGTTATTTTCTACATTGAAACAAGCCTATTGGTCAAAATTTAAATTCCCTGCCCTTTCTCTTGAGTCTTATTTATATTCCTAATCGAACCAACTACACTAGGGACAATTTAGTTTCCCTCCGAATTAGCAAGTTGGCACCCATGTTGACCTGTATGAATAGCTGGCGCGGTTGCCTGAGTTACCACAGCTGGCTGGAGAATCCACCAGGAGGCTGTCGTACTCTGACAGGGGGCTGCTGACGCGGCACTGCAGCAACGGGCTTGCTCTTCTCCGTTGGGGAGGAGTCTGAAATCAACAAGAATATTTAAGTAAAACAGTATCGCTGGAGTACAGTTGAGAAGGAAGTTACGACTAAATACACGAAATGTGAACGAAAAATATTTCTTGATAAACAAAAATAGTTAACATATATTGAAAGAATCGCTTATCAGTATTAGTGTAGCCATTAAAATGAAAACTTATAGCTATATACTAGAATTAAGAATCTAGCACCAACATCAACTACCATAAACGGATAGTTAGATATCTTATACAAAAGCTGTAAAGGCGTAAGGGCTGTCAGTAACTGTTTTAGTCTCTCGAGGAACTGATCAGTGAATAATTTTTTTTGTAATTATTCTAAAAGTAAGAAATATTTGTTATAAGAATAATTGAAGTTCCAGTCAGTGTTTCAGGGTATACTTTGTCACGTCACAAAAGAAAAGTAAGCACAAGTACGAACAGCAAACGAAGAGATGTTCATCAGATTACAAGCTACGCAGGAACACTAGAGAATACAAATATTACATACAGTGCCTTGAGTTTCTCATAACAGTTTCTGACAAGTGCTAAAATCTAAAATTTAACTACATGAAACAGTATACATATAACTTTGAAACGGTTCGTCCCGAGAGATTTACTAAATGAATACAAAGCAACAAAGTCCTGATGGACAAGAAAAAACACAGAATCTTGAGTTAGTTTGGAAAAGATAAGTCCGCAACACAAGCGAGTAGACTGAAGCAATCAACACTACCGGCAACGCACAGTTGAAAACGTGAACTACGGACGACTGACACCTTCAACGCACACTCGTGGGAGTACAGAAATTTGATTAGTTGAAACATTATTCTATGAAATAACATTTTAGTCAAGATAGTTCAGAAAAAATGAATGCTTAGAATATTTCGTTATGGTGCCCAGATACCGTAAAAGTTAAGGATATCAACTGAAGCCAGAAATAAGCATGCAAACCCGAATAGGAGGAATCTATAATTAACAAAAACATTTTGCAAGACCCTTCAAAACAATTGACTGGCACCCGAGTTGGGCAGAAATAAGCTGGCCAAGTGAACAATGTTTAGGAGCGTAACTGTAAAGTATTTAATACTTATCAAGGTTCCATTAAGTAATTTGGATATTGTAGAATCCCACACGAGGGAGACAACTGACGGAGAATTATCCAGAATAGTCTAACGATATTAATCAAATTTACTTATGATGACAAGTTGCCTCACGATTTTGTGAAAAAGTTTGAACATAGTACAGTACATGAATCAGTCGTATCGATAAGAGAAAACGACAGATTACCATTATTAGATTCATTGTTCAACAATCAGCTAATTTGATATTCTATAAAGACCGTCAAGTACATACAAAATGGAACAAAATTTCTGGGTGCATATCCCGCCTGGCGCATTGAAATTAGTAGGTGTGTCCAGAAGAAATGAAATACAATTAAGACAAAAACTGCGACACTCGCAACAAAAGTTCGTTGCGCGGCACGCAGGCCTCCTACGAGTGCTGGGAAAGGAAAGACGAGACCTACTCAACTACAGCAGAATTGCTTAACACGTTGACTACGAAGTAGTACGTATGTGGACCACTCAGGTTAGGTTCTGTAATTTTTTAACCCTCTACCGCCGTATGGCACTCACGGGGAACATCAGAAAAAATGCTAATTATGTTAAAATTATATTATATGTGAGCAATATGAGGTTGCTACTAGGTTTAAACGCGGCGGCATCATACAGAGTCGTTATTTTGGCTGCCTGGCTCTCAGCGTGCTTCATTGCATCAGTGTACAGACGGTCTTTGTGAGCTTAAACGTAGAAACTAGAAAAATAAATTCGTCGCTAAAGGGTTAAGATCCTTCTAGTGACTATGCGTACAAAGTGAAGATTTACACCGGTCAGGCAATCGGAGGCAACGTGTTAAAAAACTAACCGTAATGACTTCCGCTTTTGCCAGATTTCGGATTATAAAATATTGTGTGCCTTGCTACAGAAGTCTTTTTGAAGAAGATCTAAGGTTTTCAATCACTGCTATTTTTTGTGAATCGTTAACTTAACACATTTGTTGCGATTGCCTAGCTGGTGCAAATCTTCACTTTGTACATAGTCACTAGCAAGCTTCGAAAAAATTACAGAACCTAACCTGAGTGACCCACCGGTGGGTCATACCGCAATGAATGTGTTAACAGCTTACTTTGCTTGAGGTTCCAATATGATAGGAAGCCCTTTAAAAATACTGATATTTCGCTCCAACTGTGAGTAGCTTATTTTATTCCATATATATCGATCTATTTTGACTATTCTGATAAACATAAGTCAATTTTTATCCGATAAGTAAAGAACGGCCTTCGTACCAGCGAGATCGCTATGTGGGAGCTCAATAGATGGAGCCAATGAAAGAATTTAGAGTTCATAGTTCACAGACTTTCCTTAGTTTAAGAGTCCCGTTTTCGAAAAAGTTCGTTTTTGCAAGTTCTAATGTATTGAGAAACTAAGCCAACGACAGACTCCAGCAAGAAGCATTACTGATTCTGCTGGAGACATGATACCACCTAAAGATAGAAGATAATTATCTTCCCTAGAAAAATTCTGAATCCTGTCTACTATTGTATCCGACATGTTCACAATTATCCCAGAACCGGAGCAAAATTAAGGCATGTACATGAGCGAAGAAAACGCTTTGATTAATTCAAAATTAGGTTTCAACATTTTTCAGCGCTTATAAATATACCTGGGAAACGCAGGTACAATTTCGATACCTCTAGGAATACGATGCGCAACCATAGACCTTGTTTGTATACAACTCAGAAATCTGTAGAAATTCGAAGCTTAAACCATACATGGTATACGGTTTGCGACAATCCAATGTTTACGATAACCAAAATTTGCATTGTGAAGCTACAAACATAGTCCCAGGGTAAGACGTATCTAGTTATCAAATTATAGATGTATTACTACTTTTAAGTCCTGTATGGTCAGTTAGACGAGCGCAAAAGAGTACTTCAAGTAGTGCTATGAAGACCAACAGTTGTGGTGTAGTTGTCACGGAATTACGAAGTTTATGCCGGATTCTCCAAAAAATCCAGTACAATTTAGTCGTACACAGAAATTAACAAAACCTTGTTTTGCCGTGCAATGTACAGAACCAGTAACTATCTTATTGACACCTGGAATGTCTAACATAGAGGGAAGTGGATCATCACTGGAACCCGTAGGATGCCGACAGTAAAATTGGGCAGGTGCGATAATTCGAACTTCTGCACCCACGTCCGTAAAATCAGTGACGGTAACTAACCGCAAAAAAATTACCCTGTAAACTCTGGCATCTTATTTATATGTTATTGCAAGATTTGAATTATTCATGCAATATCCAATAGTCTCAAAAATTCCTCGCTACGGCTTAAGCGTACAAAAACAGATTTTTTTCTAATAATAATAATGATTTTCGTTTCGTTAAAATAAACCATTCTAATAGTTGAAGGCCAATTTCACAAGAGAAAAAGCTGATTAGTCATCAAGAACTGCTCGAATGAGCATTCAAGTTTGGACAATGGAACAAATTGTAAAGTCGTGAAGGACTGTAGTAATTAGTTTCTCGAACTTATCGACATTATCCCTTTGACGCAAAATGGCATTACAGCTGTTTCTGATTTCATAGTTGCATTTAGGCCGAATCTTTTTCCCCATTAACCCTTTAACGACTAAAAGGACAATTCGGTCGTCTTTCACGATCTTTGGGAGAATTATTCTAATAATTAAACAGTGAGCAATATGAGGTTGCTACTAGGTTTGAACGCAGCGGCATGTTACAGCGTCGTTCTTTTGGCTGCCTGGCTCTCAGCATGCTTCATTGCATCAGTGTACAGACGGTCTTTGTGAGCTTAGACGTAGAAACTAGAAAAACAAATTGGTCGTTAAAGGGTTAAGAGCAAAAGCTTTAAAAATTTCTTATACACAGTTTAGTAGTTAATAGATAATCACCGCTTCTCACCTGTGTCATTATATACGAAAATAATACCAAATATCAAAAGTAGTTTAACCAATTACTCTGAGCCAAATACAAAGAAACAAACAAGATCTAAGTGGCTGAAATGTAGTTTTCCTACTAAAATGCAATTGCACTCCAATTCTCAGCACACTGCTAAATAAATAAAAGTACCAATGCTCTAGTTTACCATCCATAGAATACCAAGTTTAATACCATATTCAGGCAGCATACAGTGTTAGTCTTTTAAAGCAACAAATCAATGCAATAGAAGTCTTCAAGGTCTACAGAAGCACCGAAGAAAAGTCCACAGAAACTGATGGTCATCTCAGGTCCGATGTTAGTTCAACTGCATGCAGCAAAGCCACGTGGCGCTCACCCCCATTAGATGTAGCATAAGATTCATCGTAAGACGGGAAAATGCTGCTCCTCATGTGGTGATTGGATGGGGTGCTACGGGTCACTAGTGGTTTTCTGGTAGACTCCTCACTAAAGAGTCTTCCTTTCGTGTCGGCTGAAGCAGGACTCGGGGAAACAGGACTCTTTGGAGTGGGAGCAGATTCCGGAACTGGAGAAGCAGGAGCGCTGTCTCCGTTCTCAGAAGCACCAGGGCCGTTAGAACTGGAGTGAGAGCCGTTACACTTACCCTCGCCATTTTCAACAGCACCGTTCGACTTACCATGACACACGCCATTCGTCTCAGGATGAGTTCCGTTTGAAGTCTTATGATCTGATGAACCATTCGCTTCCGGCGAGTTCACTCCATTACCAACAGACTTTTTTGAAACTTCAGCATCTCCGACAGCACTTCCATCAGAGACACCATTGGAAGAGCTAGATTCACTACCACTCGACTCTGAATGAGACTCGCTAGTCGTACCATTGCTAGTTGATGGAGAAGGAGCATCTGACTGCTCAGGAGCCTCGGCCTCAGCACAGCTGGCCTCCCCTGAGTCAGTCGAAGCCTCAGCAGCTGCAGGAGGGGCAGATTCTTCTACAGCTGCAGCAGCTGCTTCATCCGCGTCCGGGGCAGACTGGAGAGGTGCTGTGGCACCCCGATGTTTGGTTGGCAGAGGAGCATTGTCGTCACCAAAGCTGATGGAGGATCCACCGCCTGGAGGCTTCAGTACTCTGTAATGTAAAGATAATGATAAAGGCGGGAATTTCAATACAACTGAATAAACGGACAGAATAGAAAACAAATTATAAATATTGAATGAAGTCCTACTTTTTGGATAACTATTCATACATAAACATAGCTATGTTTAACTGAACTAGTTTTAGAACGATTACGCAGCACATTACAAAAATAACACGAAGAATAAACGTGCTTTCATACGCAACAGATTGCCACGGAGTTCAATAATTCGTGCCCCTGTAAACGATTAACGTGTGGTAACTTAACAAAACGCAAGAAATAGCAATATACATACAGAAAATTATGAAGGCTATTCCACCCATTTTTCAAAGGAGTACATTTCATGTTTGAATCTAGAAACAGAGCTGAGGACTGCGCACGGCAGAAGATTACTCTAAAAATACTACGGCGTCCACGTGACGCACAGCCCCAGTTCCCCCTCCCCCCCCCGTCTTGAGGGAACCGTAATGAGGACCATGCGCCGCTGGGAGCGTCCTGAACCTACGTGTCATCAAATAATAGAAAATAATCCTGAGAGATTACAGTCATCTGCAAAACATCGTAAAGTCGCTGACATGAAAACGTTAAAACGATTGTTACATTAGAATAGAATAGGGCAAGAGGAAAGAGCCGCTTGGCCCATTCTTGGGTCGATATTAAGTCCCATGCCGTGGTCGATACACAAGTCCCATGATTAGACCATGTATTCATTTCCCTTTTCGAGCGATAATGATGTTATGAATTGAAATATTTTACAAAATTCTCCGTGCTGTTTCTATTGATGCAGACAAAAAAAAATCATCCCGCCCCACAATCACCTCCGACACCAAGTGCGAGTTCAAAAAGATTTAATATTAAGCTGGCTATATAGTAGGAAGCATAAAATAATATGGTCAAACAAAATAAAATATTTGAGCTTTTTTCTCGTGCCTTCGCACACAAAAATGTATCTGTTTTCACTTCATTTGTCGAAGACGAAATTCAAAAATTATATATTCTAGGAACAAGAGCAGTCAAAATCAACTACTTCGCCTTAGAGCTATACGAAGCGTTCCGAGCAGTCTGAAAAATTAGGAATTTTTAGTACTGAAAAAGTCAAGTTAGTTTTTAAATTGAGTTACATTGCTCATCCACGACGCCAGTGGACTTCTACGTCCGTGCAAACATCTCAAGCACAACTTGTTTCGTTATCACAGCGATCAAACAGATTTCACGCAATTTTCTAATTTGGTGATCTCACACTTCCAAAATATATACAACCTGTGCATGATGAATATACGTGTTACTTATATATATGTACGTGTCTCAGTGGCGGAATGCGAGATCCAAATTCAGAACTCATTTAATGTAAGTAACACCCAAATGCAAGCCTTAACTTTGACCACTATCCTGATATTCTCTAATAAAACAGATGCAAAGGATTGAGTAAAATTCACGACTCTATTCAAATTCATACATTTCGCAAGAAAAAATTGTCACGCACAATTTGTGCGATGTATTGCAATGTATGAGCAAGTGATGGAACAGTCATGTGTATCAAACGAGGTAACACCAGCAGTTCTGAACGATTATATATGTAATCGTAAAGAAGTTTCTAATTGCAACTGAACATAATGTACGAATATTTGAAATAACTACGTGAACAGTGCCACACTCTCCAATAAAATCACGGTGTAAAGAAGAGCAAGTAGAACAAGGGCACCGAGTTCTGCCTGCAGCGCTCATGACTACCACGAGATCAATACCCGTCAGTGAAGGCGACCTTCTGCCGTTCACTACCCACGTTTTGAGCTCATGGTATTTGTCGTGACCATTATTGCAGGGAGTGATCACAATGTGTAACAGACGTACACTTGCTGCAGCGACGAGTAAATAAGATGAATTAGTTTAGAGCTCATAGTTTACATATAAACGTCATTTCCTAGACAATACGTGATCGTTTAATGTCTTGTGAAAGAATACTACGCTTACGTAAATAGTACTGCCACAGACACAGGAAAGTGTAAGAACACGGGATATACTAGACAAATATTAGAGGGTGTTATTTACTTATTAGATGTCTCAGACATGCGCAGTGCAATGGCGGGGAACCACCATGGCCCCGGACGACCATGTTTTAGCTATTACAGTTCTTCGTGATCATAACTTCATCCCTAAGGCTAAACCCAGAGCTGTACCGATTAAATTCTCTAATCAGTTCATCAATTCAACTGCGAGTTTCTTCGAACGCATGGAAAATTTTATGGACAGTTTTAGGTTACACGTACCTTATGCGTGTGTTGGCCGGACACAAATCTAACTTATATTGAAGTTTTCTATGAAGCCAATGAATGTTACAAACAGCATTTGAGAAAAATCGAACAAAAAATTGTCAGCTTTATGAAGAGCATTCTTCTTGAATTGCATTCGCTTGTACACTAACCAAATTATTGTCCAATCTACTTGGCTGCTCACAAGAAACACAGGCAACGCATATTTGCACTTTTATACTTTGTATAAAACTAAAAACAAATTTCAACAAAAATTCCATTTTATGACTGATACTTCTACTTTGAAAAAAATACTTTTATTAAAAGTGAAAAACATTGGGCATCTACATTTGTCTTACAAGAAAACTATTGAAGTTAAATTTGCAGAAAAACGATAACAGAGTGCAATGAATAATCAAAACACACCACTCGCATACATACTCAATTACCAGTGATAACGGAGCTATCTAGTCTATAAATAATGATGTAGTGCAGAATATGCAAACTAGGAGCAACTGTAAGGAAAATTTCATAGAGGAACAACTGAAACCATGTGTGTTAAAGCAATACATTTCTATAGCACTGAAATTGTTTTACAAGTGCTATCTAACTTCTTTGTGACGCACTTGACAGACGTATGACATTTATTTTTGATTAATTTTACAGCACGGTCATAAATTCCGTGGTATAGCATTTCCTGGGTGACAAAACCTTAAAAAAATAGGTTGCAAGGAAATGTATCAGAAGTACGATGAATTTCCTGCACAGGTTTTTCCTTATAAGAGGGGAATGACAAAACGTGAATAAAATTGAACTGTCCATGATCAAATGGTTCCAACAAAACCATAGACAATCTTCTGCTTCAAAAACATAGGTAAAAAGAGAAATGATAATTAAAATATTGAAGAATGATCACGAAAAATTCCTATAAGCATTGCTGCTAACCTTCTTCCTCACTCCAATATAAACCGAGTTCAGTGACAAGAGTCGACAAAATTATTATAGATCAAAAGAGCATTTGAATGAGTGGAGGTTGAGCAACGTAAAATACGTAAGGTACATACCGCGATTATTTTCAATTATTGAAAAAATCATACATAAACGCAAAAAACGGCACGTACATTACCACAATATTGAGTTGTAACGAAGGTTCAGTGTGTTGCTTTTCTGTTTACTGATATGAATTGCAGATACTTGTGCAACAGTCAAACAGTTCGTTATTTCAAGATGTACGAACCTTCAACTCGAGCATTTTGCAGCCCGAGATGTACAGCTATACCTGTCACCAAGGTGGTCTTTGCAACAACAACGCAACATTCCACCTGCTGCGTCACCGAGGCAGTTATGGAGCTCCAGGTTGCCTCTTCTTTGTGCAGAATACACAGTAGAAAAACTTCTGACACCACAGTGGAAATCACTCACCTGACTGCTTTAGGGCTGGGTGCAGCTTCGCACTCAAGCTTGGGCTTGCCGCCGGGCGGATGCGTTACTCTGGAATAGATCTCCAAGTCAGGGCTTAACACACCTACAGTAACACTCACTTGTCCGCCAAACTGTTTATTTTCATACCCTTTTGGATGATGACGCGGTAACGTACGAAATGATTCGACACACTTTTTCAGCTACTTTAATAAATCCAATCGACACGCATGAAAAAATACAAAAGCCGATTGCAATGTCTGTATTCGTTCAAATGAGAAATTCCAATCGCTGCCAGATTTAAGCCAAAATCTCCACTGACAATAAAACTAATATTGACCTAAATGTTCGACAAGCATTAAATCGAAACCATTAAAAAACAAACCAGAAATTTCTGTAACCATTAGTTAGCGTTGAGATGTGTTGAGAAGTTCAGGCAGAAAAAATCCAAGTGGTCAAGTCAAAACAAAACTATTTTCACAATAAGACATCGAAGAATAAGAAACGATTGTCCGGACGATTACAGCATGAATAACCGTTCTAGAAATGTTTGAAGGGACGAAGAATCATGTTCTACTTTCTTTAATAAAGAAAAGTATGTAATCGAATAGCGTTTTTATTCATCCTGTAATGAATGGTACTGTTCCTATAAAAAAGGTCAATTAAGTTAGAGTAATGGCCCATATAAAAGTGTAGCTGAATATCTTAAAATTAATGCATATTGCTTTAGAGCACTCTTCCACCCGTTATTGCGAGTCTCTTCAATGTGCAGCAACAAACTGTCACCATGAGCACGGACACAAGACACAGTGGCACCTGTGAAGACTTGGTGCAGTGCTAGCAGTACGAGCCTCACAGCGGCCCTTCAGTAATCAATGTGATCCCATGCCGTACTAGAGGCCTCGTGACCACCTCCAGCTCATCGCATTGCTACTATTGATCAGCCTGCGCCCATGCATGGTATTTACAGCAGGCCGATTCAGCTCAGCTGAGTTATAATTTGACTACCTTTAATTTTCCACATTGCATATGTCAACTAAGCCCAAAGCTTGAAAAGAAGGAAATGAAATTGTAAAAATCATTTCACTTCTCAAAAAAAGAATAATATTTAGTTTTATTTATAACATTCAACAAATGAAGATATTTTTCAAGCAGTCATTATAAAACTCTTTGATAAATTATTGCTGATTGACAATAACGTTCATATTCACATACAAATTCTCAATAGGCAAATGAATTCAAGAACAGAATTCTCAATACCAAAATTTTCGAAACATGCAAACTGATTGGTTTTTCGAATATCAAGAAACTTGGACAAGATCCAACTCTCCCCAGACGATATTAGAACAACAATCACCGCTTCCATAACGAACAAAAATGGTGATAAATTAAAAACGAAGCTCTCTAGATGAGGATAGCGGACATAACTCCTGCAATTAATATTACAGCCTAGGTGCACCAGGGCGCGCCTGCCACTCTGTGTAAACACACTAGCAGAGACAACACCCAAAGCAAGGTGACTTGCCCAAACTTTCCTTCCTTACAAGACTGTTTATGAGGCGTGAATATTTAACCCATACCACCTGATGAGCAACCTGTACACTGTATCTGGTCTACACTAATATACGGATTCCTCCTAGACTAGGGAGTTAGGCGAGGATGAGAGAATCTTTAAAAGAGTGTAGCTCCTAATTTTCTAGTCTCGTCCACACCCATAATCCATGTACATATAATGAACAAACATTTCTTAAGAAAGTTATGCTCGCACAAGGTACACTGCAAAGCACAATATTTGCTCATTGATATACATACATTGAAATGAAATAAATTTGAAATTGAAGTAGATTGTGCGTAATAAATGTATCAACGATAAATCTGGCTCTTCAAAATGAATAAGAGAAATTCTTTTTAGTTTGACGTGTTAGTTAACTAATCCTACAATCATTTCTGCCACTTGCACCCAAAAGAAAAGAATGCGTGGTAAAAACTGTGACGCTGAGAGTATAATATTGTATACATGTACCACGTGGTCAAGCCTCGTACGAGATGAATCATCGGAGACGCTTGTCTCACTCAGTTCATGGGGCTACGTTCACGTCTGAGTGTCCTTGTGAGTCGCGGGCATTGACGCGACCTGGTATAGCAAACCAAGAGAAAGTGACGGCACTCTAGATCATGTGAACCAATTTACAAATCTTTAAGGCATAAGCAGCAGAAGTGAAGATTGCAAATTCCTCAACGAGCAAGTTTGAGTTTAACAATTTGAAATGCAATATACTCAGAACAGAGCTCGGGTGAACAGATGCGAGAAGGAAGTCGGTCACGACCATGAAAGGTTCTTCACAGAGCGGGCGAGCAGTGGTGTCCACTTGCAAGCGCGGTCTTCCTGGAACAACTCTCAGGAATAAACGGCTTAACCACAACAACAAAATAAACGAACAGTTACACAAAAAGTGAGCTGCAATATTTACAAATAACTCCTTCGCAATAACATCAGCCGTCTCAGTCCGAGTCTCCCATTTGAAACATAGCTCCACAATGCGGACAAAGGAGCCAAATGTGAGAGAGTTCAAGGGTGCAAGTAGAAGAACGCAAGGAAGCACAGAAGTCGTGCCCAACAACCTCAATACCACAACATCCTGAGCAGCTCCCTATTAGGCTTCAACGAACACAACGGATACGCGCCATGTTTAACTGTAACCTAGAAGCGAGATACGAATCAAAATTTCAAAACATAATCCCAGGACAGTATTCTTTCAATTCAATTTATTCAAAACTAATGAAATAGTAAATAGCAAATTAAGTAACTTTTGTGCTACATGCGTATAATACACATTGTCGTACCAAAGACTAACTCGAAGCAGGTGAATATTCTAAAAGAAAAAGATTGAAAGCGCCTTGAGTAAGAAGACAACTATGAAGAGGTATCAAACAACCGCAAATACAAATACGATCAAATTCAATCCTAGTCGTAACAATCCACGCGATACAATGCATCGAAAAACAAATGGTAGTAATGTTTGAGCAAGCGTCATTCACACAGGTTGCTTTTTTGCTGCATAACAAAGACTTGCGCGACGAGCTAGAGGAGCAAACGAGACCGAGATGAGGCATGATTGAAAAGGCGCATTCGCAGGCCACTGACTATTGTTAGACTGAAATCTGATACGGATTTCATCAGAAACGCGAACACAAAAAATTGAATAAGCAGAAAGCTGAATGCAAAATAATAATGTTGATGTTGTGGTTAGATAATGAGTAATCTGCTTTCCATAAATATCTCACACACAAGCCAAGATCTTCCACAATAACAGCTACGACGCAGTAAGAAACAGGGTATCCCACGCTAAGCACTAAACCGAGGCATCATCAACTACAAAAAATAAACCGTGAATACCACAGGTATATCTTCCACTGATCCAGCTATCTCATATGTTTTGAGTTTTTAGTCAATGAGGAATTATGGTTGGAAATTTTATTCTTATAAATGAGTACGAATTGAATACCTTCGAAGATGCAATGAAGTTAAGATTTCCTCTCCACAATATCAACCGAAAACATAAGTGTACTTGTTAACTGTTGGAAATGAGGGTCGCGAGTTGAATCAAACTAACGCGCAACAAGCAATGACTAACAGTCCATACACTTGTTCTTATAAGAGGGCTGAGAGCGCAGACGTTCTTCCCACTCGGTGCAAGTCCATCATTGCCACACAAGATCCCAGTTGAGCACGAACCAAAACAGGGTACAGCTTTCCTCACGGCGCACAAACGCGAGCGCACTAAACGCTAACAAATAGCTGCAACCTTAATCGCAAATTCTCACCCGAGTTTAGAATTCTGCAGTTGAAAATGCTTGGGAGCTCAATTCAATGATTCGGCAACCCAGAGAATTCACGAAGAATTTAAGTTACAAAAAGGATGCTAACAAAATACAATAAAGCAGGCTGAATAATAGTTTCCACCAACTGTGGGGAAATTCTATATAAAACTAAACTTATTGTTGATCTGGCGCAACTATTAAAGGAAAAATAAAATTCTTCAAGTGAGACAACCCAATACGAAAAAATAAAGTCCCACAGTTGAAACGAGCTTTTCAAGTCATTTCTTCAAAAAAAAGTTAGCAACTAAAAAAATTCCTTCAAAATCACCAGCCGCATCAGAAAACGTCCGTGGGCTGCACAGATGAGCAGTGGACCAAGAGAAGCGCGTCTAAGAAACTGTACGGGAACTTCGCAGCTTAGCCAAGCGAACCGCAAGACATTCAGGCTATTCATTGTTTTATGCATTCGGAGTAGGTTAAAAGAACAGAGTTTGATCACAAAAATTTAAAACGACTAAAAAATAATTCAACGCAATGCGTCACAAACTGACGAAGCAATGAGACAGCGAAGATCAACCCATCAAAGAAGCCAATTTTGATAAAAGGGTTATTGAACCACACATGCTAGGTGTTGTAGGTATTAGATTGAGAAAAATATTCGACAGAATTATACAAAGGTCAAGAGGTGAATTTTACCAAGAAAAGTCGTAATCCCTAAGAGACTCCTAAAAATCGTTCGACTGATGTGCGTAGGTGACCAGTTACATACCGACCTCTTTCACTTCCCTGCTTACATAAAGCGCAAGACAACCACCAGTTTGGGTACAGGGGAACTAAGCCCACGTTCATAGAGAAAGCGCCTAGGCTACCGGATGCTCCAGGCCGTCTATACATCCTGCGTCTGCGCCGAATTAAGCCTTGCAATATACAATATTTGCTCAAAGAGTCCATGCCAGCCACGACATCCTGGAGAGCAGGTGTAGCTTGCGTGCTGGAGGTTCTCACAAGTGGAGTGACGCTCTATGACGCATGTGTGAGCGAGTTATTCACATTTCATTGCATTAAATTTTGGAAGTTTAAACCTGTGTAACTTTAAAGAAATTACAGAAATTTCGTTACATTCAAACGCGACTCAGTAAATATAGTGCTAACAATAAACATGACCCCATTTTTTTAACTTCAAAGCCTGAAACAAGCTTATAGCATTTGCATACTTTGCTTACGAGACTGTACTCGGTCAATTGTAAGCCAAGGAAAAAAGCCGCCACTCAAGTTAGAACACCCCAGAAGCAGGAAGACGCGAATGTAAAATAATTCCACAATAAAGATCAAGAACAGGTCAAAGGCATCTAGCCCGACGAAGTTGCGATCACCGTGGCATGTAGGATCAAGAGAGCAAGGCTGCAGAACAAGGCAGTGGCTGACGGCAGTATTTGGGCCTCACCGTCCGCCCGTGCCTCTTCCATTCCTTTTAGCTGCCAATACATTCTAAACACGACCAGCAGTCTAGTTTCTACCTCGACTTCAATAGAAAGTGACTACAGAGAAACTAACAACCGACGTATTTAATTTCCACGATTGAGGACATTATCGGCACCACTCTCGAGAAAAATAAGAAAGACCATACAGGATCTAATCAAAAATCTTTCTAATAACAGATACAATAGCATTTTTCTATACGCTCACATACAAGAGAAATCATCCGGGCTACATACCCATGCGTAGGAATGTGAAAACGAGAAAAAGAATTTACGAATATCCCATCCCTCCAAAGTTCATGCAACCAGTGCTTAAAATTACAGACCTAATTCTGTAAACAATGCAATGGAAGCATGCACACACCGCTACAGGCAAGGAAAATTGATTTGCATCAATCAATTCGCACAAATTAGCTAGAAACTAGGCTGAACATGAAGTATATACTATTTGAAAACCTAATTAACACGTTGCCTCCGATTGCCTGATTGGTGTAAAACTTCACTTTGTACGCGTAGTCACTAGAAGGATCTGAAAAAATTACAGAACCTAACCTAAGTGGTAAACATACGTACCACTTCGGAGTCAACGTGTTAAAAGTTAATGATTCGTTAACGTTTTTTGAAAGCGCAAACTTATAATGAATCTTAATTAAACAATTCAATGATTTTTGTGCAAGTTTATCATGATCACAGAACCAAGATAGTCAGCTGTTTTATAATATTACACCTGGCAGAAAGTTGCACTGGATTAGTGAAAGTAAATAGCGCATGTTGGCGTCTGCTTAAAACCAAACTAGTCTGTTTTCTCTCATGTGCTCTTGTCGCCAGCAGCAAAATCTGAGCAAGGCAAGAAATGGCTCACAAAAGCCACTGCTTAAGATATACTAGGCAGTAGAAAGCTTCTGTTCATGGGCTGAAGAATAAAATTACTGGTTTGCTGGGAGAGAAAACAGCTTGCGCCCCTGTGGTCACTTGGAACTATTGAGTAATTCGGTATAAAAAAGACGCCAAAAATACAACTAAATTACTTCACTATAACAACCTCAACACGAAATATGACCATTCAGAAATAGCTTTCCAAATAAATTAGGTGACATATCTCACCAAAATCTTTGCCTACGAAGGAAATGAGTCCTTTCGGAACAATTTCTGGGAAAGTATACTCCCAACCTCATTGTCGAGCAAGCAATAACTGAACCCTAAGACATCAATCTCATTGAAACCAAATTAGCGAAGGTGGGTCCAAAACATCGGGCGGCAGCAAGACAGAACCGAGACCGCGGTAATTCTACGTCACTGGAGCTAAAGTAATCACTCGAAGTTTGAGGGCTCGGTCCAAGTGCAGCAACTGGGCTTCAGAATTTTTCGCATAGTACATGAAATTATGCTAATATTGATCATCGGTGTTAGAATAGCAAGAAGCTGCAACACCACATTATCTAATTTCTCTTCATACTTAGTGAATGACTCACCAATACGACCCTGACTTCCAAAGCCTAACTTACATCCCGTGTGAGCAGTATTGAACCTGGCACTATGATTTGCCAGCGTCAACATACAGCTGAGTGGACTTTAAATCGGTCGGGGTGAACGAACAGCCTGAGCACAGAGGCGCCGGTGGGCTGACGGAGTGCAGCAACACAAGAAACGAAATAGAAACAACAAGAATTTCGGAGAACACAGAAGCGTTTGTACTGAACTGCCGGAAGTGGGGAGGATGGGGAGGCAGAGCAGCAGACGGCGCAGCAGTCACGCTCGCTAGCGCAAACCTGCACTCAAGCGCCAGTCTGCGGCACGGCTCTATACTTCCCAGCCACAATGTTTCACAAATACGCCTTGTTCAAGAACACATGAGGAACAAGTGTCTCCCATAGAAGAAAATCTGCAACAAGTATGGCGTGAAACTGGCAAGTAGCAACCAAGACGAAACAAACCCATACTTACTAAACAGATCGAGCGCAATCTTGCCGCAATATTTCTCGATTCATAAAGAATGAAATATAAAATTAAGAGGCTCAAAAATAGGCCTTACACTTAAAAAATTATCCAGTGATTTGGATGACAAATTCGACTTTGTAAATTATATCGTAATTGCCTTCCATGAACGTTCGACCAATGAAAATGATAAACTTGTTACCGTAAATACTGCAGGGCTTATGTAATAAACAGTTTGGCATCCACAGAAAATATTTCATGGCTTCATTATGCTCTCGTAAATTTTGTATTATTCCATATAAAACATGACCATTTCAGTAATTGCCACCAGCATATTTCAGCTAATTCCATCGTAAAAGAAAACAAAAATATTCGTACCTGACCATGATGTCTCAGAAGCCTATAATCTATAAATTGTGAGAAATATCTGTAACACGAACTAGGCACGTTCAATAATAAAGAATAGAAGCTATATTAACTAAATTATACAATTTAATTGAAGTTGAATTGGAGGGCGGCGCACCACGAGAAGCGATGGACGGAGGTTGGAGGGTATGCGAAATACAACGTAACCCTGCGAGCACCAAGCAACGACTGAACCAATGCTGTATGAGGCTATGAGCGCCGCCGCTCGTGCCACGGCCTTCGCTTAAACAGCCCATCCACAGCCGTGCATTTCTACCCGAACACTAAAAATTATTTACCCTAAAGTGATGTAAAATTTCATTCTGTAGTTGTGAGACATTGACACGTAATCAGTATTTACACTCTCTTCCCCTCCCCGTACAATAATAGAACAATCTTCTCGCTCTTCAAAGGTCTAGGTGTGATAAGAATTTCTGTAAAGTCTATAATAAATTCGCACGTTAATTATGCAGACATAACACACCTTCTTACATAGTATTTGAAATAAATAGTGTGTTGGTGTGGTATATAAGCGTTATTCTGTCAAATTCTCAACAAACCAATTCATTACTAGATATTTGGTATTAGAAAATTTATAATTGCGATTTCGAAGGACAGTATAAACATTCTAAACAGACTAGAAAGACCAGATTTTCGCTAATAATATTAACAAGAAAAATTATCGCACATTACTAGTCAACTTATAGGTAACTGCATGAACGTCAAGCAACTGTCCCGCTTGTAGATGAATCAATCTGCCGTACTTTAGGCAGCATTCTTAATCCAGCAATCATTAATGTAATCAGAAGTGTATCGTTTACGTACCAATGAAAAACCTATGATACTGTGATTTAAATTATTTTTCTAAACTTTACCAAAATAAATTAGACAACAATAAAATTCATAAATGGGAAGTGAATTTGAATGTTTTCATGAATAAACTCTAGTTCAACAATAATGATCAACGAGAGCATCTCTGACATATTCGGACTAATGTCGGACACAGCAGGTAACGAAATAAGCGGTAAAAACTAGTCTTATTTTCATGACCTTCATGAAAATTTCAATCATTTCAAGATGGTTGGTTGGTAAATGGAGTTTCTTTTCAGTCCCTATCATACTGAACTGTAGATCAAATTTAGTGATCTGACGGTCATTTGATAATTCTTCCGCACGCTTCAAAGTACCAGTTTGCGATGCCAACATACGGCAGCTTAATTCAGCGTGTACGAACTAACAGAAAATCCGAATTTTTCATGTCCCTGTGTTAGTCAGAGTGTTTGTGAGAAATATTTATAGATACAAACAAATAATATAACAATCGTTTCTAAAAACAAAACAGTTCCGTGATAACTTCTCTGATACAAAGATTTTCATGCAATGATGAAAACAGGAAGGCACAGAACTTGAAAATTGCAACAAACCGTCTATTTTTAGAATATATTAACGTATTTGATTTACTTTTACCAAAATTAACTATTATTCCAAATGATGCTCCATTCAAGCTAGAAATATTGAGCACACAGAGGCTGAGGAAGAAGAAAAGCCAACAACTGAAGAGATTCAAAAAAATTTCAAGATAGTCCGCCTGTCTCCGCCTTACTTTAACTGAATCCACCACGCGCAACGAGGGGAACTAGTTCATATTTATGGGACACTAGACATTTTTGCCGACAAAGAGATAAGGAGTATCTCTGTATAGACGTCATCGATGGTGTTTTAAGATTATTCATCATAAGCGATGACTAAGCTTCTCCCATAATTAACGATTACCTGAATACATTAGGAACTTGATAAAGTGTATCAGTGGAGACTTAATTACCCTAACTCAGGGTATTTAGCGTAGAAGGAAAAGCAGAATTTCCCGCATTTCACAGAATAAGGCGGTGGTGCCATGGGCAGTTTCACAGCCCAAATATCCAACGATAAATTCCTTCGACATTTTTTATTGACGCGTTAATGAAGTTGTGTCAGGAGGCCAAGGCGGGCAAAATTGACTTGACAGTTACAACAGCAAAGCATAAGTGGTCGCTTTATGGCATTTCAATACTGCTAAATTCTCAACAGTTTTTTCGTGAATAGTTCCCCGGAGATAACAGTATTACAAATATAAATGAGCATAAATATTGCACGTTCCTCAACTTCCTCGCAAAACTCATTGAAACTCCATGAGTAAGTTGCTGCGTGTCCTGCTAGTGAGTCATTCGTTGACGCCGTGAGTCACCGAGAACGTTGCTGTGTCTGCTAGGCACACGACCAGGGCAGCAGTAGGCGTGTATTCTTCAAGCAACTGACTATTTCTGAATTTCATACCTAAACCAATCATTATAATAATGATCATTAGCTTTGGTGAAGAATGTCGAAAATTGGTTTTAATAAAATGTAAACCTGAGAGTAACATGAGCAAATAAGGATCATAGCTTTGATTTCCTCAAATTTAGTTTAGTACGCAACTACGCGTCAAGTAAATGGCGTATACAATGCAAAAATATAATTTAACAGTACAAATTGCGTTATTCTAACTTTAAAACATTTCAAAACGTCAAAATGACGCTCAGGAATGCCATTCTTGCAAACAGAACTGTACAAGGATGGTTTTGCTATAAAAAGTTAGTTGTTACTGTATGGTAGTCTTTCAAAATGATCATTCATTTTTTATTTCGGTAAGGGAACAACAGTAATCTGGTACTGTAAAGAAATTGAATGTATGAAAAAAATTGAATCAAAAACATCCTAGACTTGTGAATGGGTATTGCCCAATTTTGCTACACGGCCTCACACTTCTGAAGTCTGAATTTTGAAATTTTGCGTCATCTTCCATCTTCACCTGCTGTCACTCCAACTGATTATTACTTGTTTGAGTATTTAGACGTGTCATACGCAATAAAACAATGTCGAATAAGGAAGAGGTAATCGACGCATTCCAACAGCTTATCTCATCAAACTGAGAATTTTCTTAGAGATGGGATGATAAATTTAAAGATAAAACTCATTGGTGCTGATTTCACACAAATGAGCTCTTCACCATTTGTAAAACATTTTATTCACGTCCCTCAAAGTGAGTCATTTCTTGTGTGACAACATAAATCACACTTTCCTTATCACTATACTGTATCTTTAGCTACAATTCCTTCAGACACCTAAGAATTTAGCGGTGTCGTATTCTTTAGGTCGCATTTAAACTGAACGTTACAGTGTATCAGGCTTGTGTCATTAATCTAATCTGTATACATTTCCACACTTTCCATAAACAAACGCGATTTGAGATGTGATAGTAACATAATAGTATGATTGTTTCACTGATGAACAAGCTATATAAAACAAGCGTAGTAGCCATACAGCGATTTGTTACTTTTTCCTTTCCGAAAAGTAACGCCCAAGCGTCTGAAGTTATATCTAAGTATAAGAAGTAAAGTATAAATTTATTTCATCATACATGAAAATACTGCTTTCTAGTTAAAGAATATCGTTATGCAGATTAGACAGCACATGAACTCTACATAACATGAGGTTATATTCAGTCCGGAGCACCGCCGATAAACAACAAAAAAGCGTATTGCTTACATGTATGATAGATAACGGCAGTACTCGAGCACGATATCTCCTTATCTCATCATGTTTCTGAAGGCTTCAAATTTTTCTATAGACTAATAGTAAAACAGAAGTATTAGGATAAATTACAAGCTGTATTAATATTCTATATACAGGTACGGCTCTGTGTCTGAGATCAAGGATATGTATTGCATTAACTCATCAATTCAAGTTACTCTTGCATGCTGTCACACAAACCCCGAATAATCTAATCTTTTGCACAGGTCCTTGAACATACATTATTTCAAGGTAATTATTTAAATACATTATTAATCATTACATAGATTATTTTAAGGTAATTACGACGTTCGTGCTGCTGAGGGACGAAGAGACGTACGCCTCGCACTGAACCTTCAGTAATGTTTTTTTCTATTCGTTTGCTTAAACTGGCAGGGAAAACCTGACGTTTCTCTTTCATGAGATAAAAACAGTTTTACTGGCATGGAATACTTTTTAACCACAGGTTTAAATTGGTCAAATTTAATACGGAGAAGCACAAGCGAGCGATTTGGAACTGCAATTCCTACAGAATGAACAGGCAGTAAAGACCAGATACGTGTTAGTAATTATTACTGAGGGCCTTCATTTCTACAATGCATATATGTATTTTGAAAATCAATATCTGACTGACAATTGTCCAGCCAGTTAATGTAACGTTTTTAGGATAAAATATTTGTTTACAAATCTAGCAGTTCTGTTATTGGCGTGTGAACGTCATAAATCAATAATAAATAAAAATAAATTATACTCCAGTATTCTACGTTTTGTTGGGAAGAGTAATCAGAATATGTACGAGTATAGTATAGAGTAACCTTAAAAAAGTGTACCGAATTTTTATTATTATATATTGATATCTCGAATACCAAGGGCATGCATAAAATAGATTCATGTAAGCAATCACAAACAGAACATCTATCGTATGTATGCTACTGAAATTCTATGTAGATACCAATAAATTAAACTCCTATAAGTTTCGGTACACTTCTCTTTGTGTATCAGGAAAGCAATCTCAAAGTAAAATAGGCTTCTCAGCCTCACTGTACTCATCCTCGTCCCTATTTTGCATCAGATGTAAAGCTTACGAGCATAAGTACACAGCCTCGAGTAGGCCCGAGTAGGCTGTGGGGCCTACGAGTAGGTAGGCCCGAACTAGTGCTGAAGGTTGTATGTGTCTCTTGCTGCGTAGAGCTTGCTACCACAGCTGCTCCAGAGGAACAATGGACCAGTAAAATAAACAAAACTTGTATTGTCTACTAATAAAAGCTCAACCAAAACGATGAAAATTATAAACAAAATTATGTTGGATTGAATGGTCCCACAGATTTGGCACTTGTACTTATGGCACTTCTCGTACACGCACGCTACAACGCTGAATCTATTTAGATCTTTTCTAATCAAAGGTGTGAAAAGAAACAGAACTTGTAGCAGAGAACGTTCCAATGAAAAGGAATGTTAGTACATTAAATTCAAAACAACCCAATTTACCGATCATGAACTTTTAGCGATAGTAATGTGATTGGTCAATGATGAAGAACAACTATTACAAAAATCGTTTGTGAGCCCTTTGCACACAAATAAAACATAAATAAAAACATAACCGCCAATACTGTGAGCACAACAGCTGCAAAAATCCCGAGCAAATGTGCCGCAAAAACTGAAAACCGTTAAAAAATTCCCAGATAGAATGGGTAAGCTGCACTCGTGGGCTTTTTCTCTAGGACGTACGAGTATGGAGGCGTAGGTGCGGGACCCGCCCTGCAGCCCGTACACGCGCGAGCTGCAATACGCCGTCGTCTGAACGCGCAGGTATGGACGAGATCCTAGCTGCTACTGCCGGTGTACATCTCTCATTAATGATGAGAGATGGATCTCAGTATGGCTTATTTCGTAATAAAATCAGAGCTGAAATATAACAAAATTAACTTAAAATACTTTATTCCCAATTAGTAAGCATTTATTCAACATTCAGAGTGAAGGGTTACGAAACGTTGACTTTTCAAGTAGATTTTTGATAGTCCATGAATATAACGGCGTAGAGAGTAGTTTTTAGTCCAGTTTTGTCAGAGGTTAGAATACGAGGAAGCTCTTCATAGATTTTCATGGACTAAAGCAACAAAGACACGTTACAGGTGACACCCTATAGGCTACTCAACTATAACTATAACTATAGGCTGTTCAATTCTATGCTTATTTTCTTACACAAGCATAGAATTAAAACTCGACATTATTCTGCATCACAATTCTGCCATCATGCGAGGTTAGAACAATAAAGGCGTAACGAAATAAGATAAGTTGAGCATAGAACGAAACTTATGGGCTTCCCAAGACACTGCAGCTGACCACCCATGCAATGAACAGCTAGACGCAGTCAAGGAACACTATCTTTCGATGGTAAGCTTTGAGAAAATAGTCTGTCAGTGTGTACACTATCAGTGAATTTTTCAAACCCGTTATCAAACTTATCATGGAATATGGTAACGTAGTTCAACAAAAAAATCATTTCCTATATACATAGATTATTTCTCGTCTACTGACAGCGACGCATCACGCATTCATGATAACTAAAATGAACTTTGACTAATTATGTAATTAAATTATAAGGAATGTAATTCCTACATTCCTAACACGAAAATTGAAGGAAAATACCTACAGAACGAGTTCCTATAAGATAAATAAGTTTCATTTGCTATGACTAAAGTTGCCACGAGTATTATTAGTTACGACCAAGTAAAAAAATGTTACGGGAATATATACTTTGCCGCTTCATCTGTGTCAAAAGACCCATGACAAAAAATTTTAAGAAATGGGGGCTCAAGAAAATTTCTGAGTTCGTTCGTGTAAGTTCGAGAAGCAAACCAACCTTAACTTTTTAGGAGCAGAATTTCAGATGTAGTGAGGCAACACCCTAAATCTAATGCAAATGAGAGGCAATAAATAACAAAAGTCAGTCAGACTGACGACGCCAACACAGACCAGGACCCAGTATTGGCGGGGCAAGATAGTGGTCACAAAGCGAGGTCGTGAGTCAGCGCGTGTGCAGGAGAACTACCTGAACAACAAGTGGCATGCGTGCGTATTATCATGTGTAGCACAGTGTTTGTTTGGTGACACTGACGTCGGATCATCATGCTTGTCCGGCATGCATCAGTACAACAAGGTCTCGATGTTGCAGCTTTTGATCAAACCAAAACAAAAGACGCTCACACAGGAAGGAGGTAAATAGGTCAAAACTTAACAATGTTGAATGATCACGTAGACAGTTGTTACTAACGAAAAAATGTTGAATCAACAGCAGTTTAGTTACTGTATTATAAAGACCTAGACGTATTAAAACATTGGCATTGCAGACGTTAAGAGAAAGATTCTACAGGCCACACAGCAGGTCAATAATTATCGCTAGGTATTAAATTCACGCTTTCTGGAACAGATCACATATCACTGGTTGTACTTAACACAACTAATTAACAAACTATTCATAATTTCATTATTTGTGCATTCAAACAAACGCACAGATGGAAACGAATAAACCCAATTCAAGAGCACCGCATTATCCCAGTTTTATGAGCCTTCAGGGTCTTCAGGGTGTGGTCTCACATAAATCGTTGCTCTACAAGTCATACATGATGTAACAAAAGTCAAAAACAAACTTTATTATCACGTAAATCAAAGCTCAGAGCGAGGCAGTATGGAGAACATTAGATTACGAAATGAACTGAAAACGGACACAAATAAAAGCGTCGCGTTACAACTTTGCAATCAATCAAGCTAATCAACAATGCTTTTACTTAGCATTAACTTCACAAAGGGAAGTTTGAATGCTAATCTAATGGTGCCAGTAAATGAGACATCACTTTGTGACAAGAATAGAATCACTAATTTTAACAATGCTCACACAGAAGTATGATTGCAGAGCAAATATAAAATCAAAACAAAATTATAGCTTACCTTTTCTTTCCTCTGCCGACACGGTCAAGCTCAACGTGTCTGAACTGGGCAAAAGTAGCCATGATCAAAGCAATCACACACTTGAAATTTGATCACTTCAGAATTATTTAAGTTAATTTCTGATCGCACTCCTTTGAGTAGGGTATTTTCAATAGAGTTTTGGATTTCACACGCGCTCACAACTAATGTACCAAGAGTTTCTGCTTCCTGCACGCACATGAGAAATAACACTATTACAAACACACCCGAAAAATCAACACACATAAATACATCGTTACTGAAGTCATTAATTAAATAATAAATATCAGACTATTGAAAAATTACAAATCATTGATAAAATTTAATACTGTCTTTCATTATTCCATGTATAAGTAAAGAAAATTCTACAGTGCATAACGAGTAGCGGTGTCAGTGATATCGCGTGGCCAGCCCGCGCACCGCGCGATGCTGTCAACATTCGTCGCTCATCTCACTGTGATAAAGCGTGATTTTTGTAATCAGAATCGAATCTTCGCAGAATACACTGTACATGAGCAGCCAGAAGTTTGAGATCACCTCGAAATGTTTCGGTACGTTTGTAAAATATCTCTACTTGAAGAAATAAATAAATCTATTCTATTTTATTACATACCCTCACAAAGATTTCACGCAGATTTGTACATAAATATTAACACTTATATTCTTCTTACTATCTATATTTCTTGGGAGCAAACGAATAGTGTTTGTTAGGCGAAAAGCTGAACGAATGAGTGAATTTTGAAGAATGAAAAATCCACAAGACGGTCAATATTGAGAGAATCCGTAACGATGAAAAATACATGAGTTTGTCGCCAAATGAATCAAACGAACTAGCCTCATCTATGGCTTATAAATGTTTTCTATGCTGAAAGAAATCATTAACAGTGGAGACTAAACTAAATTCCTCGACCGGGCAAAATCAAGTTTCAAGCAGATGAAAGTAAAGAAAGCGCTGCAGAAAACTTTCGTATACTGAAAACTTTGTGTGGCGTAGGATACCGGATCCATCAAGTTTTCTCCCAGTGATCGACGTCCACAGTTGATTGAGCTACCTTCAACTACGCTGGTTTGCGAGTTCGTTATGCACTTGCAAGTGTTAGGCAGGTTTCAATTGTTTGCTCCCCACTGTTACACGAGAGACGGCAGATCTGCTCGAGGGCAGTCACATCAACCCTAGACTTGACTTACTAATCCTTGTATTTCAATAGCTTTTACAATTACCTTCTGTCATTCTCGAATATACACTTATCACTATACATCACTCACACCTCAGGATAACATTTCAATGGTTTTGAGTTCACGTCACCAGCTACAAAGCTCTCTGCATTACTTATGTTAGTCAAACTCGCTTCCAAATAATCACTTAGCGTTCAATAATAATGGCTTTGAGTATTACAGTTACCCAAAGAAAGAAAAAGTTACTCAACCGTCAAAGAAATACGGCAAATGCCCACACCTGCAATTATGAAGCTTCTTTGGAAAAAGCTAAAATGATAAATAAAACCTGATTGCCACAGCAGTCGAATTAAAATATTAACAAACAAATCCTCACGACTGTAAATACACTCGAAAAAATACGATTTTCTTTCTAAATCTGATAAAAACAAACACAAATTCAAAACCTGATACAAATGAACTCGTGATGCAGATGACCCAAGCTGTGAGAGGCAGAAGATGAAGAAAAAAACACGATATGAAGAGAAATTTTCTGTAGCACAAAAAATGGTATCAATGGTCCCTCGGACTAAAGGTACATACCGCACAGACGAACAGCGTCTCTTCATCACTGCAGTGAGCTACTTCAAACCTAAGAAAAATGTCAGACTCGATAGTGAAGGCAAGTTTGATGCGATCAATTCAATTAAAATGATGAAATGAAAAAGATGTGTGACCTGAAAAAAATCAATTGGTAAGAACAATAGAAAATAGTGTAAAGAACAAACCGCAGCCATAATGCGTGTATATTTGGATACAATGACAATGAAAAAGTGATGCCTATCAATGAATTTATTATCACGGAAAGCATGGAAACATTCATGCACAACAGATCTGCTGCAAGCATAAATTATAACTATTCCCATGAGAACCCGCACAGCTGGAAGCAGGGCAGTCACCTGAACGGACGGAGAGGCAGGCCAAAACTAAACAGGGTTTGGTGCTCGGACTAACAGACGCACAAGAAGCCCCAGATGTGCTGATGCTTGCAAGACGACACAAAACAAAGGGTCTTTGTAAGGGTGACAAATTTCCTGTATGAGAGGGTAGCAATTGGAGAAATTTTAGGGCTTCAAGAGCACAGAAATGGAACAACACGAACACAAAGCAAGTCTTTACAATTATTGTTCACATTTACGAGGTGGGGATATCTTACGAGGAGGATATAATCGACGTGCGAGAAGCATGAACAGCATCTGTAATATTTTTCAAAACAGATATCTTACTAATCGTAAAACGATTTTACAATTAATCTTCGTATATTATTCAGGATTTTTCAACCGTCATCTCACAAAAATAAGCAATTAATTAGAACGCCATAGCACCACTAAATAGAAGTAATGTAATGTAGTAACATTGAACGATGCATAAATCTCAATTTCTGACAACATATTCCAAGAAAATAATAAGCAATACAAAACATAACGCTTGCACGGAAGAAACGCAATGCCTTACGAGTTGGGTAATGAGCCTGAAGAAGCAACCTATACAACATTTACTAACTACATGAACAGGAGATATTTGTTTGTCATTCATTTAAGAACTTGCTTGTGTTAAAATTATCTATTAACTGCTGCAACGTTCTCACTTGCAGCAGCACTCAAGACAGCAATGAATTGTAACAAACTATGCATACTTCAAAGGGAGGGTAGAGATCTAAGAGGTAGGTCTTAATATTGCTTTCAGAACACACTGAAGTGAGAGAAGTGAGGTAGAGAACTAAATAGTTCCCTCATTTTAGTATTTCCACACGGTTTTCTTATTGATTAAAAAGAAAATAAATTTTCAATACTTGCGTTCGGTACGCAATGCTATGCCACACAAGTGTTTAAAGATTACTTTGGACATTAGTTAAAAAAATTAGACGTACCAATCCATCACGGCAACATATTTAAGGGTTACTGTTTCGTCAAAAAAATGATTTTGAGAAAAATGTAATATTCACATTTTCACGCACAAACAGAAGTATAATGGAATACTCGCAATCGAGAGTACCAGTGAGGATATACAACTCTCACATGCACACTAGAGAGTAAACACATCCTTCAGCCCCTGTACATGTTAAATTAAAAAACGAAATCAGCATCAAGAGACGAAATGCAAAAATAAATTAGAAAACGGAAAATGTAAAAACGAATAGAAAAATGCGAGGAGCAAAAACACGGCTGAAATGGAGCGCAGGAAACTCAAGTCACGCAGAGCTGTTCTATGGGAAGCACGGTCTGGTAAGATCACTGACCACAAGACCTCCGTGAATTACACAGAAATGAACTATCATGCAGAAAACTTAACCGGCTTGCTTTATCCTGTTCTTGCACACTGCAACGGAAAATAAGATACGCAAAAGCCTGACTACTGTTCATCTGTGATGAGTGCACTGCGTATGATTTCTAGAAACAAACGTAAGACCAGTTTTTCCCACTAATGCTAACTTTTTAAACGCATGTGGTCTGTTTTCATAGTTTTGCAGTTTAAAAGTACTAGTAAACAATACATACTAAATCTTGAGTGTTTTTAAATAAATTTTATGAAACATAAGGGAACAATACTCAACTTTATGCTTCAATGAAGTTTGAAAATTTACCTCTGTAGCACAGATACATGAGCGGTTAACTGCTAAGTTAGTAAGAATGGCTGTAAAATAATGATTTTCAGTTTTATGAGTGTCTTCGCCTCACAGCGAACCAGGGAGAATTTTTCAATACGCCATTGACATGAAGAAGTGAGCCATGGAGTTTTTTTAGAATTGACTCACAGAAGGAAAATTAAAGGTCACATCTCACAGAGATTTCAAATCACCAGACCGTGACACGAGCTACAGATGGCTGTAAGGTCATTTGGTAACCCCCCTCCCCCACACAGGGCACTTACTCTGCAAATATTTTCTCTGTTGACAGACCCAAATAAGTCTGCTTTGAGCACAGCAGTGAACGACGTCTGCAAGACACAATATGACCTAGCCACTTAAACTTCTATGAGGTCAAGTCTAACCACAGTCAGCAGAACGCGTCAACACCTCAATGCCAAGTCATTAATGATACAAGAAACTTTCGTCTTCAGTTGGGAAAGACTAATTTCAAGCTAAGCATCCAAAAAGGTTCTAATGTTCTTCACTACATATATTTATGATTCCCATGAATAAATAATACTCGGGTTCTGTATATGATATTCATATATACTAAATTCCTATATTTCACTTAACATTTTCAAGACAGATCAATTTTACTTAAACCAACTCACGAAAAATTTGACATGGAAAAGTTAGTTCAAAGAGGATAGGAACACAGCAATCAATATAGCGTCAATAGAAAGCAACATGAAGAGCAGGATGTTGAGAAATCGATCTCGAGAGTGAAACTCTATACAATGAGAGAGGCTTCCAGAAGCCGATCAACGCTCGCAACTTCCTGACGTGAAGTAGATCTTAATTTCACTCTACACGTTCAACAAATAGATGTGTTCATGCATCTGCACATAAACGAAAGTTTTTCAAAAGAGGGAGACATGCACGTACTAAAGATACCATGTTGTCCTCATTTAATTAGTGATGACACGAGCGTTGGATTTTTATTAAAGCTTTAAACTGTACCGAAAAGATCGCTAGATCAGTTGCATAAGTGCGGTAAATAAATCTCAACAGACAAATACAGGGTGCAGCAACATAACTTTCTATTATCAAAGCGCTTTGCTTTGATAAAAATAAAACTTTGTTGCCGCACCCTGAATATAAATATTTTATGGAGGTCGTACTTCATTCATTTTCCAAAAAAGGAATCAGATAAAACTAAACAAGCAAGACTCAACATTTCTTCTTCAATAATCGAACAATTATTTGAAAGAATTTTAATATTTCTAGCAAACCACGAGTTTAAATCAAGTAATATACCAAAAGAATTTAAAAAGATAAGAGACAGATTAAGTGAAATCTCCAATGAGCAGGACAAGAAGTATAAGTATACATGTAAGCAGAAATGTGCAAGTAAAGAAGTTTTTGACTCTACTCTTAATTTATTCGGCAATAAGTCACGCAAAGAACCATGGTGAATCAAAAGCAATAATTCGATATTAAAACAACAATTATACACATTTTGCAATGCATACGATGATATTAAGTAAAATCATTTTTGTCTGACTAAATCTGACCACAAAAATGTAATCTATTTCTAAATGGTTGATAAAAGAGTATTATCACAGAACCAAAATAGCAACACAACGAAATGTAAGATTAGCATCACAAGATTACTCATGAAGATGACAAGAGTAACAACGTTACTACACGAGTCTCGAGACCACTTGACTACGGCAGGTGTGGCGAGAGAGACGACAGCCAAGACGCGAGCTGGTACGGATATGGCGACCGCGACGAGCAGCTCGTCCTTATAACCTTCAGAGCGTCAACTGTAACCACCTGCACTGCCAAACAAATTATAACACGAAAAAATGTTGTACAGCCTACGGCCAACCAGAAATTAGTTATTCATTGGAAAAAATGAATGCAGCAGCGACAGTTCATCAAGTGAACCAGCAGGAACTCTGACCAACAAGGCAGTGATGCAGGCCGCAGCAAATTGCTGTTCCCTCCGTCAACTGCCCCCAGAATGAGTTTTTTAATGCTATCCTCGAAAGATCAGCCTAACATTATGCCAGACAATAACATGACCGTTAGTACGAGAAAAATATCAAGTCATTTTTACGTCATTAGCGCCAGTTTATTAGACTCTTTGTCGCGTACTTTGTACGGAGACCCTGAAATCATAGAGCTAGAAGGGCTCTCGTACGAAGTCCTTGCATGAATTTTGTTCAAGCTTTCAAAAGTAAAAACGGATGACGCATTGTAATCATATCTATGCGTGCTTGTAAAAATTAAATTTTATGTTTACCCACAAAAATCTAATAGCATTTGGCCACAGGAAAGACCTGAGTGTGGTCCATTCTCGGTTTGGACCCAAGCCTTATGCATAGAGATATGCTCGTAGATGCCATATACTGTGTAAATAGCGGGCTTAATACTATCATAATATATAGAAAAGCGTACCACGCATGAAAGTTTCTCAAATATAAATCTAAAATTTGAAATGAAGATAGTAATAAGAACAGTTTTAGCTAAAAGTAATGCGTGTAGTGTAGACGACTGAAAGTGGCATTGAACAATTTCACTCATAGTAACTACTCAGAAAAAGTGAATGGTAACTAACAGAGTATTATATTCATATTAAATATTAAAATAAAAAACAGTCTTCACTTAAACAGCATGCCACAGTTCCATCAGTTTATGTGAACAGTTTTTATGAGCTATTATTATAGATATAAGCCCCGATTTTAAAATGCAGCGATATTACTTCAATCATACTTATTATCTATTAATGCAAAACATCCATGTTATGTAATATTACATTTTTAATATTTTTGCAAGGTAATTCTCAATCTTTAGAAGATTCAGCAAATCGAAAATTTGTCAATGTGTACTGCAAGTATTGTGAGGAATTTCTTTGTTGCATGTGAACAGAGAGGCAACATAAACTATTGTAACGTCAAAACAAACAACTGTGACGCCAAAATTCAGTTCCATTCAAATATCTTCAGCAAGAAGGGAACAATGAAATGTATCACGCATTCGCTTATGTAAGCCAGTCCTTGTCACGCGTCTGTGACTAATTAGATATCGATAATTAAAATACACACGATTATCACGCTAACGAGAAAGTGAACTTTAACTTCCGAGCACGTCTAGCTTGCAAGTTTTGCAAGATCTGGTGCGACACAAAGAACACATATTGTTTTGCTAAGCGTGGTGACATATTGTTTGCACCACCAGTTTCATAATCATAAAATGTTCTAATAGATCATAACCACTACGTCGTCCGCTTCAGCATTTGAATAAGTTATAAAAAACAAGTTCAAATCAAGAAAAGTACTTGAATATTCCAAGAGAAATTTAGAGAAATTACTAAGTTGTAAACATTTTTTAGTAGGCACCCTCGTGGTGAAATCAATTTTAAACAAAAAAATGAAGGTCATTTTCAATAACATGAATCTCAGGAATCACAACACAATTGAAAGACTCGTTTGTGTGATTACGATACTCAAGCAATGCCACCAGTTTTTGTCTAGGTTTAAATATGTAAAGAATTATAAGGTGAACTATTTCATCCAACTATTACAAAAAAACTGATAATGTGCAACTGGCCTACGCAAGAAATTATATGATTTAGATAATTTTAGCCTTAACGAAATGAAAAGCAATGTAATATTATTGATACTTCAAGGTCACAAGAGAAAACACTGTTTTAACAAAGCAAAATTGGCTTACATTTTGAGCGAAATGAAGCAACAAGGTTATGGTGCCAGTAGGAAGTCCGCCTTGCAACCACAAACATTCACCTCAACCACGCAATCATGCAATGAAGGGATGAGATTTGTTTTTCTAAGATGCAATGTAAGGTTGTTCCTGTTTACAGAAGTATTCTGTTTTGTTCACTGTTATTGCTGCTTTTGTAAATAAGTGGAATAGCATTTACGAATTAATTACTGAAACACGTCTCCTACACGTGGTATTTCTCTAAATGTACGTTCAACTTGAAACAATCGTTTCTGCAATAAAAGTCCTTTTACTACAGTTGACTTGTGATACACGAATAAAACGAAAACAGCACGAGTAAAAGTAAGATATTTTTCAATTATTTGTATAAATCGAAGAAAAAACAAGTCTCGTTGTTAGCTATAAAAATCGTAATTTCGGTCAACGCATTTAATACGTGAGTTCAGTTAGAGGCTAGATGGTACCCACAAGATGTGATTGAAGTCTACGGTGCAGTAGTACGAGTATAGGTATGTTCACACGTAGTTTATTATTACATTCAACTATGCATCCATAAAAAATCGTCAAGGAAAATAACGGAGAAGTTTAACAAAGAAGCAATGTAACGAAAATAGAACAATGCACCAGATTAAAGAATAATGACATACCTTGCTTTTTTTCCATTACAGCCGGTCGCTTCAATAAAAATGTATAACTTCCTCTATCCACCATCACACGAGAACTAAATAATTATGCGCCGCAATATAATAATAATAATACTAAAAAATACTACTAATAATAATGATACTAATAATACTACCAATAATAATGATACTAATAATACTAATAATAATAACAATAATAATACAAATAATACTACTACTACTAATAATAATACTAATAACATTACTGATAATACTACTACTACTACTACTACTAATAATGATAATAGTCGTACGTACACGTACAACTTCGTCGCTCTAGCGCTATAGGACTGGTATCAACCAGGAGGCACTGCGATTTTTTTAAATCGTACGCCGTAAAATAGAAATCAACGTATGAAAGCTGTTTCAGTTTCCATGTTAAATTGTATTTTGGCTAGAGACAACAAATCCTTGGCATCTTCTAACTGCGGAAAGTTCACATAATATTCTGAAGGACAATCTCCAGCAGAGCAGGATTTGGTCAATTCAATTAAATAAATCTGGCTGTCAACTATTTTTCAACCTATATTCGTACACGTGCGAAAATCAAACACAAATTGTGCAGCACAAGAACCGAAAATTTTTTTAGGGATTATGATCAAGATTACAATAGTTCTCATGAGAACCGACGAGTTTCCCATTGCACGGCCTTCAAACTTGCAAAACAGAACACGGAAGCAATAAAGCATAGGCAGGTGACTCAATGGCGCGTTGAATGAGGAATTCAAAATTTAGGAAATAAGAACCTAACAAAACGTAGCCCACTTTTAACCAAAAATGTTTAACGTCTAAGCTAATTAAAGGGAATTTACTACTGATTTTGACGCTCAAGTTGAAGTTTAGTTCATTTCAAGACATGTGCAGAGATACACAAGCAGTAAATCATTTATCAGTAGTTGTTGCATTATTTGTACACAAATCTGATATACGCAAGTCGACAGGAACTCTCACCGAATCAGAACAAATGTCACGAGCAGTGAAACAACTGAATCTTGTTAGGTTTGAGTATTATTTTAAATAGCGTGACTGATTTTTTTTGTGGAAAAACCACAAATGAAAAGAAAAAGATCTAAATCGTTTTAGCGTGCCGTCAGAAAGAAGTGGTGATTGCAAGCAGCCGTGGTAAGTAACGGGGTTTCAGGATTGCAGCTATTAGAGTTAGCTATAGAACCAAACACCACAAACCGGAGACATTTGTGTTGAAGTAGCTCGTCCACCATTTGTTCTCTCACCTCGACCAGAGGAGAGAGAACAAATGGTGTCTGCCTAACTATAAAAAGAATCTAACAGCAGACCACCCAACTATTCAGTCTAAAGAATGCCGGCAAGAAATACTCAAGAGAGTAGTATCGAAATACCGCCCATCCCTTTACCCATGGAGTCACGCAGACAAGCACGCAACACTAAAATCTTCACTACACCCAGAGGAAGTATTTTAAACTTTATGAATAGAGAATAACTTTTTGATACTTGTTTTATCAGAAGACATATGAGACGGGTTACGCATTATGAAATTAAATCACAATAGTTGCTCAAAAACTGTTTTTGTTGTTGCAACGAACATTTGAAATAATGAAAAAACGAAGACTGATTTACACATGTCCTATTCATCACAAATATGTGCAGGTTGTTCTCTAAAGTTTTCAGTCCGAAAGTGAAAAGAAATGTCTTAATCTTTATCGTCCTATTTAAAATTAGACATGTTTCACTCTATAAGTTTCATGAAAGTGTCAAAGCAAGTGTTGCAGCAAAATTTGTTCCGAGTGCATGGGAGTGAAGCACTGACAAACAAAAGATGTTGAATGAGATGAGTTTTCCGTTTTCGAAGTAGTCATTTCTGTCATAGACTGGCTAAGATACGGTTATCCAAAACAATTAATTTTAGAGAATTTAAAGGTAGTGATACAACAAACTGTACAACCACTCCTTTGAAATTTGTAAAACATTTCAATGTAACCCATAGAACTATCCAAATCCAAATGAAAAGGACTGAAAATTTTTAAATGGTTGATAAGTGAATCACGCGCGAAACGACCGCAGTAGTAAAGTGTACCGCTGGGTGTTGCGAGTTCTGAGGTGTTTTCAATTGTTAAGCATCACATTTGAGTTGGATGGCTACTCGTGATCGGAAGTGGATTGTTGACCATAATTTTAAATGCTGGAACACGGATCAGTCGAGGAAGTAGACCTGCTCAGCAGGTCAACAAACGAAACAAACAACTTATCAAGCGTAGTTTGCGAACAATGCAGAAGTTAAATGTAAACGAATACAGGACAGGAAATAGTCCAGAAGCAAACCCACTGTAGTATGAAATCACAATCTGCCCGCAACAAGCGGGAGGGAACAAAAGATAGATTAGCAGTAGTAAAAGAGGCGGGTCGTAATATCTAATCAAGAGCTTGAGAGGGACCCATAGTATGATAAAAAAATCACCATCGAGAAGAAACGTGTGCAACGAGTACGATTTCCAATGCGAGATTCGTTGCTCATCTGGCTTTGCTAGTAATGAAACATCGAGTCGTCTTCACAAATGTACCATAGCTGGAACTAAAATGTTTCTAGCGGCTGCCGCAAGGAAAATAGCCGGCACGTTGTTGATTATTACGAGCATATTACGTTCCAGAGTAGTCAGCTAAAAATTGTTTGCCCCATCTATTCTTGAGAGTCTTATAATTACAACGTAGAGCAATAGAAAAATTGACGGTTCAAAATAAAATACTTTAGGTAGTCCTAAAATCCATCTTCTTTAGAGGTCTCCAGAAAATTATTGCCTAAGAGGTACGAAAACATAATTTCTGGCAGGATTCTTTTCTGTTCAGAAAAGAATTCTTTTCTGTTTAGAAAAGATCTGAAAAGATTAAGGAAAGTTTCCATTACCTCAACATTTCTCTTTCACTGAAATCTAGATACTTTTCTTAATAACGAATGTTAGAAAAAACACAAAAATGAATGAACTAGAAAACTTCATAGAATTTTCTTTAAGAATATGGAATGTACGCTTGGACGCCTAAAGAACATCTGAAATATGACAGTATTGCTATCCACTATCACAAGGAACTGACAACTCTTCGTGAGATATGTACCAGCTGAACTATAGAACATATGTACCAGCTAAACTATAGAACATCTAACTATTTTTATGAAATCCATAGTACACGGCATTAAAGGTGGTCATAGATCAACTATTAGAATTTTTGACCGATATTGACAATAATTGTATATTTGACACTAACAGCTAATAGGTAATGGCATCTGTGAGTCTCGGCAATTTTGCAAGTACCGATCACCATCAACGTGTTCTGTGCAGTAACTGCAGGGTGACTCTAGCACGTGTGCACACTCAACACCTCATAAACAACCAGAAATGGATACCGTAACTAACTAGTAGTGGGATGATTAATAGAAATCGGTATCGCAAAATCGGAACAACAAAGATTTTGCGTCATCGGAATCGGCATCAGAATCCTCAATTTCGAGCTGGTTTTCGATTCCTCCATGTCTAATACTTGTATCAGCTTGGCAATTCAACTGTCAGCACTGAGAAGACACAACAGCCCAAGGATGCCAAAATTAAAGAGAAAATACCAAACTTGGTACATTTTTCCTTCAAATGATCTTAATACGTTTGGTACCACGCCGATATAATTCAGTAGTTTTTGGTACTATTGGCTAATTTGATATTTTCTCGGATTTTTCAAAGACGTATAGAACGACTATATTATTAAGCGTTTAATTTTTATGCTTAGGCATGAAAACATATTCTTGAAAAACAGCCAAAAGAATGAACTACAAAACTGCCAACTCTTTTACTAATAATAGACGAATCTAACAGAATTCAAACTTTTTCCCGTTTAAAAGAGTGAATTTGCTTAACAGTATTTAATAACAGAAAATACATAAATTCAGCTTGTATCAATGTTTATTTTTCGTTACGTTTTTTGAACTTGCTGACTTGCTGTCAGCAGGCTGAACTCCTAACATTTGTTGCTTTTTCAACACTCGTAATGCTGATAATTAACTATCAACTATTGGGTGTAATTATTTTTTTTGCAGGACTAACAAGATACAAAATCAACCAAAGCGACGAAGGAAACGGCACAGACATCGAAGGGACTGTCGACCAGCTGAGTTAACAGGAGTCAACAGAACTACAGATGTTCTTTGTGATAACAAACGGGAACAGCGCCTCAAAGCTCGAGGTGTAAATTTGTGAGATGCCAACACAGGCACACGACTCAAGACCTGAATTATATACCGTAGATCTAGAAACAAAAGTTGCGTTTATTTACGGAACTTACAGTTACAGTTTGCCTTGCGGAATACAGTCGTTGGAGGACGTCTTAAAGAATATGACATGAACGTGAGAACTTGGCAAGAAAAGGACACCAACTGCAATACAGTAGATGACAGTCGTGGCTAGGGAGTAGTTAAAATTTATATATTTCTTTATCGAATACAAATTTAGGTTTTAATTTACAACTGTTTGCCACAGAGCACCGTACTTGAAAATTTTCAACCAGCAAAAAAAAGGATTGTTACTAACAAGATACTATTCTGTTTGAAGTGTAATATCGTAAACACATGTAGAATGAAAGATCAGGGTTTAGTAGGTGGTCACAGTGCAAGGGTAGTAGGCTTGAGGTATAGAGCGCTGGGGGATGGTGTTAGAGTAACGCTGAGCAAGAGCAATGTGTTCAAGGTAAATACAAGTGTACAATAGAGACCAGAATTAATGAAGAATGCTCATCGCAAGGTTCGTTTTAATACCAACTACAACCTGGTCTCACACCTCGCCTTGTTTGTCGAAAGTGTGAGAAGAAACCAGTGACTTGGTGGGGATTCGCCCGAGGAAGACAGCCTACCACCTTACACATAATACAACATGGGTCAAGAGTCACTATTTGCAGCTCAGCTGATTCAAAGGTCAAACACTCAAAGTTAGTGTTTGTCGTTTGTGTGAATGAAGTTTAAGTGAAAAGTGGAAGAGTCCCGCTATATATATTATTATTTTCGATTAATTTACACAACCATAACCTTAAAACGACGTCATACTAAGAAAAACATGAAAACCTTCAACTATAGATTTTGTGACCGACTGATGATGTGTCGTACACACACATAATCGCTTGCGTGGAGAACAGACCACTTAAAGACATCAAGGGAAAGTCTAATCCGCTTCTTGTCCAAATTGAATAAGGCGACATTACCACCAGAGTTTTTTAGGGCGACATTAGAAAATACTGAGCGAGAGATACAATAACTCAGATACCTCAACCTGAAGCAAGACAGAAATGGTAAACAATTTTGACGTCTCCCAATGCCTGAATTTACATGTCATGTTGTGCGAAGAATAAATTTTATATTAAATACAAATTTCATATCAGAAAAATATGCGTGAAATCTATGCTAACTGCACGTAAGAGACTCAAATGGAGTTATATCTGATCATATTTAGAAATGTGTTTGCAGGTGAGTTGGAACTACGGTCTCTTCTCATTCCCACGGAATTTGATGAGAATGCAGCGTAAGACTAACAGGTTCTCTGTCACAAGATAATTATTAACAGTTCACTGCGTTGGAATGACCGTCGTGTCTTCATACTCGGTGATGCGATGCAAAACCTGAAGTAATAATCGTGATCAAACTGACAAGTATGAAACTAACAATTATGCATTTAATGATTGCGTCTTCGAGTGATATTGCAAACAGTAGAGAGAAAGTTTGCTTTACGGATTGAGGATCCTACAGTACGAGAGCGCGAGAAGGGAATATAGAAATAGTGACATTTAACTTCTGTGTGAAGGAAAAGCATAAAATAGTCATGACTTGGTCCTTCGATGACGTACCCGAATGACCGAAGCGTGATGGGTCACGGGCGTACGTCTTCAAGAGACGCTGAGAAAACTTCGGAACACAGCATCAGGAGGCAACTTGCCACTCACAAACTGATTCTCTTATCATTTCGGTACTTATCTCTGTGTCTGTCTTGCATACTACCTCTCCTATTCTTTACATTTATGTTCAAAAATATAAACTGGAGATTTCTTTCTCTTACGTCACTGCAGATTGCTTTAAAGACATACGTCAAGTAATCCCTAGTACTTCATTTTCTGAAAACTATCTTATTTTACTCAGAATTAAAATGAGAACGCTCATTTTTCAATTTGTAGGAAATTTTTTGAATTTCCCAAAAAAAAATTAATATCAAACAAAAAATATGTGCCCCGAAATACTGTCATGGAAACTTTTGTACAATTACGTAGTAGGATACGTAAACCTCACAGAAAAACATATCTGTAGCATACAAACAATTTTACACTCCTCAAAACTCATGACTACCATTTCCTCATTGACATACCAGCAATACGTCACATTTAGTCATGAAGAATCACGGCAAAATTATCACTCCCCTAGAGGACTTAAATATCTTCGAACCTCATAAGTAAATAAAAACTAAAAAATGAAATTACACGCGAGCTGAAATGTGGTACTGTTAAACACTAACCTCGAGCTAAACTTGGCCAAGTTTTGTGAGAATCAGTTAACTTGGATGACGAGTTTTATTGACTTTGTCAACACAAAAAGTAAAAAAACTGAATGTAAGCATTTAGAATAAGAGTTTGGACTAACACATGCACAAATATCAAACAGTTTACCTGACGATTTCAAAATTAGATGTAGATGTGTACATTTTAGAAATCCAGATATATATTAGATTAAATTTCATCAGTAATTTGGTGAAAGTTCATATCTAGCAATTTAAAACACGCACGTACAGCAAACTAGCACGAAGAAATTTTAAAACTCCATAGTCGTCTAAAAACATCCTGATATCAAACAAAATTGGACAAATTCGCAGCCCTTTCGAACGAGTTGATTAGAAATTTCAGATAAATTTAGAATCTCAGACAGCTGTAAAAACAACACAAAAGCAACTCTCTGCAAGGAGAAAACTTGAGTCGACACAAGGAACAACTTTTGCCTCCCACACAGTGCATCAGTAATGGCACCAGAAAACCGTGAGGTAAAACTAGCTCAGAGAAAACAAGGAGCAAGAAGGTAGGCTGAGAGAGACAGACGTGATGAAGGTTTTCACATAATTGGTGAAACTTGCCACATTGTGTGCCCAGCTAACCAGCTGACAGCACAGCGTGTGCACGTGACGACTGTGACGCGTTATCGGTCATGTCATGCATGGCTAAATTGCCTGCCGACGGGGACGTGCTCCTCGATCTGAGAAATGTCACAAAAACTCCTGCACCAACGATTCAGTATCAAACAACCCACTTCTCAAAGGAAATGTAGTTGCTTTGTTAACATTAAATAAACAGTGAACGCCTGCCGGATAATTGTAGGACAACACAAATGAGAAATATTTTCAAGTATCACCGAGGAAAAATTATGTTTCAACTTGGAAGTTTTACCTCACCGATCCTATTCACCTGACCACATCAAGTGAGTACTATCTTACAATGTCTTCGCAATGTCACTTGAGTAATAAAACTTCTGAAAATTATGAGCTAAAAGATCTTGATCTATTTGTCTCTTCAAAACCCAAAGATTTTTTTGAAAGTGGTATTAAAAACCTGGCAGAACGATGGAGAAGTCATTGAAAATAAAGGAAACTATTACGATAGTTAAAATTTTGAAACTTGGGGTTTTTCTAACTTAAATATATAATCAAGAAAAAAGGCACTACTGTCTAAACTGATAGAAAGAAAATTAGATACGGTCGTGTTACATGTGGATACATAATTTCGCTTTATAAGTGCGGTCCATCAAGAATTCGTTCAGATAATATCAAACCGATGATAAATAAATGGTGCTTGAAAATAACCTACGAAAGAGCAAAGAGCAATGACGCACAATCTCAAATTCTGTTACTCCAAAATAAGAACATAAAACAATGGTATGAAAACCTGATTGAATGTCGTTGTAGTTTTGCCCTTAGTCACGTTCTGGCTGTTGTGGAAAATTTAGCGAAGTTGAGACCTGACGCAGGAGTCCAACATCAGTTTCAGTAATTGTCGGTTTGCGGAGTAGCATTTCCGGTCACCAGCAGCACGAGAGTCCATCATACGAGCACACCTTCGTTACACGCAGCTACACAAGACAGCTTTTTAATTCAGTACCAGAAATCTTAACAAAATAGGGATAACCTTATGCATAAATCACAATAGATTAGAAATTTCAATCTATTCTACAATAATAATGTAAAATAATTTTCCCTGAAGATTAATCTCAAGTCAATCAAAAGATAGTCCAAATCCCTAATATATGAAAAAGCTGGCTATAAAGATTTCACATATCGTTCAAACAAAGAATACTAGTATTGATGTCCTAGTACTGATGAATTTAGTGTACCAATTTTCCCACTCTTCATAAATTCCAGCTATTATCTTTACTTTCAGCAGTTTCTATATAAAAAAACAAAACAGTATACTTCCAATAAAGTTGGTACATAAGAAACGTAAGAGCATAGGTTTGTAAAGTGCTTTATCAAATCTTCTTCAAAATTAGGTACTAAAATCAACCAAAGTTTCGTAAGATATAATCCTCAATTAGAAAGCCTTTTGCACCACAACTCGCAAAGGCAGCAAGTGCACTCCTGTACTCCAGTATTGATCCCACACCAGCCTTACCATCCTACAAACCCGCACCACACCCCAGAGACCGCGTCTATTGAGCCACCCATCACCAGCAACACCGTCACTCACAACACAACATTAATGCGACGAAGCAACTGAAATTTTCGAGAATTCTCGAAAGAAAGTAGTCAGGTAAATACGAGAACTGAAATATTTTCAGTGGAATAAAACTAGAATAAGAAATCGATGAGAACAGTGCAAACGAATGTTCAAGGTGCAGTGGTTGTAAAGCAAAAAGAAAAACCGAGCGCGACCAAAGAATTGAAGCAGCTGGCGTGCGATGTGGTAGTTTACAAGCACTTGTGCTTGCCTAAATAGAACGAACGTTACTCCAAAACGTGATAACGATTACAAATTAAAAATATTTCGCTCAGTAATCACGAGATACAGAAACAAGACCTTGAAAAAAATTCCCATCCAATACACCACGCCCATTTAAGAATGAATCATTGGAAAAACAATTCACAAAGCAACATCTAATATTTTAGTGTATTCAAGAGACGTGTTTCCATTCAGTATTGTCAATTTAAGGGCATTGAATAAACTCCAAAGTACTTAATTTTCATTACTTAATTCAAAATTGCCAGCGGTCGCGTGGATGCAAACATACACCGAACACACTGTCTATGATATGTCTATTCTTTGCTGCATGGACTAATGCGAACACACTTGAGGCTTCTGGAGCAAACCCCTTGAAGTGTTTGCGTTTTTTTAAGTTTGAAATTCAAGTTTCTGTTCCTATAATTCAAAACAGCAATTACTTATAAGAAAAGAACGCGTGCTTAAATTTTATGAATTAATTCATTGTAGCACCATCGCTTCAGTTAAATAATTCGATTACATAATAATTCAGGTACGTTAGTTCCAGTTGCACCATAGCGATGAAAAATTTCCGAGCCTCAGTTATCACAGCCCGCTGCAGCTAGCGAAATGAGGCAGCGCTTGCAACTCGACCAGACCATGTCATGTGAAAGAAATACTCGCAGAACACAAACAAAAATACAAGTGCTAGAGGTGAGTCAACCAATACATCAACTTTACCATGAGATATATGAAGGGGAACATGAAACTCAGACTAGACGACATAGCTCATTACAGACTACTGACAAGTTTTGTTAACTCCGCTGTGAGTAATGGGCCAAACGGCTCGTTCCTATTGCCTTATTCTATTCTAACCAGAAATGCCAGTTATGAGCGTTAATTTATGCCTCTTGATACGCTGCCGCATACAAGCACCATCAGCATACATTACTTCATTTGTCACCAAGCAAAACTCGAAAAAATCACGTTCCATCGTTAAATCAGAGATAGCATCACTAAACCCATTGAATTTCTTCATCCAGACTACTAATTTACCTCAAAGACTTCTTCAAATTCGCGATAAATAGAAGAAAACTCTTCAACAGGTCTCAAACTAAGTCAATTTTAGTGTAAAGTTCAACAGAAGAAGCGAGGCAGACCGGACATCCGGTGGTGTAGTCTAGAGACAAACCTGCCCCTCGTCCCTTCCTGCAGCGGCTACATTCTTTGTGCGGCTGAGTTCCGGCCTCTTCTTGCTCACGGATTATCACACATGAAAGCCTCAATTTATCAACACATGATGGTTAAGTAATTTTTACTCACTGTGCTCAGAAGAGTCGTTATGAAAATTCTTCCAACGAAAATTGTCAACTCTTAGAATTTTGAAACTAAAAACAGTAACATGAATTACATCTATGTTGCATATACATCTAGTAAAAATTTAAACTTGACAAGTAAGCGTTTCCACTTGCCATTTGCGAAGAGGAAATGTTTCGTTGCCGTCATACACCAGCTTTAGTAGCAGCAGTAGCCGGCAGTTAGGCGTGGCAGCGACGTCCCGATGAGTCAACGCATTACGAAAGAATCGACAAACAACGGCTTTGAAGCAATAAAATGCATTGAATATAAAAGATTTAGTTTACTCACCTTTATTCAGGCCACCTTCAAAAAAAACTCATGAGAATGCAACAGCATATTGGTTTGAAAGTAGACATGGGTCCCATGCCGGGGCTAGGCGTCAGCTGTTTTAGAACTGCTTCTACTTTACGTATCTAAAGGAAAGTGAAGTTGTGCCCCAGCATATGTGCAACAAACCACGAGTTTGACATACCTGCTGCTTATGCGAGCTTCATCAGTGAATCCAACAAAAGTCGAAGTGGTAGTCATTGTCTTTAAGTGAAGAATCAGGAGCTGAAGAGCGACACACAACAGCGACCGTGGCAGAACCTCAACTGCTTGTATAATCCCGCCAAAAGCCGCCCCAGGAAGAACTAACGATAATCAGCTGCTCGGCTCGTGCTTGTTTGAATTACAGCTGGGCTAGGTAAGTTTTTGCGAATTCAAAAATACTGAAAACATTCCACCTTCGTAGATAGGGTCATAGGGTTGCACACATCAATAAATGAAAATATTAACTTGTTTTACTCTCCTATACTCCTTAACACGTTAACCGCCACATGTACCACCGGTGGTACATTTGAGGATTTCACTTACGGCCGCATGTACCACCGGTGGTACATTTCCAAATTTTTAATAATTATTTTCAAAAATTAATTTAAAATATTTACGGAAGGTTAAATGATAAAGTCGTAAAATGGTAAAGTCGTGGCGGTAGTGACAAATCTCTGATATCAGGCATGGCGGTTAACGTGTTAAGGTTAATGTATGATTGAGATAAATGCTCGTGACATAAACGCCTGTGCGTGAGTGATATGTGTGCACACGACTAAATTGACTTACGTGGTTAAGGTGTACGTGCATGACTGATGGATTTACTTTAGACGGCATGGGACTTCGGTATTGAACCAAGAATGAGCCAAACGGCTCGTTCCTATTGCCTTATTCTATTCTATTCTATACTCTAATATGTTACTGGTGTATCCAAATTAACATCAATTTATTGCAAAAGCTGAAAAACAGACGTTTCTTAGGAATTTCTCAGAAATAATGAACTTCATATCTTTTGTTCACTATAAACCGATGTTTTATTTGTAAATGCATCAGATATTAGTGAGTGAACTTACCCCTCAGATTCCGTAGCAGTGGCAATCAGAAATTTGTATATCTTACCCCAGTCTCATAAGGGACTTCATGTACCTTATACATGCCATCTTGTTTTCATGTTTGTAGTACCTGATACATAAACTGGTGTGTGAGAATAATGAATGTTTAACAAATTATCCACTTGCTTTTATACAGAAATGCTAGACGAAGAGTTCGGATTTTAGATAATGACCTCATCTATGACGTGTAGCGCAACACCGTCACCAGTCTTGTTCAATCCCTTCAAACAAGATTTTCCTTTCAATTTTGTGTTTTCAAATTCACTGATGGGACTTCTGCTATAACTGTGTAATGATGTATTTGTTTTTAGTGTTTGCAATCCTATGGTTTCTATGACAACTGTTTTATTTGTTATTCCCCTCTTGTTCCATGTCTTTACGTTCAAACTTATGCCTCCAATAACGCAAAACTAAAACCTCTTAATATCATTTACCACACAATGTATTAAACATTCGAATTAAGTAATGCTAATTTTAAAAACTAATTGGTAGCGGAAGCTAATCAATAATAAGTCTATTAGATCTATATCATTTTGGTTTGTCCGTTGTGTTGTTTATATATGATACATGTTTATTCGTAAGGTATATTTCACCAAACACGGCACTGGGGAGTCAAGTTTGACTCTCTAGTATAGTGATCGCCTCGCTCAGAAAATGAAAACTGGCATCGTCCATTGAGCTTTAACTGCATCATTCTCTCCGTATCATTTTATTTAACTCCCTTTTAAATTGAAGAATATAAAATAAACCTTTATAAATCGGGAGTTCTTATCAAAATACACGTTGCTCAGTAAAATAGATAGTACATTAATGAGAATAAATTGTGGATATTTTTTATCAAATTGGACGGCAGATTCGAATCAGCAGGTATGAATGTCATAGCAGATATATATATTCAGTGAATATATATAATAAATACGCTGAAAACACTGATGTCAAAAACTGGATAAAAACATTCAATAGTTCTCGTATAATCAAGGGGCTTAAATAGAAGACAATCTATTCCTGAGAAAATTCGTGAACTGTGCATCTATTTACGTTTGTTGACTACATAAATTTTATTAACTGACTGACTGCATTTTTGAACTCTGTGATGCTTCGTGAAGAGACTTCGGAGTGTATCACCTATGGAGCAAGTCAAGCACCTGCATGTCCATAAAGGCTTCTAGCGCTAAGCAAATCAGTCGTGAACATTTGATCACGATGATGTGTAGAATATCCGCTACAAGGGGTGACTTCATAAACTCTAAATTAAAACTTTTCTTTAAAAGGAAGGAAAAGAGAGAAGGGACATGGTTGAATCGAAACTCAATTGAATTGATGTTAACTTTAATACATGGGGAATACTATGGAAAAAATATGGGAATTTTGAATACTCACATCGTCAGCTAGTCATTCTGTTTTGCAATGTACTGTCATAGTGAAATCGTTCTCACTCCTTGTGAAATCGTTACACACAGAGTTGTTCCTCTAGTGCTCTGACTTGAATTACGTCCTTTGTAGATAATCTTTCAGTTCTATGTAATCGCTATGCAAGTGCGAGACTTTCGCTGGAAAAGTTCAGTATGTAGCAAAACCATCGAGATCTGAAACATTTGCCATCCGTGTTGTAACACGGATGGCAAATGAATAGAGTGTTAGTCTACTTATAAGGCAGCTATCACACCTAACCACACGTATTTACGTCTGCACTCACAGCTAACCACACGCATTTACGTCTGCACTCACAGCTACCCATACGCATTTACGTCTGCACTCACAGCTAACCACACGCATTTACGTGTGCTGATGTATATGCGTTGATGATCTCTTACGACTCGTAGACCCTTACGATCATGCTTCTACGATTCAGGGATCTCCACTATCTCTCAATCCAAAATTGTTTCTTTTACCTAAAATTATTTGCTCCCCCTCAAATTGTTTGTTCTACCTAGAATTGATTGCTCCACTTTGTCATAGCAAAACATTTTGTTGATTGTTCTATCTTTCGTTGATTGCTTTTTCCCTCGATTATTGTTCCATGTTTTGTTCATTACTCTACCTTCAACTGAGTGCATCTCCTATAATTATTATTTGCACCACCTTCAGTTGATTGCCCCACCTTATGTTGACTTGCTTTACTCTAAATTGATTTGTTTCATTCCTAATTCATTTGTTTCGCTCTTAATTGATTTCTTTCACCCTAAATTGATATTTGTCCCAATTAGCCCTAGCAATTACCTTGTACTGACAACACTGTGAGCATTTGCTGCTTGTTGTGGCGTTGCTCTATTTGACCATCTCACTCTTTATTTAAGCTCATGTAGCCTTTCACCATTCAGTGAAACTTCGTCGGGGCGCTCTAGGTGGACGTATGACAACTCCTCCTTCACGTAGGCAGTACGAGTGTTTAGTTTTGGTATATTGTGTCTAGTAGTGGTTTTCCACCCGCACAGGAAAACTTTGTGAAATATTTATCACAAAAAACTAACTTGCACATGTGTTATTTAGAAAATAAACGAAATCTTTCGTAAATTTTTGGTACCTTGCCATACGAGATAGCAAGAAAGCGATATATGGTTTTCATGCTTTTATGCATGAAAACCATGGTTTTATATATGGTTTTCATGTTCTTCACAGACTACAGTTTTGTCGAGCTTTTGCCATTACGTGTGTGCTAGTTTCTTTATTTGCATCCATTCACAGCTACAAGCTGAAGTCTAATCTTCTTTTGAGCGTTTCACAGAGATCGGACTGACCTTCAATTGGCCTGTGGAAGATAGGCCCAACTACAAGCACTTAGTTATACGAAGCCTTTAACGCGTCCAGTTCTGATGGGCCGTTGTACCACAGTGTACTGTGCTTGTATCATCACGACAGTTCCGCTGTACAACCTTGCGTTTTATCAGTGTGTCTAAAAATTAACAATGAGTTAATTATTTTTCATCAATAAAAAGAAGAATTTCCTAATAATGACTATACACCCCTGGTTTCTCACTATCAACTTTTTTTCTTTTAGTTCCAGCGTTAGAATAACATGGATGTGTACTGTACATACCGTATTTGATCGTCATTGACCCTTATTTATGAAAAAAAGAGTAAACATTGCATACTCAAGCAATGCTATCCTAAGGCTTGTACACGCATAGTTGCGGAAGTGTTGCTCGCTATCGTAGGGACACGTGTATAAAAAATGGTGGCGATTTTTGTATTTGAAGTACGATGTACCGCCAGTGAGCATCTCTTCCTTTCGATTGGAGATACTGATAGAACACGTTGAAGAATAACTTAAAACGACTTCTAATGTATCTGCTCACACGCCCTGAACACTCATGCAGCACAAATGTTTCTACTGATACGCCTATAACATTTACACAAGCTATAAAGATATAACATTTAAACACATTGCTTCTAATTTGGGAGTCTGTAATAATTCTATTCCAGTTTTCACAGCACGAAAAAAATGTATGAAATGTGTTGAAGATTCTCACTTCATCACCCCAAATGCTCACGGCCTTCTTACATGACTGACCGTACGCCTCTGTATGAAAGTTACATACCGAAATCTTTACTTTTTAGAGAAGAGAAATAGTTCAACAATAGAAATTTTTCATTTATAACGAGAAGTGATGGGCAAATATTCAAATGAGAATAATGAAAAATAGCGTAACTTAATAATAAGCGAATACTGCATATTTTTCGAAGAGAAAATTCGCACACGTTTTGGGGTAATCTTATAAAAACCGCAAAAAAGTTTCCTACTGACAGTATTACGTGGTGGTTTAATTTTGTATGTCTTCAACAATAATTTGGTTGTTGTTTTATTGCTGGATTTGATGAAGCTAATGTCGATGTAATGTGCTACGTTAAAAATTGAGTTCAGATGCTTGACGAACGGCTGTTAGGAATAGTATTAATTGTAATTTTAGTGTCATAACATGAAGTGTGTACAGTGCATTGAGAGTAAAGAAGTCCCTCTGCTGAAGAAGAATCACTGTACATATACTGTTAATATCTCACGTTTAATTAAGGATTATTTGAATTCGGCTGGATGCTGTTCTGCTACGGTCAGGTTGATGGGACAGAACTTTACTTGTTTAGTACCAGCGAAACCACCGCTCACTGCCTGCCCAGCAACCGCCGTCGCCAACCAGTTTCAAGTTTCAGACGCTCTTCGCTGCCTGTGGCTGTTGAAGGACAACCAGTTACCTACTCGTCAACCAGTTTGAGATTAGCAGTCTAGTTATCCCGGTTTTCCGTTTTCTCTTCAGTATTCACGCGGACGCCACGGGTTTGTGTAGTTAAGTGGTCGCGTCTACTAGAACATGGCTGATGCTAAAGAATCTGCTGCCGGTGAGCTTAAACTAATTAGCGATATCTAGAACGTTGAAATCACTTATTACTAGAGAAATATTCTTTATTAATTGGTGTTTGCCATTAAGGTCATTTTAAAACATGTTTTACTTCTCAGAAACGGGAGAATTGATTTCGCTTGCTTCTCGCGCAGGTTTTTTAGCTCTTTGATGCACAAGATTTGAGCGTAAAAAAAGGGATGAATGTACCTAAATTGGTGGGTTACTTAGTATCCAACCGTGTCATAAAGGGTTAATACTTGGTGTGTGCTTAGTGTGGTTTACCATTGTTACTCCTTGTCTTCTACACAAATGTTATATATTTACGAGATAGAGATGTTATTCATATTGGATGACATAATTTACTCCAAGTTGTTGTTGTTGAGATTAGGTTTTCAAATATTTAGAGGAACGCTCGTTTCGAAGTTTAACTTGCTGACAAATCCTCGAAGGTAATTTGTATAATTAGTTAGAGCTATGGTGGTAATTGTTACTTATAAATTAAATTCAGAGTCTCTACATGGGATATAACAAAACAAATTCAGTCCACTGTAATTATTCTGCGGGCTGGTATGGGTTAGTTTTAATCTCCAATATTAAAATCGTAGTATGAAAGTGACTGCAAAGATTCTCTTCGTCTCTGTGATTTTGATCTAAGTCACTTTTGTTAGCTTTATATGTCTTGAGAGTTGCTTTATCGTCATTTCATGTCACCAAAGTGAACCAAGTCTCTTGAAACGCTGTGGATGAAAATAACGGAGTTATATGCTCAATTTAGTGAATGTTACTAACTCAACTATTAGAAAATTTTTTCGGTGCCTATTTACATTATGAATATAGTTAAATTGGATCATATGACGTTTTCTAGTTTTGCAATGGTACAAATGTCAATTTTTTACTGACTCGAGAACAAAATTTCCATCGTAGGTTCAGTTTTTGTCTTTTTATTCTTCATTTATAATATCTACACATAACGTATTTTGTTTGTATTTGTGTAAAGTATGCTGATGTAAAAAATTTCGGTTGAAGTTATCTGCCTCTTTACATTCAAACGAATGGTGACCGGACTGCGCCAAAAACTACTGAAATAAATTTTAAATAACCCTTATTCTTCTTCGAATGGGAAACTATAGAGTATAGAGGAACACTGAGATGTACTATCTACATCTGTTAAAATACTACGCATGAAGATGGCTTTATGATATAAATAATTGGTAAATGTCTTTCACAAACGACTTTGGCTTACTGCTTGCTTTGAAATCCTTTCGAGCTTCGCAGTATTTTTCTAAAAATGTGAACGTGAATTTGTCACCGCGTGACTCCAGCTTGTAGAAAAGTACAGGGTGGCCAAAAGTAGGGTTACAGTTGCTTCATTATCTGTTATCCCTACTTTTGGCCCACCCTGTATATGCAGCAGCTGAGGAGCGATGCAGTTAGGTATCTACAAAGAGCCTTATTGTGTACGGAGACTCAAACTTGTAGCTAGGAAACATTGTTTTTAAGAGTACGTAAATAGGTCATCCAATGTAGTTCTTTGTGTAGGTATTTATATTAGTATTCGTTCCCCAAATTGTAAAGTTTATCTGTAATTTCTGCATTTATTTAATATCTTAAAGACAAAGAATTATTTATGCATGCATTCGACTTTGCACTTCTGAAGTTTTTAAGTTTCTGTTTGTGCCAAAGAAATACGTGCCAGTTACGGAGATGACCTTTTATGTTAAGAAATATTCCTTAGCAGTTTTCAAGTAAAACTTTTGTATATTAGATTCAAGATGATCTTGACTGTGATCTAGAATCTAGATCATTTTGAAATATATGTTATTTCAAGTTAACAGTTATGAAAGTATTCTTACAGCCGGAATGGAAAAAAGTGTCAACTCTCATCCCTGACAGGTCCGATCAAAGCTGAGCTGCTTTCTGAAGGGAAGACAAAGCAAATCTACGCCGTCAAAGATGATCCTCACCACGTGATCGTCGTCAACAAAGACCGCATCACAGCTCACAACGCCCAGATCGCGCACGACCTCGAGGGCAAGGCTGAATGTTCCAATGCCACCAATGCAAAAATTTTCACGTATCTCAACACAGCAGGTGAGCGGCCTGTAAACTGCGATGTCAAAATATACATACACTAACTGGCGCACATGATGGAGGCAGGATTATTTTGACGTCCCACAAATCTTAGTTGAGATTGTTTAAGATTCAAGTGCAAACTATTCAAAATTATTGAACTTTAATTTTTCTACCCACAACAACTGATGTGTATTGCAACCAACATTTATACCAACAGTATTTCTTAACCATGGCTGTGGGGACCGAAAAATGTTTATTTTGAAACTAGGGATTCGTTATCAAATCGAATTAAATGGTCGAATAGTTTTCAGCCATTAACGTTTTTCATTTAGGTGGAGGTGCGTCTGTTACCAATGTGTCCTGATTAATAGAAACAGCGCTCATGGAACATATATTACGAAAAATAATTTTTTACGTAGTTTATCATTCAAAATGACTGTTGTTCCAAATCAGAATACACTATTCTTCCTCGCTGTATCACGATAAAAAATTCATGTAATCAATCTTTGCTGACCAGTTTTTGTCTACAATAGATTAAAAATATGACGCAATATTCTGATTGACTGGTGGTTGCCCTGCTGTGCCTCATCATCGCAGGAGTGAAGACTTCATTCAGGCGTCTGCTAGACGAGTCTTCATACCTGGCCCGCCGCTGCCGTATGGTCCCCATCGAGTGGGTAACCCGCAGAATTGCCACGGGCTCATTCCTCAAGCGCAATCCAGGAGTTGAGGAGGGCTTCAGGTTCTCTCCATTGAAGCTTGAAACTTTTTTCAAGGTAGGAGTGCCTCCTGAAAACACAATTTAAATATTAGTTGTTCAGAGTCATGATAGCACAAGCGAGAGTAAACTATCTAGTATAAGGTACATAATAATGCGCTCCTATTGAAGATTTTGTGGTATTTGGATAAATTGTATGGCTTTTATATGCTCAAAAATTTAAAACCTCAAAATTCATTAATTAATTATTAATCTATTTCTGAAACTAGGAACAAATTATTGAAACTATATCCACTTCCAATTTCGTCGACTATCTTACGGAAAGTAAAAGTCCCATTTCGTTCTAGGATGATGCAGCCAATGACCCCGAGTGGAGCAAGGCCCAGGTGTTGTCCATCTCTCTGCCTGAGCTGGATGGTCCTGTGAAAGAGTGGCAATACAACAGCATGGCCAGTGCCACCATAGCCGTCTTTGAGATGCTCGAGAGAGCCTGGGCGGCACAACGGTGCACTCTGGTTGACATGAAAATTGAATTCGGTGTCGACGTAGAAACTGGTAATGTACTTTTTCTTTTTGGGTGGCAATTTAGCTCTGTGGTGGCAGAGCACTATTCAGAAGTTATGTTGCAGTTATTTCTTTTATCGAGGCTGGGAATTTGTCTTTAGATAGGAAAAAACCAAGAATAATGATAATATAATGACAGTAATATAGATAATGTGCCTAACTTATGGTAAATTACACTACTTTCGTCTGGAATTTAGGAGAAATTCTACTTTCGGACGTCATCGACAACGACTCGTGGCGCTTATGGGAGAACGGCAAGAAGGAGCTAATGAAGGACAAACAGGTGTACCGAAACCTGAAGGACTTCAGCGTCGAGGACATGAAGAGAGTCAAAGTGAACTACACTTGGGTCAAAGATAAATTGGATGGTTTCACTGATGGACCTCAAAATACGGCAAGTATTTTCTTATTTCTGTTCATGTTGAACCGTCGTATTTTATGACTAGCCTAACTGGCAGCTGCGTTTCATGAAACATCCTCCATTTGACAAAATAACTACATGCAGTTTTGTCATTTTTCCTCATGGAACTTAATGTTAATTATATTGGACGAATATGGTTACGGCGTGTCAAAGCGTGTGATAAGGATTAAGACTTTTATGTTCAAATGTTCCTGTTAAACGTTTGCCAACCACGTTTATTTACTGAATAAAGAAATGCTACACAACCACTCAGTGGCTGATCATACTGCCGGCGACATCTTAACAGTAACACGTTCTAAGAATTCTTTGACTGCTGAGTGCAGTGCTGGGTTAATACACTTAGTCATGTTTTACCATACCTTTTTAAAGACGACCTTAGGGTGCATACGATTGTTTAACAGTTAATTAAATCGTACGAGGGTTTAATAGAACACATGCTTCATGATGACCATGTTTAACTATTAAAATTATTTTTTTTTTAATTTGTGTGTAATTTTTCTGTATGGTTATCAGCCGTAGTTATTTATTCACTTTGAAGTTATCAGTCAACGCAAGACAGCCAAGGGTGCTACCAAAGGTTCGGACGAATTAAAATAAAATCATACATAATGCAAGCTACGCAGGGACTCGTAAATGCAAAGCACTATGCTAGTCAGTACCTAAGAAGAGAAGTGTGTTGTTCAGGTCGTGCTGCTGATGGGTTCAGCGTCAGATGCTGCAGTGGGTGACGACATCAAGAAGCACTGCGAGAAGCTTCACTTGAAGCTGGACCGGCGTATCATGTCTGCCCACAAGGTCACCGAACAAACTCTCAACACTGTTCGATATGTAAGTGATGTAGAAGTTGAAGCTCCTCTGTATAAAATTGTTTAGTAGTGTTATGTATACAAGGAATAATTAAACTATTTTTGCTTTTTTAGCATGAAGTAAATTTCTGAAAGATTTCAAATACTTTCTGTGGTATGGAATTCAAGTGGTTTGCAAAATTCTTAGTGCAAACCTTGTCATATGTCATATGGGTGTTGAGCCATAGTACTTCTTCAGTGATTTACTGTTTCTTACAGCGTCTTCTGTTATATGTTATATAAAGCATCTTCTGTTATATTTTCCGACTGAACCAGTTACTTCCCTCTTCAACAAGGCCATCTAAGGTTAATCAAGTTCGCACTATCTAATAAACAAAGGGCATTTAGTCCTATGTTTTACTTAACCGGATTGTAGATTCTCAGCCCTTTCTAGGTAAGAACCAACTTTATCTTTTGGATAGTAACAAGCTGCTGACAAACCTGTCAAAACTGGCTTATTTTTTGGGATGTGTTGTGTTCATTTTGCTGAGCGCAAGCTAAAAGTTGAAATTCTGTGTTGATAGTACAACAGTCTGCCAACCCCGGTGGTGTACATCGCAGTGGCGGGGCGCAGCAACGGACTAGGTCCTGTTGTGTCCGGCAACACGACTCTTCCCGTCATTAACTGTCCTCCTGTGAAGAAGCAGGAGCAGACGCACGATGTATGGTCGTCACTCAGTGTTCCTTCTGGTGAGCTACAAAAACGAGCTAATTTTTCTAGTTGTTTTGGATAAAGAGCCACTAGCATAACGTCGTAGTTGATACTAACTCAGACATGTAACGGAGTTAGCAAACTTGTATGAGAACTAACTCGAAACTTGGAAGAAGAAAATGTAACATTTTTCAACTGCACTTTTGTTAATTGAGTTGCTGATCAAACTTAAAATCTCTAGTGCATACATATATATAAACGGTTTCTCTATCATTGTTCCATACATAAAAGCAAATCCCTGAAGGGAACTTAGGAGTCACAATTTTTTTAATCATATTTTTATTCATTTTGGTTCAAAAACGGAGACAATGAAGAAAATTTGAAGTTCCTTTCTCCCATTTGCTTTATTTATCGAAAAGTGATTGTGAGTCAATAACCATTACCTCAATTGCGGTTTTCATATGGTTCGTATTTTATGTTCATCAACGACCACTTCTAAGTTTCACAATGAGTTCCTACCCTTCACGTTGAAACCTTTTTTTGTACAGGTCTTGGTTGCAGTACTGTGATCTACCCCGAGACTGCTGCTCTTCATGCCGCCTCCATATTCGGCCTCACAGACCACCGGGTTTGGAGCAGACTCAGGGGACTACAGCTCCAAAGAGAGCTAGCTCTCCAAAAGGCAGATCTAACATTGCAGGAGCAAGATGTGCTCTGAACAGGCATTTATTCCTTAGCTAAGATTTTCTAAAACTTCAAACGTATAAAATCTTCCATCGTTAAATGCTAAAATGAAATGTTAAATGTTTTATTTCCTCCACCTTTCCCTTCTATCTCCCACCTGTTCGGTCACGTAACTCCCACGATAAACCTGAAGATGGTTGATAAGCCGGTCTTCTTTTATTGGGAAAGCAGTACACAAGGCTTGTACAGAAATTGGGATAAGAATGCTAGCTACCGAACACGATTACTATAATGATAGATTTGCTACAATATCTGAAACATACTAATAATACGTAAATACGAAGTATTTTTCTTGACCTGCTGGAGATTTTTTGTACTAAACGAAACGAAGGGTATTACTGGTTCCAAAATAATTGTGACACAAAGCCATTTGAACACGTTAGTTAGATATAAACAATACAATGGATTATTCTTACCCGTCGAAGAGATCGAATATTAAAAGGGAAACCAGAAGACTAAAACTGTAACGCGACGAACACCGACTGGATACTGAACTATATGTATTCTACCATTGATAGGAGTTTTCAGGAGTGTTGCCTTATTCATTTTCTGAAGATTTAAAGTTATAATTTAGCCATGCAATTAAAACTAGGTTTCACGACATAATACGATGCGAACAAGAATCCTACATGAACTTGTAGCAAAAACTTAGTAGTGTATGTTCCAAACAATTAAAAGCTCTTTATCCCAAGTTTGATACAATGCTATCAATTCGTTTTCCATACGAAACGATTTTTTAAATGAAACAAAACTTGAGTTTTTTAAATTTGAAGATTATTTGCTTCACTTTTTTTATTTCCTATGAGTGAGATAGAGTACACTGTTTCAAAGACATGTTCGGCCAAATTAGTAGTTGAGAATAACAACACGTTCTTTAAATATAAACTAATTTTGTTCCAATATTATATGTAAATTGTAAATAAATTTTTAAAATATGTTCTATAATTTTGATTTTCATTATTCCATTATTAAAGTCCTATTTGATGTACATGTATGCCAAGTAAAAATAGTAATGAATAGTAAAAATACAAACATACGAACGGCAGTACTTAATGGTGTGCTTCAACTCATATTTGCATTCAAGAAACGAATTCATTCGTATAGTTTCTTACGGTGATTCTGAGAAGCAAAATGATGCACCGGAATCCGTATTACTAGGTGTTGACTAATCAAGAACAGAAAGAGAAAACGTGTTTCCTCACAAATCCATTCATTTCACCCGACGTTAAATAGTTGGGCTGTGGTAGGTGAAAGCTGTTGGCCCCTGGAAATATTTATACTAACACGTAAACAAAGGTTAGTAAACAATTACATGTGAACAAGTTAAAAAACTGTATTTGGTAAACGATGTTGCTGTAAAATTATTTTATTGGCTTATATATATTTTTTGAGATAAATGCGAAAGTTCCGAGCCATTTTGTGCTCTGAATTCTAGTCTTTCTATGACGTTATAAACCGAAATTGGTTTTGCTATTCTGTAATAATTGATATCGATGTAACATATGTCTCTAGTGCTCTATTCATAAATCACTCTTTTTCAAATAAAAGACCACTGATTTTATTTGACGCTCTGTTAAATAATTAGGTCAATTCAAATTTGAAGAAAGTCAGTGGTTTGTGCATAATTTTTGATGTATAATTCTTCAATTTGTCCTCTAATACTGGTTGAAATCAATTAATTGCCTTGTATAGGGAACAAATTTATTGACTGCTGTAGAAGTTACATTTGTGAAACACTAAACAATAAATGTTAGTGAATTTATTTTGAAGGTTGTCAGAAAAATTTGTGTAATTATATTAGTGTTGTATAATTCTCAAAATATCAAATAGAGGAATTATAAAGATTAATAGATTAATTAACAATAACTCATTCTTTTCTTATTTACCCATTATTGCATTGATTAGGTGTGTTGTAGGGACTGCAGTGCAGAATGTATGTGTGTAAATAATTTCCATAGATACCTAAAAGAATTTTTTTGTGCAGTTGCATTAAATTCTTTGTTCTGTGAACAAATTCAGTGTAGTCAAAAAATTCTGTCAATAGAAAACGGTCACACAATACTGAGTATTGAAGTAAAACTGCTACACTAAATGTAATTGATGATTTGAGAGGGTAAAATTAAGTAGTAATGAATTTCAGATAATAACAAGAAATGGCACTAGAATGGTTTATCAGTGTAAGCAATGTACTTAAATAAAATAAACTAAAATTGCTATACAAAATGATTTCAGACTTAACTGCAACTAAAAAAAGTTGTTCACCACACAAATGTTACTTACCATGTTGTGTATAACAACAGCTAGACTGACCTGTGTTGCCAACCTGTTACTAGTAGAAGCCCAGTCAACTCTTAGTCTCAGTGAAGTAAAAATATTTAGTTTGTTACACACAAAATGCCTCAAATCAAATAGACTTAGCACTATGAGGACCAAGTTATTTTGTGAATGAGCAAAATATTTTGTAAATTATCACTCTTCTTTCATGTAATTTCATCCAACTTATGAAAGTGGTATTTTGAACACAGCTCATGATATGTTAGGTTAGCTATTCAATCAAGAAGGAAGTTATGTTACCATACTCTGTATTTATAAAAACACTTGCTTTATGTAGAACTGCAGCATATACTAAATACAAAACAAAATCTATGATAAATTCTTTTAAATTAGATGTTTCTGCTTCATACCTGTAATAAAATAGAAAAGAAGTTACAGCAACTTCTGAATATTTCCTTTTGCATACTATATAGTGTGTAATTCTAAAATAAAAGTATTTTCTGAGCTCCCTGCTCAAAAAAACACTCCATAGCAAATTCAAACTCACATGCTTCTATTTTTCAGGTTGCTGAACAATGGCACCAGGAGGCAGAAAGAAACACGAGGAAACTGACAAGCTGACAAGAATTGCTATAGTCAATTCTGAGAAATGCAAGCCCAAGCGTTGCAAGCAGGAGTGCAAAAAGTACTGCCCTGTGGTGAGGATGGGCAAGCTTTGCATCGAGGTCACACCTACTGACAAAATGGCAGCCATCAGTGAAGAACTGTGCATTGGGTGTGGTATATGTGTTAAAAAGTGTCCATTTGAGGCCATCATGATCATCAACTTACCTAGCAACCTGGAAAAGGAGACTGTTCATCGGTACAACAAGAATTCTTTCAAGTTGCACCGCTTGCCTATCCCTCGGCGAGGTGAGGTGTTAGGGCTTGTAGGCACTAATGGTATTGGCAAGTCTACTGCTCTCAAAGTGCTTGCAGGTAAATTGAAGCCAAACTTGGGGCATTTCGACTCCATTCCCGACTGGACTGACGTGCTCACGCATTTCCGTGGCAGTGAACTGCAAAATTACTTCACAAGAATCTTAGAGGATGATCTGAAAGCTGTAGTAAAGCTTCAGTATGTGGACCAGATCCCACGTGCTGTCAGAGGATCAGTGAAGGATCTTTTGGCTCGCAAGCACGAGCGCCAGAATCTCAAAACTATTTGTGACATTCTGGATTTGAACAGCGTGCAGGATCGCAATGTAGAGGATCTTTCGGGAGGCGAGTTGCAGCGGTTTGCTATTGCCATGGTGTGTATCCAAAATGCTGACATTTACATGTATGATGAGCCCTCTTCTTACTTGGACGTGAAGCAACGTTTGAACTCGTCGCGCGCCATCAGGTCTATGGTGGCTGCTGACCGCTACGTCGTGGTTGTGGAGCATGACTTGGCTGTGCTTGATTATTTGTCTGACTTCATCTGCTGCCTTTATGGTGTACCAGGAGCGTATGGTGTGGTCACCGCTCCTTTCTCTATCAGGGAAGGTATTAACGTCTTCTTGGATGGCTTTGTACCCACCGAGAACCTCCGCTTCCGCGAAGAGTCCCTCACTTTCAAAGTGTCTGATCAGATGAGTGAAGAAGAGATCAAGAGACTCAGCAGGTCACACTACCCTAAAATGAGCAAATCAAGAGGCAATTTCCATCTGGAAGTTGAGGGCGGTAATTTTACCGATTCGGAGATCATGGTTCTTCTCGGTGAGAATGGCACTGGCAAAACTACCTTCATCAGAATGCTTGCTGGTCAAATGGAGCCAGATGAGGGCAAAACTCATCTTCCTAACTTGCTCATATCTTACAAACCTCAAAAAATCAGCCCGAAGAGCACGTCGACTGTTCGGCAGCTGCTTCACGAAAAGATCAGAGACATGTACGTGCACCCACAGTTTGTGACTGACGTTATGAAGCCCATGAAGATCGAGGAGCTCTTTGATCAGGAGGTGCAGCATTTGTCTGGTGGTGAATTGCAGCGTGTAGCCATCACTCTGTGTCTGGGTAAGCCTGCAGAGGTTTATCTCATCGATGAACCGTCCGCTTATTTGGACTCTGAGCAACGTTTGGCTGCTGCTCGCGTCATTAAAAGATTTATCATGCACGCTAAAAAGACGGCGTTTGTGGTAGAGCACGATTTTATCATGACAACCTATCTGGCTGATCGTGTGATCGTCTTCGAAGGTGAACCTTCAATCAATACGATTGCCAATGCACCTCAGACCCAAGTGTCTGGCATGAACAAGTTCTTGTCCATGTTGGGCATCACATTCCGGCGAGATCCTACCAACTTCCGACCGCGCATCAACAAGGAAGACAGTCAGAAAGACTCTGAGCAGAAGAGCTCTGGTCAATACTTCTTCCTGGAATCGGAAAACAAGTCAGGCTCCAAGAAGAACCCTGTCGCGCCTGTGGGTACTGCTGACAAGTGAGCGTCTAAATTTTTGCGCCTCGCTGGGTTTGGTGTCGAATCTATCTGCTCTGCGCTGGGAGTATCACTGACGCTCTACTAAATGTTTGTCATGTTGGTTATATCTAGGCTACGATTTATTTTTATTATATATATACATCCTGTTTTTTATTGGTTTTACAATCAGAACCATGGTTTGTGTTTTAACTTTTGAATTAGTTCTGTTGTAAGTTTTTGGTTTCGCTTGATTTTTCTTACTGGAGCAGTGTGAGCGTCTGTCGATTTTCTAGCCGCAATATTTGATGGATAAACTATAAAGTGTTTTTTCTTTCCATGGGCTGTGAAACAGGTCCACTACAGCTGGCGCACGTTGACAGGAGTCGAATTTTTATACTTTTGAAGATAATTACGTTACTTGACTTCAAATAGGCCAATTATATCATAGCATGGAGCTTCTCCCACATTCGGAGTGCAGTCCTTATACTCGTGCAATGTGCCAATGATTGATTTGTGCGAATACTCCAGTTAGTCTCCGATCATACCACCACTCCCGGTGTAAACATAGGTGAGAAGACCGGGGTGATTCGTACACTCATTAACAATTGTTAGCTCCAAAGTAGTTATGAAAATGTAGCGCGAGTCTCAATAGAGTGGGGCGATTGAGAGGAAGCATTTGTATCTGTTTATTTAAGTGTAAAGATAGGTTTTTATGACTGGTAGATCATGTATTAGAATTGGGATTGAGATGGTTCCGGTACAGATGGGATAGGCACTGGTTATTGTGATGTTACTAAATACCTAGTTTAGATAAAAATAAGAGATTGGTGTCTAATTTAGACAGGGTGTTGTAAGGCTACTGGGCACTAGCTTACAGCAACAATGACAGAGTGAAGAGATGTAGAACATGTAGGATGAAGGTCTTGTATTGCTGTAAGTGGAAAGGTTGAGGAGGATGAAGTGACGAACAAAAATGAAAACTAGGTGACATGGGGTGCTGAATAGGATATTCAAGTACAGAGGTCTTGAGATGAATCCGAAAAGGCGTTTGTGAGTGTAATTTTTCCATCAGATTCATATGACTAAATGCTTCAGACTTCTGTTACGTAAGGACGAGTTCCATTTAATTATTGTGCTTGCTTGTCTGCCGAGTTTTATGCGTGAATTGCTGTAAAAGCTTACGTACGACCTTCGGATGATGAGACATTGAAACATGCCTTGTGCAGCTAATGCTGCTTTTGTGAAGAAAATCGACAGCGTGCAACTTAACTTCTCGTGATTTGCATCCACCTGGGGTTTTGTTGGAATTAATGGTTACAGATGAATGGGATTTTTATCGTGGACAATTTTTTAAAGTTTTCAGGGTGAGTTTAGGAATCTTACATTACTTCGATAGCAGTTGGTGTAAACTTTTGAGCTTAATATTCACGAGTTATACGGTACCTAGAGCTTCGGTCAAAGTTGGGGCTGGTCTTGTTTGACAGACGTGAAAAATGATCCGAACCCCCCGTAATATTTATATATTTTATCGTATCAACAGAAACAGATACATTTCGTAAAAAGGACGAATTAGTTATCGGCATTGTACGAAACTAGAGGAAACATTCCGAAATATCCAATTTTCTAACGGACTAATAGTTCTTGGTTAGAACGCCGGTATCTCACGATAGCTCTAGTCACTTTGCCTTGTAATACAAATGCTTAAAAACCTGATTACGATACAATTAATGTAAAGGTATATCAAACCATTTCCCCGTAGGCTAGCAATTATTGTGGCTCATCTATGAACTTCCCTGAATGTTACAATCCGAAAAGAAGAGATACACCAGCGATAAATGAACTCCCAGTAACATATGGTTTCACTAATGAAATAAAAACGAAATTCACGAAAAGTCCATCAGAATTAAAGACTAGTTAATGTAATACCACAAAGGTGAACGACGCCAGACTAATATCGGCTTTGGAAGAAATGCCAAATTCCACAGGCTATATGACACTGTCGAGGTCAAAGCCTCGCTTACATTTTACTGATGAAGAAAGAGACTCAAATCAATGAAGCCAAGATTACACCGGAGAAAAGTCAAACAAGACATGAAAAACAAGAAGTCGAAAGCAGGGAAAAATGTAGGCTCTCTTGACACACTATTCGAAAGTATTCTGTTATTGTAACAGACTGCTGACCGTAGGCATAACTCAGGACATCTCGGAGCGCCAAGCCCCACAATGCTGATGTCAGACTGCCTCTTAGAATGGCACGCCACGAGTGCTATGTATAAATTTGAACTTGTAATTATCTTCAGGGATAACCAGTCCCTGCTCCATTAAGTTAATGTTCATAATGAATCTGCACAGATTAAGACCAGGCAGTGCTCAAAAATGTCAGTACATTGCTGAGAGTAATCGTAAACACCTACTAGATGCCAAGAAATAAAGTGAAGAAAAAAGACGAACAGGCTGATGCACGATGCACTGGCCTCCCCCCAAGTTCGACATTACATGGAAAACTGAACAAATAAACTCTAACCAAACTCATAAATTATTGCACTAAGCGTTAACTCTTCGTGTTGCTGTGAGTAGCTAGGAACACCAATGAGGATCGTTATTTCTGCAAGGCACACTTATCAGGACAGGCACTGGTGGCGCAAACTTCCGAGTGTAGCTCAAGAATCTTGCATGTCCCCCAAACAGTGTCATGTCCCTCTGAAACTTTCTACAATTAGGCGAGAAATGCTAAATGTGAACAAATGATTATATTCCTTACAATTTTAGAAAATGACGTGATAGGCGAGCGACACGTTAAGCAAGACTAGTTTCAGGCTCTATAAATGTGCCTCTCGTTATCCATTACTCCCGCCATGCCGGCACTAGGCTCTAGGCAAAATTTAATTGAACGAACGCATCGCTTTCATTGCCGCGTCTGCAGCTTCAAAATTGACGCATTAAAAGTGAAAAGCTGCACGTCGCATTCGCAATTGGAGCGAACTGAAATATCTCCTACTAGAACAAGAATTTGTGAAATATGAAAGGTGTCAAAAACGTATCCTCCTATTGAGAGGCAGAATCACGCTGATAGAGGAACTTGGATAGCGCTCTAAATATTTATAAAACATATTTTACGACATCACAATGCCACCATACTCACAGCTGTATTTCATACAGATATTACATTTATGAGAATGGTGCACGTTTCCACTACACGCCAAATTTCATCAACACACAAACACGAGTAGAATCAAAAAGTACGTACATCGACAAAGAAAAATTGCATGAAACTCGTGCTTTAGCCAAAACAAAATAATGTTTAAAATCGGACGAAAAAAATGCATTTCTGCAAGTACAGAATCTGTGTTTTCAAAGTTGAGAGCAAGATACTAAAATTTCCAAACACATTTGATGTCAAATAGTATTAAAATTTAATTTATTTATTATCAAGAGTCTCGAATGAAACCAGTAAGATTTTATCAATATGTTTTGCATATGAAACAACAATCATGAAACTATCTCCGCCAACGATAAATTCAAAGAATTTTTTCCAGATTTTAATGGTTCAGAATGTCAACACAACTACGCTGATGATTTGGACCGGATAAACTTTAACCGCAAAGCTCGTTTTGTGTAACATTTCAGCCTCAACCTGATACCCGTGTTAGCCTCCCCATGTGAAAATGTCGCTCAGAGAAACTGCTGAATACAGTAACGCCTTCATAAACTCAACTTATCACTACGTTGCATTTGTTTTAGTTCTTCCGCATCTCACACCGATGAAGAAATCGAATGCATAGCACCATCCACATACGCAAAATTAATCACCGTCATATCGAGGTTGAAATCAACACCGACAGAAACGAGAACATGATGACTGACTACATTTGAGACCCAAGCTATTTCACAACAGCAGTTTTAAACTGACTATGCATTTCAAATAACTCTCTAGCATTACTTGTGTTTTCACTCACATTCTAGGCAACACAGACAATCCTTCATTCAATTAAATTGACTTATTTTGCATCCTTTCATCCTAAAGATTAAGAGGAAAGAGAAAAATCAACAAAAAACATTACATAACAAAACCATCAATGAGAGAATCAAGTAGTGTCTACTGAGAAACCCAAAATATTCGCTACGGAATAGCGAACGAGGTGTGAACACATTAAATAGATCAAAATATCCTCGGTCGTGATGTAGACAACCGCAACCGCACTCTTAGCGCAAAAATGGAACCAAAATGCTAAGTTCTATACACTAACTCGGGGTATTGTTTAATTTTCTTTTCCGACAATTTTCAAACGTATTTAAGATAGATCATACAATGATCTACACTTCATATTGCTGTTAACACATTACAGAATAAAATCAACAATTAACCAAATCTTTAATTTTATGAAATTTTCGCATCTATTTACTTATCTTAACCGTGAATTGCAACTTAAGATCCCATTCAGCTGAGCTTCTCATAATGCTTGCACTCATAAAGCATTACTTTTCTCATGAATCAGAGGTACAGACTGCAGCAGCGTCGTCCCCATCAAACTCTAGTAAGGAAGGAGGTCGGCGGGATGAGCATTGGCTCGTAAGCTGCGCTTTCACTAACGATTAGTTACGCAAAAATAACACAAATAAGATTGCAGCAACATTGGTTTTAAATTTAAGAGGCGTTGCTGATAACACTCACGGGGGCAGTGGTTCCGTATATATTTTTGTGTTTCAGCTGTCTGGATTGTAATGTTGGATTAAGCAACTTCGTGAAGCACTTCGCTACCTTGCGAACTTATTGTACCACATGAAACTTAAACACACCTTTATTCCTAGGACTTTAACAGCATACTTTGTGAAGCAGATCTCAGCAGCAAACAAGGGTCATTGTGATGGCTAACTCCAAGTAGCGCGCAAGAAGCTCCGGAGATTTGCAAATCCTCAATGCAAGTAAAAATTGAATTCTGGTCCCATAAGTACAGAAAATCGAGTCAAGCATAAGGAGACAACGCTCGCAATAGTCTATGGAACAAAAGCCTTTAGAACATCACAAATAAAGAAACGTGTCAGTCATGCAGAAGAGAAAAACGGCATAATCAACTGAAACAACAAAAATTCCAAGCAGTAGTGTTAGATGTCTAATTAATTGGGATACCTCTGGGAAGACTAAGTTCTAAACATCAAAGCTAAGAAGAGATGCCGTATGCGTACCCATCAAAATGGAGAAAAATAATAATTGTAATTTGAATGCAACAGTATTACAGAATAGAGTGACTTCATTTAGTATGCTTCAATGAGAGTTTTATGAAGCATTAAGTATGATGTACCATTTTATTTTTCCCCAAGAAAGAGTGTTTTTTATCAGAGGGTGACAGTTCTCAACGCTTTCGACCAATTGAGTAAACGCCGAGGCATAAACCTGTTAGCATAATGAAGCGCTACACAAACGTCAGTTTTGCTTTCTATTAGTAAAGCTTGAGCGTACATGTTTAGCCCCATAGAACAACGCACAATCCAATTGAAATATACCAAAATATCTCACAGTCCTGAACTTTTTTACGGAATTGTAAGTACCTGCTCGAGTAACAAAGTCGGAAAAATAAAATACAATCCTGAAGTTAAAGTCTCAGTTTGAACCATTCACGTCTTGGCATTTTCACTTGAATGTATTGAATACAACGCGTAATATTCAAACCCGAGATTACAGTCCATTACTTACGGTCATAGCTATTCAAAGACTATTATAACAACTTCAAGTCAACAACAATATTAATTGATATTATAGTTATAATTTGGATTATTTGATGCTCAATCCCAAGCTAATTCATTTCAAGAGCGTTTCGAAACGTTGGTTAAAAGTTTAGAACGTATTATGTTACAAGGGAATGGGCTCCAATAGTCTAAACGAAGCATTTGAATTAGTTATTACAGCTGAATATCAGCACTACACTAAGAACGCTTTTGTCAGTGGTTGTGAGCAGCTCAATAATGAAGGCTGGACTATGTGACGAGTCAAGTGTAGTTTTTGATACAAGGTAACAACAGAGGCACGTCACTAGCTGCTGACATGCAAGCCCAGCGAAACACCACAACTACAAGTGGATATGCTACGTTTTTAATTAATGTAGTGGCACGCATGAATTGTAAGTGATGTTGAAAAGTAACAGTATGAAAATGAGGTTGAAATTTGGTTCAATTCTCATTTTATGAAAAACGCCATCTGTTGAGTTATTAATTTCGTGTGCAATATACTTATCAAGAAAAAATCCTCGAATGTGATTTACTACTGCTTCGCTTGATGTAAATACCAACCAGCGAACTCAAATTTATCGCCACAGAATTCTGTCCAGGAGCCTTTATTTGTATATTAAATTGAAGACTGTTATAATATGTGTGGCAAAGTACGACAAAGCTTACAATAATTAATACGTTACCTTGTAGAGTTTGTCATAACATTGGGGGCACTATTAGAGCGAGTTCTGCTGGAGATACTTAATTACCTATGTTATGCTTTTGTTACGTTAGTACGGCTCTTCTAAAGACTTCGATATTAATCGAAAAATAAAACTAGCAAATGAACAAACGCTGGATACACGTTCTCTCAAAACTAAACTAGAACAAAATTAGCTCAGAGACTTCAACATTTGCTGGTTTTGAGCATAGTCGTTACTATAAAACCCAGCCAGTTTGACAAATGCATTAAACTTATGTGTTCTTATCAACGGAAAACACGAATAAGAAAATCAAAGTGAATTAGAGAACTTAAATCAACAAAACACAGTTAAAAGACACTTATCCACAAAAACGCTTTAAAGATATCAAATAAAACCCAGGCACATCATAAGTATACAAGAAAAATATTAGCTCACAGTAAAGAGAAAATTAAAATTCAGGGCCACACGGAATGAAATAAAAATATTGGAACTGGAAGGGAATGCAGAGGGAAGAAATTAGGAATAAGAGAAGGGATAGCAAATTATAAAAAAAAACACTAAATCATAAAATAAGTAAACCATACATAGGACACTGAATATCATTCACAAGTCTTCACGCTCAGATTGACACTCTTGCATACACAGACGACTCTAGTCCTGTAAGTTGATAAAAAAGACTGATGCAGCCACGGCACGCTGCATCACTTCACAGAGCAAGGCTCAAAGACACGTTCTGTGGTAACAGAACTCAGCAGACAAGGAGTACACATGCTTCATCTGACAACGATCATTTAAATATAAAAAATGGGACACCCGCTTTGAATCTCACAACAATAAGAAATAATCTCAAAAAAATTGGTGAGAATTCATTTCAACATACGCACTTCGTCAAAAAATATCGAGTGGAACAAATTTTTCGCGTAACCTTACTAAACAAACCAGCATTTATCGATGTCCGTTCGGTGGCACGGACTCTGTTTATTTAATAGGGTAGTAGTAAAAATTTATAGTTATATCAGAGTCAAAATTTGTTCAACAGTTGAACTTGCATGGAGCTGACATTAAAGTGCACCTTAACCATTAAGTGAGGATATCCATTCTTTGTTGAGATAGAATGAAAAAACGCAACCAGTCACTAGATGCAAGCAAGTAATATATTTTCCACCTTGGAACAAAACATTTGCAGAATGACAATACAAGACAAGGATGTTCTTGAGAACGTTTAACTACTGCTCACGCAAAGAACAAAAGCTCGATCTCAAGGGCTTCCGTTTCACAGGAGAGGTCTTTTGACTTCTAAGAGAATTCGGACTTCAGTCTCAGTGAAAATAATTGAAGGGTTAAATTGAGAAGAAAAATTAAATTCTGTCGTAGAAGATCCAACTTGAGAAAATGACTCGTGGGTGAAATCACCCCAATTCAAAGCCTGATCTGCATAGAAATGACATGGCATCAGCGGGAACAAAGAAAAGTTCCACTAAAATGTTAGACAGGACAAAATGTGTGCACACGTACACGCCCCACAAAAACGTTAGTAGTACGTACATAACAAGAGATGATACACCAAGAGAGATCTCACGTTACTAAAAATGAATGCCAAAAGACCAACAAACACACAGAAGCTGACCAGAATGAGATAGAATTTTGTAGTTCAATAATATTTATAAGACCTAAACCTGCAGTAAATAAAAAACTTCTTTTTGAAGTTTTTTATTTACTGCAGGTTCCGTTGATAACTTTCAGAAATAACATGTAATTTCTAGAAGTGATACTTCATGTGGATAAATTTTGTAGTGAAAACATTGGATATTGAAGAAAAGTCCTACAGTAAAGATGTAGTGTGCTTCTAATGACTTTTGTGTCTCGAAATAAATATGTAGCAACAGCGCGACTGATCAACGTTGAAAAAAGCTTAAAAATAATACAACCGGAAGAGCTTCAATGAAGCTTCGTAATCACCTATAATACAAACTTTTCAAAGGCAAACGTTGAAGCAATCAGTAATGCAATACCAAATTATAACTTCCTGAACACTGCACATCAGTGGCAGCTAAGTGATGGCATCAATAACACTCAGAGACAGAATGGATGAGCGAATATAGAACACTTAGAGCACGTATAGAGAGCAAGTTCATGTGTCCGAGAGCTGAAAGCGAGCTGAACTCGTGCTCAAATGGAGCACTTGGTAATACAGTAGAGACAGCAGATGCGCTGGAGTCTCAAACAGTGGTCGCAACAACAAAGTTCTGTGACGTTACTCGGAGCAGTTCTTTAATCCTGACAACGCTCATCCTCTCTCAAAATGAATGGAGGCCAATACTTGATACAACTGTTACACTATTTTCCATGACACGGGAAACATGCCCTCACTTAGATAGCATGGGACTTAGGTAGTAGCCCAAGAATGGACCAAACGGCTCGTTCCTGTTGCCATATTCTTTTCTAAAAGGAATTCAATTTGTGTGAAGTGAAGCTGCAAGCAAAATACTGTCAACAAAAACATGAGTAAATTCTGTAAGATAATCTCGAAGAAGTGAACCCTCAGGCATAGTCTGTAGAAAGAACCTTATTGTGTAGTAATGTGTCCTCTTGAGTGAACGAAGGAGTGAAACCAGATTTTGTTCAGATAAATCTGTTGAAAAGTAGCGGTGAATTGTAACCAGAAGAATGGAAATAGGGCTCAAAAAAGCTGCACAGAGAGACTGAGAGCAACATTCACACTTAGAAGGTGCTTGTATCACTTCACACGGGCATTCCTTCCATGTGTTGGAACTGCACTCATCGTTGCCATCTCCGGCAGCCCGTAATACGAAGGAGAGCAGCAAAAATGTACGAGTCCACGCAGCACTGCAGGATGCCTCACAACTCTCTTAGATGCCGTTGTTGATGACATGGAAGGCCAGGCCAAGGCCCCAGCTCAACTCGTAGCCGTCAATTTTCTTGAACAGCTGCACACGCAATAGTCATTTTAGCATCGCAAGTTCACACACACGATACATGAAAATATTTAGAATATTAAACTGTGCATTCACAACAGCAATATTGAATGAGTAAATTTTCGACACTTACATCAATTGCTTCCTTGCACTACGAAGCCCACTATGTCGATTTCTCGGACACGAACTAACGAGCATTACAGATATACAGGGTGTTCATAAAGTCTCTTTACCATTTCAAAAATTTATTACAAATGCAATTTATAAGATATTTTATTCATATTTGTTCTATTGTATTCAGTTTTTATTAACGTTTTTAATCATATTTCGTATTCGTGTGTTTCAGGGATCCTGTTTGTGAAAGAGGTGCTGTTGAGACTTCCTGTATATAGCTCTCGTCATGTAGCGCCCCAATAGCGCTATGAATGTCGTGCGTAAGCTACTTTTCACAAGAATTGCACTAGTTTCTTATTTAATTTCTCTTCAACTGCACTGTGACTTTCTTAGTCGAAATGCCAACAAACATTACATTGCACCAGTGATAAGAAGACAGCCAAACGGTATCAGTGCGACACCATGTTCCTTGAAATCATTCATCGCTTACATTCCCGTAAGAGAAACCTGGAAAATTAAAACTTATTCCCCTCTTCATTCTCAAACTAGACTGACAACTGAGTTATACAACCAACACAGCGGAATCTGCTAAAGGTAACTAAAGGTACTTCTGAGCAACGCTTCATTTCTTTTAGATGTTTACGTACAGCATAGAATACCGACCAGGCACCGACGAATAGTTTCTTTACTAGCATCACAAAAAATGTTGGGCATCGTGAACAAACTAACATTAGATACAATAAAATTTAAACACGAACAAGATAGATGAGATGTAATACTAACGTTCTTTGCTTGACTGATACAACTCCCAATACTTCGAGACAAATTATTGCTTTCATAGTAAAGAATACGAGTTTTAACCCAAGGTAATCGTACGGTGCCACCGTTATTGTTTCCTTGTATCTAGGAAATGAGCAGAAATCTGCCACTGGAGACTTCCACTGACCTTTATGGGGGCCTCAGGCTTGAGCCTGTAGCCATTGTGCAGGAATGCAGCGATGAAGGTCAGGTCGAGACATGCAAACGGCTGCTCCGCGTTGGGTATATCACAAGCTGCTCACAACACAAACTTAGATGAAGTCAATAAGCACGAAATGCTAAACGCATACCTCACAATTGGCATACAAGAGTCACGATTCAATGTAACAATTCAACAAAACAACACTAAATGAAACAATTATTCAAGTCTAAATATAGGAAATTAACAGAAACAATGATCGTAGCATGTAAGAGTATCAAATTACTCGCACTAAAACAAAAACAACAATAAGTAAGTAAAGCTTACTTTGCCTGGCAGCCTGGGCGAACTCGTTCACAGAGACGACTCCTCCACTCAGCGGGTCTGCAACACAAACACGTCAGGAGGACAGCTCCAGCAACACTATTATATAAGCTATCGTATCCAGGTCTTTTTTTTAGTCAGGATTCATTCATGCTCAAGCAGCACTGAGCAAAATAAACATGAATTCAATTCACATCTTACAACCTAAATTTTAAGTTTTCAGCAAAGATTAAAAAGAAGCATTTTCTCTCTCTTTGTCCATTGATCTGAGTACCATCACTTGGGTGAAAGCCAATTTCAATGTATGGAGAAACTTGAGTGATGATGAATTATTCCACTTTTTTGCAGCCCTTTCAGCTGATCAGTGTGTAGTTGAGTTCTGCAGGAATTTACTCAATTTTGCCCTTACAATTTTTTGTAACGTGTAGCTTTTCTGGCTAGCTACGTTCAATTGATCAGACAAAAGTGCTTTCTTTGACTCCACATGATACAAAAATTCCCTCAAACATTATCACTTACATTTATTAAAATTATGCTTCAAAATTATTTCAAGTTTAGTTGTCGACAACGAAACACAATGCCAAGACAGTCAGTAATTGAGTAACAGACTGTTACATGAAGTAAAAATTGGAATCATCGTCAAAAAAAAGCTCTTATGTGGCAGGAGAAAGTGCATTGTCAAAGAGGCATCATCTAACCTATGAGGCCTCTCTCTGTGGCGCGGTCGAAGAAATAGCTGAAGGCGATAACTTCCCTTCCTCTCAGCTCATCAGGCACGTTAGTCACCTGCAAAAATAAATTCACTGATAAACTAGACCATAGAATAGAATAGAATGAGGCTATAGGAACGAACCTTCTGGCCCATTCTTGGGTCGGATAATTACTTCGATTATAATTATTCGGTAGTTTTACCCAAGTCCCATGCCGTATTTCTAGCCGCGTCAACCATGTCAGCAGCGGGATTCGAACCCGGGTCTTCCCGCTCGCAAGCAGATTTGCTCACCAGTCGACCAAGCTGGTGCGAAATACACTTAGCGAAATAAAATAAAGTCAAATTTATGGGAAGGGAAAATATCATGGTATAGTCGGAGAAGAGTAAGAAAATTAGAAAAAGAACTGTAAAACATACCCAGTGTGAAATATTACTTTTTGTACTTAAGTAATGAAGCAAGCATGAAAACCAATGACAGTGTCCGAGCAAAATACCTGATACGGAACTAAGAGTGAGAAGAATAAGCTGATTCACGTACTTGAGCACCTATCTCGCACGACCATTCACGGCTGTGTCGTGAGGGTTACTAGCATAGCAAGTAATTCCTAGCATAACACTGCAAGCGTACGAAAATCTCTGAGTTTGAGCAGTACCTGTGACTTAAAAAATGTCTTCCAAGACTTTTAGTACAGAAAGTGTAAATAATTAGTACATAACTTGTGAAACACTCTATATCAAGATGACTCCGTAAAATAAAAAAACACAACGCCAACTCACACATAGGAAGGTCGGCCCATGAAGACGAGTCATCGATAAGAAAATATCTTACTCTTTCAAAACACCATCTTGATATACAAAGACAGTGATCAGGATAATGAGGGTGATAAGAACCTGCTTTTGTATGACGTCTACGCAGGTACGCAGACAGGCCTCGTAGTCTGCGATGGGACGGTGTTCACCCAGGCGGCCTGCTTGTCCCTTCACGTCGTGGTACTTCAGTTCTTTCGGGCCTCTGTCAAGGAAACGAGGCAATCAATGCAAAACCATTGATTGATTAAACAGTTCCTTAAATGGCCAGCTTGCGTGACCTTCATGACGCACGGCCTCGACTTTGAATATCAGCTCTGTGCTCTACTATGCACAGAAGTAAATTTGGAATGAGATATTAAATGTATCTATGATATTAGGCTTTCAATTTTTAATTCAAAACTTACTGCACATTACTATTGTTTTTATTTATGTCAATAGTAAATAGATTGCAAATAAGCCTTTGTGTGAATAGAAAGCAGAGCACAATGGTAAAAGAAAGCCATCTTTCACTCTGATAAAAGAGCAAAAAAGCAATTTAAATAGTGTAAGTTTTTATACGCCAACAATAAGAACTACTTCCTAGGATACCATAATAATTGGAATGGTTGATATTATGAACAGAAAGATAAAAGAAGTGAGTTATTTTGAGAACACGGAGTCAGGTGGCAAATGTAGAGACACGTGAAGAAGTCCGTCATGGCGTGGGTAAAAGATATCAAGGTCTCAATTGTAATTAAAAAAAACACGAGTAACTTGCTCCTTGAACCGCACAGCCAGCTTGCAACTCAGTAATGCCAGTTTTTCAGTTTTAATGACAGACCTCGAATGAAAATTGGAGTACACAAAACTAACCTCCAGTGGTATGAACACCAGAATATAAGGAAAGAAGAACAGCTCACGCGACATTGAAGGCGTGGCCACCGTAGTGCCAGGTGGTGGTCACGGTGGGGTTGATGCAGGGGGACCTGATGACGTCATCGCTGCCTGGCACGTGGTCAGGAATGTCGTGCAGCAGCACGTCCTTGCGAGCTGCCATCAACCCCAGCCCCAGGTAACTGCACGGTTACGCACAGCCTCACACATCCAACAATCACGCTACACACGAAACTCCAACAACTTAGTATACGATGAAGACAAATTTTTAGGAATGAAAAATTCAAGAATTTTTATAGGTTTTTGCTAAGTTTCAAATAACTATTTCTATCCCAAATTGCATAAAAATAGGTCCATTAAATTTCGTAAAAATATTTCTATAATATGTTCGAAAGAAAAGTTAATGATAACACGACTTGAGATAATGATATTTAACGGAAAGCACAACTTATAACTATCTCGAGACAAAAATAATACACTACAAGGCTAGAACAATCATCTAACACAGGAGTAGTGAGAAATGAACTAGTTCGTAACAGTTCATAACAAATGAATGTAAGGCAGAGCATGGATCGCTGAGGCACCTGTGAGTGAAGAGGTCCACATTTTGGTTCATGAGTGAGATGGAGGAGAGCTGATGAGGGAGCGCCTTGGCCACCGTCTGCTGCTCAGCAGGCACGAAGGTGATCTGCGTTGAGCCACCACCCAGATCCAGCGCCACGAGCGTTTCTCCTGGTGCGCTGCCCACACGGTCTGTCAAGGTAGGGCACACGAGTCCCACTTATTCAACCAACAAGCACTCTACTCCCATCATCAGGTGTACATCAAAACCTATAGCGATAGCAAGTCAACAACGCCAATATTATTGAGCGAGCTAGCAAACTTGTTAGCAGCTCTGCTTGGTCGCGATTAATAACTTACGTTTCGGATATCAATTTATCTAAAAATTTCAAAGTCAGACACATTAAAAGAACCTTAGCTAAAAATACAAGTGTCCACAATCTGGACACGATGTGCATTTGGTGTATCATTGAGGTAAGATTTTGTATGAGTATAAAAAGGGACACTATAATGCAAAGTTAGTAACATAGAAAGTAATATTCGAAGAGTTGAAGTAGTCTATGGAAACAGGAGAACTTCAATGTTCTTTGGAAGTGGGAGTTCATCCTCAGTCAATGGCTTGGGTGGGAACTGTTCAAGAACCACGCTGTCCAGTGTGGGGTTCCTGTCTATAAATTACTTCACATTTGAGAATGACTTCTAGTGCAACTAAAATACACTCTTGATTTCCTTTTCTGTACTGACGAAACTTAAACAAACGAATGCTCCAAGGGCGTATCCTGTGCTGTTTGTAAAATGCTCCTTTTTTATTCATTGATCACACTCGTGATTTTTGTTAATGTTTCTCAATTGATTTTACAAAAGCTGTTGATGAGCTTGATGGTAATACAGCCAATTATTACACTAATAAACCTCCTACGATTTAGTTCATGCCTTTTTTAAAAAGATCACAAACCGTCGTTGAGAAGAGTACGTATAAATATCAATAGTCATCAAACATGTTGTTGTGTACGTGATTTAGTATTAGATCTTGGCAAACAGTCTTCAATAATTTGCAAGATAAGCTCTGGTCTGTGTATGAAGAGTACATTGACAACATTAGCATTATGTCAATTGGTCGCGTGATGCTGCAATAAAAACTTCATGAGGGAAACAAATAATCTTATGAACTAAGCCCCCGTATTTTCACCCTCATCCCCTCATAACTTCGCCCCATTTATCACGTCCAGTATATTGATACTGTACTAGGAAGACTAGTTTACACCAATCGTTCGCCAGATTCTCTGAGACTGACAAGCCACAAAAGAAAATACGGTGCCTTACACTCTTATTTTAACGAGGTAAATTACTGAAGAAAATGAATTGATCAGGCAGGGTTAATTCTTCAGAAATGAATGCTGTTTCAATTAAAGTGACTTTTACCAGAAATAACAGTGGAAGAAAATATCCACGTGTGTCAAACGACTTTATATAAATCAGCACAAACTCACTGACAGCTACAAAGTGAAACATGAGTATGCGTTGCGTACAGTACTCACCCAACAGATAATTGACGGTGAACCACGAAAATATGCCTTCATCCTTGCCGTCCATAATGCCTACCGAGTTCTCTGTCGTGTAGAACTCGGACGCTTGTAGCAACTGATTTACCTGAGGGGAGAAGCAATCTTTAAATCTAAATACTCCATAAAAATAACAAGCTCGGCGGCTCAGTAATCCAAGAAATCAAGCTAACTGATGGAGAACATATTCGAGTGTCCAACAAACTATGTTTTATTTCAAGGGAAAATTTGTGACGTTTGATAAAAGTACAGAAATGTGAATGACGGAAAGGGAACTACGCGATGACGTGGCAGGGGTAAACAAGCATGAGCTGTTAGCTCAGCAACACGGTTTTCTGAGAAAAATGAGACAACAGGTTTAACTGATACCTTGAATGCAAACTAATCTTCGGTCTCCACATTTCAGGATAGTACAGAGGTACTTTACAGAGGTTCTCCCATTCTTCATCCCCGGTTAATTTTCTTCCTTTTAATTTCTTTTCAATTAATTTTAATTCTTAAATCCAAGCTGTGTAGCTTGCTAACGACAGTGAGAAAGAGTGAATCAGACCAAGATTGTTTCAAAAGAGAACATAGCAGCAAAATCAGAGCCTTACGTGTACCATGCTCCTAAGCAACAATAAGGCCTAGGCCCCCACGACGAGTACAGGGGTCTGGCAGTTAAGAGAAAGCAAGATGAGCACTCTGACCTCCTGCAGCAGAGCCTGTGCCTGGTGCTCGGGCAGCAACCGCAGTCCAGCAGTGGCTTTGAGTACGAGGGGCGTCTGGGCACGGGAGCTCTCAGGAACACGTGAGTATGCCAGCTGAAGCAGAGGCTCCAACGATGCCGCACCCTGCCACCAAACATAAACATCCACTCAATATGGAACACAGACTTTGCAACTCAAACACTTGCTTGATACTTTTTCAAAACCTTCACTTGTAGTGAGAAACGTAAAAATGTTTCTAGCTCACGAGTAATGAGTGGTTTTAGACAGCTATACTAACACCAAATCAACATCGACTTGAACAATAGCCACTATACATATACAGAACTCCAGCAGTAGTATGGCAACTGCAGCAATAACATGGCTAACGACTTCAAATGAATTGCAACAAGAGAAAAACAAAGTGTTCACATACCTTGACAGGGTCATCAGCGTAGCTGGAAAGACCAGGCTTCACCTCATGCCAAAGCTGGTTTTCCAATTTGAGAGAGTTATCTGCTCAGTAAAGATGACCGCACTACTCAGGTTGAATACGAGAACAGCTAATATCTGAGCGATGCATTCAGAGCTTTATTAACAAGTATTAATGTTAGAGAAGCAACATTTTCCTCCACTTCCATAACCACATCTTATAACTCCATCTAAAAATGTGTATAAAATAGTAATAAGAAGTCAATTAAATTCTCATTGCACTGAAGAGGCCTGTTTATCAATTTGTAAAATGATAACAAGTGCATCAAAAGACAACCAGTATCTTCATAATTTCTATGTAAAACCTAGATATATATATATAATATATCTCTAGAAAATTATATATCCAGATCTGTCTTTATATTACATTAATTTAAACAAATAACTGTACCACCTAACAAAATTTCTCTCTTTATTTATTGGACTATCTTAACTTCACGGAGACAGAATGAACATCACTGAAAACGATCCATTGACTTTTCATTAACATTAAAGAAAAAATGATATATATAAAATGAACAGAAATAAAGTAAGTAACTCCTACAAAATAGACTTTTCTTTCTAGAATGGCAAGCACAAAATAGCTCATGCGCACACTGAGAGCGTGGCAACAAACTTCCATACACAGGCACAAGAAGGCAGAGAGAGGCTCATTAGTCAACACACCAGCTATAGATCTGAAGAATGTGAAGGCGAGCACCCGAGAGCCAGTGGAGCCTGCATCAATGATGACTGCATAGACCTCCTCCTGCACGCCCAGCATCACAGACAGACGGTCCAGTACTCCTGCTCCATGACTTGTGCTCTTGAAGGGCCATATGTTGTTCAGGCTTACTGAGTAACACAAAACATAATTAATTATATTTATTGATGAAAACAATATACATTCAAAAAACCTACAGTATGTTGCAGCAGTTGTATATTCTTAACATTCCAGTCAAAGCTATTTTCATCACTGTATCCAAAATAAGTATAAATCTCTGCACTACAGGCACTGTAGGCATGAATCTCTGCACTACCTCCATTACAAGCTGATCTCTGCACTACAACCACTACAGTCCAATCCATCCTTGCACTCCATCCCCTAAAGTCCAATTCACATACTACATCTACAACCAGCAACTCCTTCACTTTAAAAAGGCTAACAGTATACAGACTGACGCATTGCAACTCATCTAACTACCCAACAAGTACAATAACTCTGGTACATATATAGGATTACAAAAATAATAAAACTAATCATAATTCTGTTGAAAGTTAATCATCATGCAGACACAGATGGATCAATTTATTTTAAAATTTTTTTTAAAAGAATTAGAGTACAGCTTCCACTGAATATGAAATATTTTAGAAAGCTGAATCTATTAGGAAAGAATTAAAATAACTCATTTCAAGATGGTCAAGATTTCTCATAACTGAACAGAATTGGTAATATAGTCATTCAGGAAGTGAGGGGGCTTTTTTTTCAATAGTTAGTTGTGAATAAAAATGATTAATATGAATTAAATTTTTACATAATGGGGATGACCTCTTGTGAAACATTGAATCCATTTTAACAATCAATATACACTGCAAAACCCCAATTTCATTATTTTGAACTACTATTTTTTCATTACACTTACAAGACATTCAAATAAATATACAGTTTACAAATTTACATATTCAAGACCTATAGAATGGTCTAGAGTAAAGTGTTGCAAAGTTCATAGTTAAGTGAGTAGCCAATAACAGATATTTGTGTACTGGATTCATTTTTTGATTGAAGCCCTTAGAATATGACTGGACTGGACTGACCTGCAACAATGAGAAGTGTGAGGGAGCCAGCCACAGCATAGAGGGCCATGACCACCAGTCTGTATGGAGGTGGCATCAAACTGGCTGACTCATGTCTCTTGTTTCCATTGGCAACACCCATGTTAGCTGAGCCCTGTTACAAGACAAAGCTTTGTTTAGTGAGGAAGTAAGACAATCATTTCTTAGATATCAAACTGCAAAAATTCTTCTGTTGAAATCTACAGCAAATTGATATTTTTACCTTAGTAACTAATCATTCAACAGTACAACAAAATACAGTAATTTCACTCAAAACACTGACACATTTTTTATACATAAACAAAACACTCCATTGTCTGTGCCAATGATATAAAACAAGACAGTTATGAGAATGCAAGGAATGGAAAGATAATTTTTCTGCACACAAAAACTTGAAATCACATTCTGCTAAAATTAATTTCAACTTCATTATGATAAAAAAATTAGAAGCAGGAATAAAATAAGATCATAAATACCATAAGCACAAAGCAAAGTTGAGCACACTGAAACAGCTCATTAGATGATATGTGATGTTTTTCCTTAAATCACATTAGATTTGCTAAACTCAGAACAATACTAGGCAGGTTTACTGCTTCCAATTACAATATTCACACAATTACAAGATCATGGATGGGCAAAGTAGTGCTATCAAGATAATTTGCTTAGAAATCTCAACAGCCACCTGCGGAAAAGTTGATGGTTGAGGCCCATAAATTTAGAGGCTTCAGTTTACATAAGACACTCACAATCCAGAAAATGTTAAAATAAGAAACATTAGCACAAGTTTTATGCAGACACTTACTTGGTTTTTCCTTGGGCGAACACCTTCCATCACATTCAAATAAATATATATGGGTAGTAAACTAACAATCAAATTTAAATATCTATGAAGTAACAAGTTATAAATCACTTTTTAATAAAATTTGAAGAAGAGTTAAATATTATAAGCTACCTTTAATTTAAAACAAAATTTTAAGAAATTTTACTACACTTTTTCTGAACTATTCATCAAGTTCAACCTGGATTACATTGCCTACTAACTGAAGTCAGCAGAGCAACTCTGAAAATGAACAAAATTATTTTACCTACACTGCATTACACTGTAGTGAAGCATATACCAGAGCATATACCATACAAAATAGTCCTCACACAAGGCCTTCAATAGCAACCAAACTTAAATTTAGACAGTCACATTTAAAGAAATAATTGTAATGCAACCAATAAACACCAAACCAAATCTGAATTTCTTTAAGTAATTTTATCAGATTTCATAATGAATACCAGATTTCATAACGAATATCAGATTTCATAATGAATATCAGGTTTTAAAATGAGTTATGTCTACTAACATGATGAATATCACCTTGTAATGAATGTATGTTATCACATTGCAGTCTTTTCTCAGTTTGTTTGTAGTCAATTCTGCAATGAAATGTAGACATAACTTCAGGAATCACACAGCTATAATTCACATAGACTACTGTTCTACAATTTATGTATTTTTAACAGAGCTTCAGGTATCTATCATATTATAAAAATAGTCATCACACCAGTTTAATTTACTAACTTTTGTTGCCTACAAATACATTCTGGAATAACTTAAATCATAAATTATGAATAAAATGCAACTTGAAATGCCTAAAGTCCCCTATTTATATTAAAACTAACAATATACTAATATATTTAATACCAGTTAATTTTCAGAAATAGAAACATAAATTTGAAATATTATACAACTTATCAGATATAATTTCATCATCAACTTAGATTTGGATCCTCAGCTACAGCAATACATCAGACGTTTGATCATCAGGCATTCAGGAAGTCACTGCATGCTTCCTCTGTAATGAATGCAATGTATACACTTAAAATTGATCAATTTCTGTAGG
>VCRD01000297.1:246941-261969 GCA_006783055.1 Trinorchestia longiramus
GTTCAATCCTAACAGCATGGTTGTACACTATGAAGAAGCCTAATTGTGGCAATTTGGTCATCAAAGTTCACTCCGATTTCCTACATTGTTCCTGAATGCAAAATATACAACACTGTGAAAGGCCTAATTGTGACAACTCGGTCATCAAAGTTCACTCTGATTTCCTAGATTGTTCATGAATGCAAAATATACATACAATTTGTGCAAATAATGCAAGATTATATGCACATTCTTTACTTGGGCCTCATTTAATTTTATTTCTTGAATCCCAAAATTATTGGCAGAGAATTTAGAATACACATTTTCTACTTCCTGAGGTATGTAATACCTTACATTTAATTACAAAAGATATTTCACATAAACTTGTCCTTTACCCAGCACTCTAAACTCAGAAATTTAACTAAGTAGCCTAATTAGTTTACACTAAAGTTAACCTTTTCTGGTTTTGTCTTATACATGAGCTCAGTTTTCAATGAAATTGAAATGCACATGCTATCTTATCTATGCACATTGCTATTCTTTCTCTCCACAAGCCATTTCTCTGGTTTGTTTTTATGGTAAATGTTACTTGAATCTTTAGATTTTTAATATTAATTCTTAGAATTTTTTATAGTTCAATTTAAAGTTCACAAGAAAATTACTTTATTAAAATATCTACAACAATCCCAACACAAATAAAAAATAAAACTGGCATACAAAATTCCCAATGGTTTTTTCATTATTCAAGTTTTTCAGCACGTACATCTCGCACATGAGAAAGATCGCCATGTATGCATTATGAATGGGTTAAGTGAAGAAACACATAGCGATATCTGTTAACTGATAAGATATACTCACAATGCCCCTGCCACATTACTTGAACGGCGTAAGCCTAATTTCAGCCTGAATTTTAGCCCGTAACAATAAACCAAGAAAACCACAAATATAATGGATGATTTTTTCTCTAACACCTTCTTATGTGAAATTAGATCTTTAATAAATTTAATGTAAAATTACACGTTTATTTGTTCGTTATCGAGATTCAACATTTTATGGTTATTGAACACTTTTGCGCACCGAAAATGTTCACGATAAACTCAATAAATTATATTATCACCAATCGATTACTATCTTTTGACCCATCAATCAAGTTAAGTAAGAGAACGAATTAATAATGTATTTACGGTTGGTTTAGTAAAGAATGATAAAAATTACTTGACATCAAATATTTTTGGTAGAATATTCTCTTGTGGGGGTAACACAATAACAACTTTACAAGTGAGCATAACAGTTGATCATACCGAGGTTTCAACTGGTTTTTGACTCAATAACGATCGTTTCAAAAAGTATCATCGTGACGGTAAATTGACTGCGGTAAGCAGCGATCCGACGGCGTCGGAAATCACCATCTTGGTTGCGGAATTCTGTTTGATTTGCAGTTTGGGTTAGCGGTATATCTACTTGATGGAAAAAAGATAGAAACTCTATTCCATTTCAATATACATGAGATACACATTGGTTTATAAATTTCTAATGCTAATATCTTAAGACTAGTAAATATGCTTCTAGCGATAGTGTTTATCTATCCTGTGACTTGAAGTTGAGGCTTGTAGGAACACGTTGCTATGATTTGGAAGTTTGGAAAAATAAAAAGTTTAGATCAAGTCATTCAGTCAGCTTTCTTGGTTTCTACGTAATAAGCAGAGAAAATTAGAGATACGCGCAAATGAGCAAACCCTCGAAACCAGGGACCTAGCTACGTAAACACAGATCGTTGACCACTAAGCTACAGTCACAGCTAAATAATCTATGCACTACCTATCAAGAAAAATTTGATAGAAGAAAGCTATATAAGCTGCCCAGGTTGATCGACTCCTAGATTGGTCGACTGGGTACTTGCCTGCTATCCCCGGGTTTGATATCCGTGGCTGTCATGGTCTGTTTGTGCTTGACCATCGGTGGCTAGAAATGTCCAGCAGCTGCTACGTTGGGCGCTTGACGTAAACCACATCTCTACTATGCTCACTGACACGCCGCTACGAGCCTCCAGTCCATGTTCGTGAGCAGAGGATGGGGATTTTGCTTGAATTATCACTACTATGCTTAAGATGTTATTGATAAGCATAATTTTTATACTATTTCTGTATTTGTTCGATTATCTATCCTGGTAACATTATTCTTAGTTGTATATATCTTTAATTACTTTTCATTGTGAAATTACTTCATATGGCCACCGATCACCACATAATCAACCAGCATTTTTTATCATTAAAGGGTCCTAACGATAAGGTATTTGAAAATCTAATTTTGCAAATATCATGGATTAGAAAAATTGAAAATAAACTTTTATGCTTTTTTCTGTATATTGGCACTGATGTAAGTGCTGAAAAATAGTAGAAATTGAGCTGTTATTGATTTAGTTTTCTGAATGAATGCACTTAGTGCTCCGTGAACAAACATTAGGGATAAATTAATTCCATCACATGCTTAGTGACTATCTGTATAATTATATCGGAAAACTATAGGACTTATGAATAGCTGAAATTAGAGCATTCAAGTTTTGAGTATTTATTAAATGGATTATGTGTCAATAAATTTCATCACATAATGAAGTCAGCCCTCAATTTAAATCCAATTCATTCATACATTTGTGAAAAATTAAAATAAAATTTTCGTGAGAGCGACTTATGGTACAGAGCTTTTGAAACATACTAGAGAGAGTGCGTGTCGCGCCATCTACCCACCATTCAATACACTTAAGAAGCGTTACATGTTGTTGCCGCAGCTGCTGATATAATTGTGATATAGTTTGGGAAAGAAGTATACTAATAATTATTGTTTGTTTCCAGTTAATTCTCTGGTTAACTGTTTATAAGAATGCTTTTGTACTAAGTTTGTTTGGAGATGAGTTTAGGTGTGATTAGAAGGTAAATGTTCTATCGTTCAAGTAGAAAATGTACGATCTTTCGTTTGAAGTTAATTATACAGAAAATATGAGATGATTAAAGTATGGATGTTAAAACTTGATAATATAGGTATGCTTGTTAGTCTTATATTTCTTATGAATGTGAGCAGTAAATCTGTTATAAAAATAGAATGAAAGTTGAGATCGCTTTGTTTTCTCAGTTCGTTTTTTGATAGTTTTCAACTTAACGAGTAATGTTTTACAAGTAGTGGTTGTCCATAGGTGGATGTAGTTGATTGACTATAAGTATTTCAGAAAAGTTTTTAAACCTATAACTAGTCGACGACTATAAACAGGTGCTCTAATGCGTACTGACTGCTGCACCTTAATTAACTAGCTTCAAGTAGTGTAAATTTAGCAATTAATCTAGTAGCCTAAAATTTCTTGCAGTACCAGTCTCATGAGTGCTGGTGTAAACCTAAACTATGTACTTAATTTATGTACCTCATGTCTAAGCCACCATGCAGAGGACATTAAAATTAAAACATTATTTAGTCCATTTTGAAAACAAATGTAGAAACTATAAAGTTAGAAAGTTTTTCCTTTCAGGAAATGGTACCATATTATAATACTGCTACTAAGTGAATTTCAAAGAGATCTTGCATGTATAATGAACAGAATCAATATAAAAGAGAACTGATACAAAAAAGAAAAGCAGAGAGAAAAATATCAGTATTATTACATCATTTTATTCATTAATGCCTGTATTTCATTTCATTTATCAATCTGTATTTAATATTTGTTTAGTGTGTTGACAAGCAGGTAATTTTAATACAGAATGATGAATCAATGCATTAGTGTTCAGGATCCAAGAATATTCTTCCTGTGCTCCACATATTTTGGTAGCAATATGAACAAAGCTAGATCTATGATTAATCTAAAATAAAAATTGTGAAAGATGCATGATGTTAATTTATGTTAATGGTATTCAAGAAAATCAACTGAAGCTACTATGGTTACCTCTGTTCCTTGCAAGTTGTTAAACTTGTGCCTTACATAAATTTTGCTGTGTGATGCACACTCAGTTATGCTTGTGTCTAGGAAGCAGCAAATTCATCTGATGCCATAAAAGTTTCTTGTATATTATTAGGTACAATTTACTTTTAATAAGTGGAGTTTTATCTTTATGTTATATTTCTGGATTCAAGGACTGAAATGCTGAAAAGTTGATAATAAAAAATTATCATCTTTCAGTAGTTATGGAGTATTGAAAGCAAATATTTCTAAGTTCATAAAAGGGTCTGTTTAAATTTAGAAAATACTCAGTTATATTTCTGTTTATGTAATTTCTTGTTATGTCTTTGTATAGATAAAAACTGATATATTTTAATTGACTTCTGCTTTGGAAGTGTTTGTGATTCTGTAATGAAATTTTCATTTTGTCAAATATTTTATTAATATTTTCTATGGGAAATAAGTTGTCACTGTAAAGACTCTAAATTGTTTATCCATTAATAACCACTGAGTTAATTAATAAACAATATAATTGTCATGGTTTAACTTCAATTATCAACTCAACAGACACTGAGTGAAACACAATGTTTTTGTGAGCAGTCTTTGTACTTATCAATTATTTATCTTCTTCAGTTTTTGACTGTTCTCAAGTAGGTGATAACAGAATGCACATGTGATTTGCAAAAATATGTTGCTGCTGAAAACAAGGAATATGTATTATACTATCTGAAACATGACTATCCATCTTGCCTATCCTTCAATTTCAGTATTATGTGGCATTTTTTTGCATCCTCAAAATCTCTTTTTTACTACATTTGGATTTAAAAATGATTGTTCTATGTTGTCTGAGTATTTTAGTTAATTGTCTCTAAAATGCTTTTATAAAATGAATTTCATAGATCCATTGAAGTAGGCTCCTCATTTTAGGAATTTATACTGCTTTGTAATGTAATCTGTTGACTTTATTGTCATTCAAACACATTTAGGAAGTCTTGTATAAATATTCTTATTTATATATATTTTATTATTCTTTTTCATAGGAAATATTTTTTTTTTACTATTTTTGCGTAGAATGTAGTGTTTTGTCTGATTTATGATGATTTAACACTTGGACTGCAATGAGTACCATAAATGGTACAAAGAACCTTGCTCTATGTACACACTAATTTGGGAGTGGCTGTCAATGTGTTGTCTTTTTTTCTTTATTACATCTATATACATGAATGGATAATTTAAACATGCTTTCTATTCTACAGCATATGCATTGAAATGTAGGTTTCTTCTTGAGCAACTGACTAGGCAATCATTCCCCACTAAAGGGTGGCTTAAAGGATTTTAAATTAATATGGTTGTTATCAGTGGTGAGACCATGAAAGACAAAAATAGCCCTGGTGAAGCTGCATCAGCATGTAAAGGCCAGGCAGAGCAGAATCTTGAGCAGTCTAATTATAGCAGCAGTGATTGTGGGATGACATGCTCTGCCTCCCCCAGTCAGCAGTTTCCGGAGACGTCTGATGCTGATGTTGATCTCTACGATGATATTGAGCCCAAGGAAAGCTTGGGAAGTAATGGGCAGAGCACCCAGCAATGCAGCACTGATCCCCTACAGCCTCCCGATGAATACATCCCTGAGAACCATGAAAGAAAGCTAATAGAAGAAACTAGTGCTGCAGCTGTACAGAAACCTGCCATGGCAGAAGTTTTCAGCCAACTTGTGTCAGACACACTAAATGATCCTGAAGTAGATGGAGCTGTTGGACCTGCTGATGCTGCTCCTTCTGATTTTTGTACTGTTCAACAATCATTTTCTTCTGTTTCTAATGTTGATCTGCCATTGTCTTCTGGTGCCAATGGAACTTCATGTAATGGTAATGAAGAATCAGCTAAGGTGCTGCAGTATCAGCAGAGTGAATTGGTTTTTAAGGCTGGATCAATGGACTCCTGTTCTACTAACCCAACTACTCACATGCACTCAAGGTTTGAAAGTGAAGAAAATGATGAAGATGTAGATGAATCTGATGGATCTACTGAATTTGATGAGGAAGATTGTAAAGCTGCTCTAGCAGAGCACAGGAAGAAAGCTGCAATGAACAGACAGAAGAAGGATCAGTCAGGTGATTCATCCATAATGGTCTTGGACAGTGATGAAGAAGGAGAGTGTGATGATGATATGGATGGTGAAGAGTTAGAAGAAGAAGAAGAAGAAGAGATGCTGGAAGAAGAGGAGGAAGGTGAACCTGAGGATTATGATGGTGATGAGCATGGCCATGAAGAAAGTTCCTATAGCCCTGATCAGTCTTTTAGATCTCATGAAAAAAGTAAACAATCTTACAGTGCTTATGGAACATCTGTGCCTCCTCAACAGGTACCAGAATCCAATAGTATGAAAGTTACTAGCCAAAAGCAGGTTAAAAATCTCAATGGTCAACAGATGTTACTGAATGGAAGAGATCATGAGTCTATAATGAAAAAAATTAGATTTAATCAAGAAATAAGTATGATGAGAAGAACTGAATCTCATAATATGACTGAAGATGTTAAAGATATGGAAACTTTCAATGAAGAGGATGGATGGCAGGAATTAGTTAAATGGAATGAAATGAGAGAAGAAGAAAAAGCCTTGGGAGCAAAGGACAATAATTCTATCGATGATCATTCCAGATTATCAGCCCCAGATTTCAAACAAGCTAGTGGGAAAGACCTTCCTGCAATAATTAATAGGACTGAAAATGTAGGTAATCTGGAATCCAGAACCCTTTTGAAATCAGCTCCATCTGAAAGTACTTCTAATGTTTCTCATTCTATTCTCTCTGAGAGCACTAGAGTTAAGCCTGACTCTCATTCACAATCAGAAATTGGGAGGCAAGAGAGCAAAGTAGTTTGTTCAACGCATTTCACTTCTTCACAAGAGAATGAGACTTCAGAGAAGCCTGAAGAGGCCACTATTGCCTCAGCCCCTACAGAGTCTGGCTCCAAGTTGCCACCTCCCATGGTGGCTCAGCTCAATCAAACCAAAGGTTATTTTGAAATTGGTTCTTGCAGAGGTGACCCTAACCTTGCTATGTATAATCTCTCCACTACCATCATATTTGCCAAGCAACTTGGTAAGGTGAGCAAATGAATATTTCAATTTTTTATTTATAGATGAATATTTCAACAATTTGACCTGTAGATTGTTTATTTTCTGTTTTATTTTTTCAAGAACAATGAATTATTTACATGTCTCATGTTGTACTACAGATTAAATTGTACTGATTCAAGATTCAGTTTTGTGGTAAGGAAGGCTTTATTTTACTTTATTTCTCTCAGGGCAACCACTGTGTTATTCTAAAAGCCATAACTTCCTCTTAGTGTACATGATTTTGTCCCTAATTGTTTTATTTCTTGATATAATTGAAATTGATTGTTGTCTGCTGCTTTAATTACATCACCATGTTCAGAAAAATTGAGGTTTGCAGCATTGAACTTGTTTTTTTTATAAGTTCTGGCAGTTTGACAATATTTACATGCTTGAGAATTTAAAGTTTTGTAAAGTTATAGCATATCACAATTTATGTCTTAAAGACCAACTTGATTAACAGACTCAGAATCTTAAATTCATGAATGAAACAACCTCTCAAGAACTCAAGTGTGTCTCTCCAGTCATGAGGGAAAGGAGGAATTGAAGGGATGATCTGTTGAGTGTGTTTTCGGTGTTTTCATCATTGCTGTACCATGAGAAACTAGCACACCTGTGTTTGTAGTGTTCCTAGCTACTCACAATGACATTAGTAGTGCACTTCAATGCAGTTTATTGCATATGTTACTCTGCATTCTGTATTTCCTACTTCCATCATGTAGAATCAATCTCTTGTATGAGTGTTTTTGTCCAGTTTTGTGTTTGGCAAGGCTTATTCCAGCCTTTCTTACTCCAGCTGAGGACAATGATGATGATAAGTGGAAACATATGGATTTTTTGTGTAATTTGTGGTAAGCTTATTGGATTCTTTCTAAAAACATGGTCCTAAATAGCAAAGTTGTGTTTAAACAATATGATAGTGATATAGCTGAATTTCATCCATGTTTATAATACTGCAGACTCTCAATATTCATATTCTTGAATCATTATTGAAATATGTTTGTTATACGTCACAGGTTATGTATCATTCATGTTTTGTTTATATTCAACAAAATTTCTTTGTTGTGCCAAGTCGTACACATACTATGTCATTCATGCTTTTTTGTCTTTGTTCTTTTGTTACTCCAATAAGTCCTTATTGATTGTCAAAATATTACAAACACACTAAGGAACTAACTAATAGAGGAAAAAGCAGAATTGTGACTGGATAAAAAGGATGAACATTATAACACATCTTATCTTTGCAGGTAATTCCTGGGACTCTTCTGCGTTCTTGCAAAGATGGTCCTCACTTCCAGTACTCACTTTTGGGCTGTCCTGTTCACACGGACCCCATTGTGAAGCTGGGCGAGTGCGAGTTTCCTGGGGAGCGTGCCAATGCCAGAGTGATGACCACTGCCTCCAATATGGCTCTATATCTCAGGCAGCACAGCTCCCTCACAGTTTCACTCTTAATTGGAGAGATAGAGTTGGCTCAGTGCTCTATAGATTTGCTTCCCCTAGTACTGGAAGGCTCTCAGACCAAGAGTAAAGTTGAGGGTTCGTACAACCTTATACCTGTAAAAGGTAATGTGTTTGGATCAGCATCTGCTGGTAATGCAGTTGTAGGTGTGTCTGTGGAGCTAGAGCAGACCTCCCAGCCATGTGTGTCAAATATGAATGACTCTATTTCTGGTGCTGCTCAAAATGATACCCAGGAAAAGCTAAAAAGAGTTATGAATCATCTCAGTGAAGTTTCAGTTGAATATGATTCCCTCAATGCAAAAAGAAACAAGCGTGAGCGAGAAAGTAGCATTGGTAGTGACCATATCAACATGGAGAGCTCGGATGCACGAGAGGATAGCGTAGCAATGAGTGCATCACGCCAACTTGTTCGTGAGCACTTCAAACCACCTCTCAAGAAGAGAAAGCTGGCTGAGCTTATGGGTGAGAAATCCCTTGTCTCTGAGGACCAGACCAAGAATTTGGACTCAAACTGGGCAGCAGCAGAGGAGGATCTGCAGCAGTGGAGACAAGCTCAAGAGAATATTTTCTGGAAGCAGGTGTGATTATATATACTGTGTATGTATGTCTGTATGTTTATTTAAGTTAACTAGGATGTGCTCAGAATATTATTTAATTCTTTTCAGTTTTTAAACTTGAACCCACAATCTGTAAATTAAAACTTAGAGGGAAAGATGGCTACAGTTGACTTACAAACTGCACAAGTGGTAGTCTAATACTGAAGAAGCAGTTGACTGGTTCTCCAAGATTGATGAAATCTGTATATATAATATTTGCGTTGTTCATTGGCTGTTGGTTCCCACTTCATGTGCTGTGACCGTAACTGTAGTACTGCAGCCGTCCCATAACATTGACTGCCGTCAGAAAGAACTGATCATGAACTGGTCTGTGACATAGAGCTGTGCTGCAACGTATTATATCAGAGTTTTCATTGCAGTGGATGGTGCGCGAGAAAAAGCTGCAAGAGTCTCTGAGCGAGGAGTGGAAGGAACGGATGGCGGGGCTAGAGGATGAGTTGATGGAGCAGCTGCATCAGGTGGAGCAAGAGCGAGCTGCGCTTGAAAACGAGTGGAGGAGCCTGCGAGAGCGAGAGACTGGCGTGCGTCGTAAGGAGGAACAGGTAATTCTCATCCAAACTTGTGCATAACACGGGGTACTCGAGTCTTTCTTGTACTCTGGGTACTTGGAATGATGTATCACTGCTAACGCTATTTTTTATGATCAAGTAAAAGTAGCTGCTATGATCAAGTAAAACAAATCTTGGGAATTGCATCATAGTATGACAACTGAACATTGAAAGTCAGTCACTTTGTAAGTTCTGTGAGAACTCAGGCCTGTTTACTGAGATGTTTTCCTTAATAGACGCCAGACAACACTCTTTGTAATCTTGTTTGTAAGTTTTCAAAGTCAGCAGTTTAATTGTTTTCCCAAATTGTAGGACATGATCTGTGAAACATGTGGTATGAAATTGGGTACTTTGTATTTGAAATGAGAAATTATTTTTTGGGAGTGATAATGTCCCAGTGCATAAAGTGAGGCTGTGTATCAAATACCCTCCTCAGGTTGTATTGAGAAGGATTTTTAGTTAATTTGGTGCTTTTGACTGTATTTACTGGTATTACACAAATGTGGTATTTGTATTGAAACTTTATTATTGGTACCAGCAATGTTTGGTCACTAATAAAAGTCCAAGTATTGAAGGCTGACTTGTTGCCATACGTTATAGTCAATGGCTACTAAGTGTCAAACTCACTTGCGACTCAAAGGGTTCTGTATTCATTGTTATAACTGAAATTCAAAGGGTGCTGTATTCATTGTTAATCATATACGCTGACTTGTATTCTAATTAATGATATGGTGAGCTCCTCAATATCAGTAATACTTCACAGAACTGAATAAAAAACATCTGTGTGGCATAATTCTTTCTCTAATTTTATATGAAATAATGAGGTAATTCTGAACCATGTCATTAAAGCTATGCTTAGTGTGATACTTTCATGTTTGCTCCAAATAGACTACATTTAAATGTTCAGACTACTACGCCCCACATCATTGACTGTATATCGTAAAATTTGCTTCCATTCATTAGTACAGCAACCGAAATGTTAGGTCATACCAAGCAGCAACATGGAGCCACCAATTGCTACTGTGAAAAACCCATCCAATGTAGGCATTAGCGATCATTGTACGCCTCTGTATTTTAGTTGTTGAACTGTTTGAGAATGATGCCCTGCTTAACAATTGTTATATTTTACAGTTGTTGCAATTGCAACAAGAAGTACTGGAGCAGCAGGCAGCACTGGGTTCTCAACTACAGCTAGGGTTCACGAACAAACGACCGTTGGAGTCGGTGGAGCGACTGCGACCCATCACCTCCCACCTGGTACATTCTGCTGATCTCAAGGAGCGCTGCTAACAAGAAATGTTTCTCCTTAGTTGGGAGTTGTACTTATTTGAACACCATATGAATAATTTCAACTGCCATCTAATTATGGTTGTATTAACCTTTTTTTTCGGGACACGGCAATCTTTGAAGGTGTCCTAAATTCTGTGTGGAGTTGCACTGACTCTCTGCGTACTTCATTCCATTTGTAGACGTGCGCTCCTGGTTAACACGTTAACCGCCATGCCTGATATCAGAGATTTGTCACTACCGCCACGACTTTACCATTTTACGACTTTATCATTTAACCTTCCGTAAATATTTTAAATTAATTTTTGAAAATAATTATTAAAAATTTGGAAATGTACCACCGGTGGTAGATGCGGCGGTAAGTGAAATCCTCAAATGTACCACCGGTGGTACATGTGGCGGTTAACGTGTTAAGTAACGCCTTGCTGTGGAGTCTCTCGTGCTATGCCGTGTTTTTTATTTCTTGCTTCTTTCATTTTTGTAACAATGGCAGCCGCATCATTCATGCAACTTCTCATGCAAGTGCCTTCGATGCGTTGGCAACTGCATTTACCAATTTTTGCTTATTAAAGTTAATTTTCTTTATTGTTATACAACAACAATAGTTATAGTGTTAAAAATCTAGCGTACATAATTACAAATTGATCCATTTATAATTTTATAATTATATTTCTTACTCCACCATCTACTGAGAATTTTCTTGAGATTATTCGAGTTTAAGAAAATGTCGAGTATTTAGCTACTTCGACGGCAAAGTATCTAAGGCGATTTCCTGTGTTTGTAAATGTGCGCTTTATCACCCTTTCCTATTACCCATTCATTATTTGTCACTGGGTTGAGAAGTTCCGTTGCTTCTTAACTGTAACGGAAGGATATATGTATTAAGAAACGCTTGTTTTTTCTGTAGCCTCGCTTGCATGTTGCTACGTGGGTGAAACTGTTTGTTTCTCCTGAGAAGATGTTTGCTGTTTTATCTAGAATTGATAAGTGCATTAACTGTGACGTATCGGTGCTCAGGAAGAACGTCGGGCTGACACCACCAGCAGCAACAAGGAGTACTACAAGAGGCAGTGGCTGCGTGGTGTCGCTACCACACACCGCAGGTGGTAAGTTCTTTCCTAGTGGTAGCTTGGTTTGTCTCGTTGCTACTCTCACGCGGTGACGAGTTTGACGGTCAGTCTGAACTAATTGTGTAATGGTGTTGCATTGACGGCCGGAGAGCTACAAAGCGACGGCATACCAGTGGAGAGCTACAAAGAGCAAAAGCTCAGTTGATAGTTTTTTGACAGATAAAAAGGATAAAGTTTTACACCTGAGCTCCGTGCGGTTAGCTGTTGCATGAATAATATGAATCTTCTTCGATAGTTCTGGTGTGAGACGTAGTCGAGGATCATGAAAAAGGCTTTATATTTTTTGTTTTTCTGTTTTTCATGGGTTGGCTAGTGTCTTATTGTTAAGTCGACTCTCTTATTTGGCTGTATCGGGTTTTATCTTGTCTTATTTTTCTCCAAAAATATTAATTCAAAGAATATTGTGTTTAGCTCCGATTTTAAGGGGTATTTCTTTCCAAATAAAAGCAATGCATTTATGTCGGTGAAACGCGTATAATCACTAATGATATTCATTTTTTTTTGATCTAGTGTGGTTGTTGAATCATCACCTAAGCGAACACCTGCAATACAATCGTTAAAGTGCATAGATACAAAATTTAGATCAATACTATACAATAAACTTTCGAATTTTCATTTGTAGCTCTGTACTGATTATTTGTAGCTTGATGTAAACCTGAATATTCAGGACTTTGTTTTGGCTGTAGCATGGACAGTTGTGCTCTTTGTACTGACAGGACTGAGGGACTTCCGTCTACTAGCAGCGCTGGAACACCACCGTCCGCCAGCAGCTGCAGTGGCCGCGTGTTCAAGCCCCGCTCAGCTGACAAGTACGACTCGGAGATATTCGATGAACTGACACGTTTGACCAAAGAGCGGCGCCACCTGCTAGCTACCCACGCCCTCGACTCGCCGCAGGTGCTGCAACTCGACAGCGATCTGGAACGGCTTATGGCTGCCTCGGGCGTGTGATCCTTCATGTACAGGAAGCTGCCTTCCCCCGTTCCAGCTGGACGAGTGCGTTGTAGTATAGGTACACATAATGGACCCTCTGGTATCGTGGTTAACTCATCGTCGTCGAGGTTTACTCCATTCAAAGCTTAGTCTTCGTGTATTGTTTTGGTTCAATATATCTTGTGTATTGAATTACGTTGTAATAGGGAGTTAACGTCAGAGAATTTGATGCCTTAATCCAATATTGTGTCTCTAGGTTTGTAATCTATGAGTATCATGTTAATCGAAGAATTCGTGCGTGGAGTTTGAACGTCACACTGTCTTACCGACCTCGTTCTAAGACGTGCTCAGAATTAGCCTCTTTCTAATGGTATGACAGCTGATCAGTCATGTACTGAAATGTCGTGGGTTTTCTGTCTTTATATGTCATTTAGGAGGTACTTCTGGGCTTCTGATCCGATGAAGGTATAAGAAATTGCATGCCTCTAGCCGATCCTCTTAATGACCCAGGGCCATCATGCCGGTGTGGTGTTAGTACTCGACTGGCTTACTTAGATGCATGAAACTACGAAGTACTTTTGATTGAACAGCAAGCCATTTGAGCTCATGTTAAGGTGAAGCCTGGAGGCGCATAATCAGGTGCTTTCTTCTCTTTTTACAAACCAGAAGCTTTGACTAAGTATTTCTGTGAGGAGTTTTCTGTACATATTATTGACGTACTCGGTCGCTGTGTATCAGTTGATCATCTTCGAGATTTCATCTCGGTATTTCATTTTTAACGTTTATTTATTCTTTTCTGTAGTAACTTGATGTTATTGTGGTATCACAAGCCCTTTCTATTGTAAGATTTTCTGGTGCCCGCTGTTGTATTCTGCGCTGCGAGTTTTTGTAGCCAGACGCTTCAGACCAGCATGTCTGCTTCAGGCGTGGCTGTGTTTGCTAGCTCTTACAGCGCTTCACACTTGTATAAATATCTGTCCTTGCACTAATGTTAGGGAGCTTTCCTTTGGATGTTATTAGAAAATTCAAGAGTGCTTATGTAAAGTCAGCCCGAACAATGATTGAGTTTTCAGTTTTCTTTAGCTTGCACTTAGTTGGTTGGTTTCTTCGATCTCTGTTAACTCAATAGCTTCCTGAATTGCAGGTAGCATATCATTTCTTGTAGGTTATTTACGATAATATGAGTCTTCAGCATTTTCTGAATTTTTTGAGACTGCAATGATAGTGTACAGTATGAGTATGTTTGCATAAATAAGCGCTGAGTATTACTCAATTATAACGCATCAAGTTCGCTGATTCTTACTCTTGCTGTTGTGAGATTCTGTAGCATTTTTTGTAACGACCACATTCCAAGGAAACATTTTTGTACTTCATGTCGTGAGCTCTCATGAAAATTCAACTCAACTTCGAAAAAGTAAGCGCTCAAAAAGAGAATAATAAATAATATTTTTCCCTGCATCATTTTAAGGTACAGGAAAAATCTATATTAAAACTTACATTTGTGAATGAATGTTCTGAGGCTTGCATAGTGACTTCGTGTACTTATATTACGTAACATTTTCGACTTTGTCAGGCTTGATACGATCTTACTGCGATGACTAAAACTCTTAACTTAAACAGGGTATTTGATAAAGATGGATCCAGGGAAAAGCAGTACGTTTTACAGTGATAAAGGGTTACAAATACTAACTATGATACAAATTTACCGTGTCCTTTACCTGCTGCTAAGGTAATATCGAGACTGTAGTTGAATTCTTTTTAATAGCTCGTCTTCCACTGAAGTCACCACTACCGTATGTTTTGTGTCACCTGTATTCATGAATTATGGCACAAAACACTAATAGACTAACCCCACTAAAGGAGTCGCTAAGTGCGATGTCTGGAAGGCTTGTGGCGGAGTTAGCGCCTCGTGTTTGGCATCGAGACTGACATGTACCACAGTGCCGGCGCGTATCATGTGAACTACAATGGCCAGCTCGAGCTGATTGTATGGTGGCTGTTTTCTGACACAATGTCTCGCCCCCCCCCCCCCC
>VCRD01000297.1:261980-357676 GCA_006783055.1 Trinorchestia longiramus
CCCAAGTAGTGTTTCATAAGAGGTCTAACAACTACTGATCTACTCCATGTTTTTGAAACACTTGTATATCATAACGTTGATGTTAAGCTGTTTCACCTGTTCATAACTTCTGACGTAAATCAACTGATTCTTCAGAGTGCTTGAATTCCGTAATTTAATTATTAAGAATCATGACTAACTTCATTTAAAATTGTACGTCATGGTGACCAAAGTGAAGCTAGCACAAAGCATTCTGTCTGATTTCATTTGCCAAAAGCCGTCAAAGGGAATTTTTTTCATGAAAATATGATCTCTCGAATGGAGAAGAGATTGGACAAATTTAATAGCTCTGTTTGTGAAGAAACGTTAGATTGAAAAATGTATTTTCTGATTTATCTCGTAGTATTTTGATATTGAAGTCACGTTGGTTTAATAATATGAGTTGGAAACATTATCCTCTTTAGAAATTGTAGCTGTGTGGTCGCTTGTAAGACGGTGAGGTGAGATAAGTAGAGGGTGAACTGCTGCTGCTGCTCTTAGGTTTAATTGGACGGTTTAAACTGAAGAGCTAGAACGTATTTTGTCAAGTATCATGAGCATACATAATTGATTGGATTGTAACGAGTTCAGTAAGTTTAGAAATATTGTAAAGTTATTTTAAATTTAGAATTCATCATGTCTATATAGAAAAGCGTGAGCGGCAACGCGTAACCAATGCTTATGTATTTATTATCATGTACGCATAAAATTTAAAGTCCTAAAAATGAATGTTTTGAACTTCGTCCCATTACGTGTAGTTCTGTTAAAAGACTATTGAAACTTTCTATCACACGAAAGTAGAAATCAATAGAAATATTTGGAATCATTAAATCGTTCATTTGCACAAAAATTAAAATGTACAAAGCCTTCAGTTAAATAATCTCACTGAAAAGAAAAGCACATTAATGGAAGATTTTATGACCACAAACGCAAGAGATAAGTATTATGTTTATCATTCAGTGAATGTTATAGCTTTAAAATATGATTTTAAAGTCAACTCATTCTTGCGTTTCAGGGAAGGTGAATCTTAAATTTTGAAAGCTGTCACGTTGTGCTTCTTATGTTCTATGCGGTCAATATGCACTCCCTCTCATTCCAAGAGGTAGCGTTGAAAGTACTGCTTGTTTTAGGGACCAGGTGCTCCTCGGAAATTACGAAGATTTCTGGGCTCAAGTCGGAGTGATGTGCTGATGGCATCTACCGTCGACAACGTACCTTCAAGAATTGACACTTGTTTTTGGTGCTCGTAGTTGTTCAGCTGAAAGAGCAACGTTTGCTGCAGTAATTTTTGGACTTAATTAAGCCTTACATTTCTCTCTGGCATTCATCGGTCTCTTGAGAAAATGGGAACACTAATGATTCGCAAGTGGTCAGCATCCATTGCAACCGACTCTTCTCCAAGTGTTTTAGCTTTTGGTTCTTTATTTTGTTGAGTTTACTGTTTGGTTTCCTAGATATGTCACCTGTTTTTCCTGGCTGGTGCGGGCGGTGGAAACCCGTTCCAATTTTTGCGATTTTTTGGTACAACTTTAAATTTTGATTGAGCTCTCCTTCGATATTCTTATTCGATACCCTTAGTATGATGACAATTGTTAGAACTGTTAAATGGTATTGCGTCTACCCTCATGACGTTTGTGTTGAACATCAAGTTTACGATCACGTGGAAGATTTCAATTGTGTTCTTGGTAATGAATATGATATTTATTCCTTGTTTAGAGGCGTCATAGAATTTTTGTGTTCCATGTTGCACGGTGCATGCATCATCGATGGTTAAAATTCCTTATTTTATTTCGTCTTGTTTTTAATTGCCTTTGGTCTTTCTGTGTTGCTCTTGCACACCTTCTTCCACCTCATTATTGACATTTCGCTACGTATTTTTAGTGTTCTAAGGCTGCAGGTTGACTCGAAATCTTAGCTCGTAGTCCGAAGACATTCTAAGACTCCTAATTAAGCATTTTATCCAAAATTTGGTCATTTCTGTTTAAACTCGTGTGTGGAATTGTAGATTACAATTTTTTACAGAACTGGAACGTCGTTTCAAGTGTCGTCATATTATTGCGGTTGGCCATTGTGCATCGACCTCCTTCGGGCGCCAAGTCGTGGACCCGTGAACTCGCATCGTAAGTTACTGTTTATGCAGCTCTGAGTATTACTCAACTCTGACTTTATTTCAGAACGAACCTGTGAGCTCCTATATAAATATAAAACTTTTTCTAATCTGTGTTTTATAGGTATTACTAAGAAGACCAGGTCACGGACAGTAAAATGTGCTGTCCTACGCGAAGTAGAATGCAGGTCACTAACTACGTTTGTGTCATTTGTAAATATTTTCTTTTTGGAAAGGCATTGATTTTGATCAAGTTTAATTAGGAATATTTAATTATGCTTTATAAACCCTTATGTTTGGCGAGGATAAAACCAAATTACGAGCCCTAGAACCACGTGTTCAGATGCACGTTGTGCGTAACTAAATACTCAATGAAAATATACATTGCGGCAAGAAGCAATATGAGATGCAGTGCTCCTGATTTCTAATTTTATGTAAAATCTCCCCTTGATTGCGTCGTTCGATTTCGAGCAGTTCCATCTTGATTCCAAGTTGAGATCCAGATTTATTAGTAATGTGTATAGTATAATCCGTTAAACTTCACTCATTTAACGTGAGTGCTGAAGTGCAGAGTTTGTTTAAACGGTGTTGAATTTTTGATATTCCTTAACAATAAAAATTAAATTATGGCATATTATTTGTACTGAGCAGGGAAAGTTTTTATAGTCTGCCAGTACTATGAATGTCATGTTAATCTATCGAACCACCCAGATATTGAAATGTTAACTTTAACACGTTGACTCCGATTGCCTGATTGGTGTAAAACTTCACTTTGTACGCATAGTCACTAGAAGGATCTGAAAAAATTACAGAACCTAACCTAAGTGGTACACATACGTACCACTTAAGAGTCAACGTGTTAACTTGCATCGCAGTCTGGATGAACTTTTTGTAGTGCACTTTCGATGTTTCTTTTTTTTTTGTTGAACTTGCAAGCATTCACATAACCGCTTGCTGTTAGCGTCTTCTTTCCCTAGCATTTCATTGTGCAAGCTACAGGATCTCATTCTATTTGTGAGTTTTGATGCATTGCAAGCAGCAGACAATGGTTCCTTTACTGCATCAAAGTTTGCTGTTGAATCGTTTCAGATGCACAGTTTACGTTTTACGTACTACGCATCGAAAACGTTTTTTTTCGTAAAAACGTCTGCTGCTTCTCGAGATGCTAACTTTCTTCCAGTTCTATTAAAAGCATCGATGGTCTGGTTTTCATGAACTGTTATTCGAGCTCAATATAATAAAAAGGTATTATTTAGAAAATAAATGGTTCGTTAAAGAAAACATTTTTACCTACACCAGTTATCTTAACCAGGAACAATGTTCGTACGAATGCTGAAACAGGCACCATTAGTAGGAAGTCGGAATTTCAGCAATATGACGGTTTTTGTATGAATACGGCATAAGATTAAGGTTTTGGGAACTTTATGTTGCATGAAGTCTTGGCGATGTAAAATTAAGTTAACCTTTCGACGTGTGTTCCTCTAACACAATAGGGTATACTAATTGGTGCGTAGTTGTTTTCGGTTAAATGGAGAAAGGATGACTTGTTTCCCTATTTCTGTGCTCTTCTTTGGCCAATGTGGTCTACGTAGTTGAAGTTTATTGATAACATGTCCCCATGGAGATAATCCTATTTCTTCAGTAGTCCTTTTCGTACGTTAGTCTTAACTGAGCTCTGCTCTGCCCCAGGATAGATGTGAGTTCACGAATCGCTGACCCAATGTGGGGCGTCGCGTTAGTGTACAAAGTTATTTAGAAATAGATTAAATGGAAGACTATTTCATGTTTGTTCTTCCTTTACGTATAGTGTAATTTATCGCTCTAAAGTTTCCGCGTTGATTGTATGTTGTATGATTCTGAGTTCGACTTCTATTTTTCTGTCGAGACGATTTTACTTGTGTTTGTGCAAAATCTGAACTAAAATCATCTAATTAATGCATCAAATACTTGCTCGGTACATAAAACAGCAGCACAGGATAACTTTCATTAGTTCAGCTTGATAAGTAGGTACCCGCTGATGTCAACCAGAACATATTGCATTCGGAATAATTCTTGCGTAATTGTGGTTGGCGTGTTGAACCCTGTCATACACAAGGTTCAGTCATCCTTCGTTGGAGCTGTTACTTCACTGGCAACCCTCATGTCACGCAACTTTCATAAACACTAAACATTTAATTTGAGAATGGTTCATCAGAGTAAACATGAGTCAACTCGTTCTAGTCTGTTTAAGAGCTAGCTAATGACGCTACATGCAGTCCTGCTCCTAATACGTTGCGCGCAGGCCGGTCGTTCGTTCGATGCAGTTCTGTGTACTTCTAGTTCACTCAAAACAATTGCAGAAGCTCTGGAACTACAAGTATCGTAAATAACTCTTACAACAAGCTTGGGTAATGAGATTACATTTCAGTTCTCGGTAAGGTCCAAAGTTAAGAAACACTGGGTTCATCACATAATTTCTATTAGTTTTTCCACCAACTGGAAATTGATAGGATAGAACTAACATAGAATTTATAACCAGGACCAACATCACAGAGAAAGTTATATGACATACAGGAATGTCGCATTGACTTATAACATTGCTTAGACATTTAAGTCGCCTTTTCAAAAACTAATTTATGAAGTGCACAAAAGTTAAGAATTCTTTCATGGTTAAAATAATTTATTTTGGCTGGCTTGTTACGGCGTCCACACCCGCCGTACTTTTAAACAAGCAACCAATGAGCGCAACACTGAACTTTGTTGTCTATGAACGAATGCTGTTGAACATTTGCATTTAACCCTCAGATCGAACACTTCCCATAAAAATGATTGCTCCCAGTTTTCTGTTACAATTCCCTTACCTTTTAGTACTATTAGCGTGCAAATCCAGTACACTGACGTAGCAGAAAACTGGATTGGCCTTAAGGGACTAATATCCAAACGATCAGCACCGTAGGTAACGCACTCTAGTTTACCACACACGTAAATCCAAATGTTATCTACTCACCACAATATTCTGTTAAAGAAAAGTACGCATGAAGGCTACGTGAAAAAAATGTGTTAAACTAGAATTGATGTCAGATAGGTGTACGAAATATCGGAAGACGACCACAGTCATTATATTCCCCTCACTATTTTGTGCTAGTACGTCCACCATTTCAGCCTTGGCATTAAATATGCTCTCAATTGACGGAGAGCCTTTATCTTCTTACCCTATACTAATAAAGAAGGTGTACCCAAAGAGTACACTACTTTGAGGTGAATGGAGAACAGAATGAAAAAAACACCTTAAGGGACGTCCATTATGAAAAACTTTTCAGTTTGACAATCTAAGAGGACCTATACGGTTGTTAGTAGTACATTTCTGGAGGGCTCTACTAAGATCCCAGTTAAAGCTTTTTAAAAATTTCCTTACACTTCTCTTAGGTCAGTACGTATCTGGGCAGAAGGGAGGGCTAAGATGGCCGGCTATTGAAGTTTGAAGGCGTAAGAGGCCGCTCGCTGACTCTCTCCTTGATAATAGCGGACAGTCTGTCGTCTGGTACATGCGCTGCCCAGGCTGGGATGGCAGAGGGCGGCAACAAAAAGCCCTTCATCGCGCTCAGGATGGCATCCTCCTGTTCCTTCGCTAGCGGCTCGCTGTTGAATGCAGGCACGGGCGCTGCAGCTGCAGCCACCTGCGTCATCACCGTCTGTAATGGAACAAGAGACGAAAAATTTAATTTATAAGTGGTCATCAGAAAACCTTAGAAGTTTTGCATACTTGAAATACATAACAAGCATACTAGCAGCGTTCAATCGCTAGACCCAACCCCTTTCAATGGACTACAATACGGCACTGTGTAAGGCTTACGGACCATTTCTCTACTGTTAACGTCTTAGAAACAATTATAGGTGATAATTTCATTTGAGGAGCATCTTTTCTCATCGAATCCTCTGGATATCTGATCAAAGGAGCTTTCAATATCCACATTAATTTTTAATAGGCAACCTTGGGCTTCGATCCTTCTCGAAAGTGAGAGCTAACATCCTTCTCATTTATCATTAGATTCCCTAATATATAACTCAAGATTTAGCCGTTTAGTAGTCAATACTACATGAGGAAAAATATCGATGAAAACAACGTTGAAGGCCTACTGGCTTCATGACACAAATTCATGTCTCTAAAATAGCCAAAAACCGGTGAAATAGAAGAAAGCTTTTAATATCTGCTGTAACACCTTATGGCCAGACATATCACACAACATATATATATATATATATATATGTTGTGTGATATATAACATCACTGGAACACAACACATACCAAACTCCTGTTCGACAAATAATAAATAGAGCGTAACTGACGGCGGGAAAGTGGACTGGCGAGCGACGAGGTGCTTCGTTCGAATCCTCGTCAGCGTAGACGTCCTCGAGACCGTGGGGCTCTGACACGACTGTAGGCCCCTGCGTCTGTAGCGCTTGCATCAGACCTGCCACGCTGCTGTAGTCAATCTCATCCTCAGCTTCTTTTAAACAAAAATAAATGAAGCGATACTTCACGAAAATTTAATTATACCTATCGTTTGAGATATGACGTATAGCCTTACCTTTATTTTTTACCGAGAGCAAAAGGAGCAGCAACGAAGGTCAGCGCACGTAAAACTATCATCACAAATGTAACGAATTTATAAACAAAATAAGGACCATCCTGATATATGTATATATAAATACATCAGGGTGGTCCTTATCTTTTCCATAAATTGTTAGGATCCCGGGGTTTTCAAATATTCGTTTTAATAAAAAAACTGGGTCAGAATTACTAAAGCGATCTGACAATTATTCGAACAGCGTTGACCAGTTGAAATATATATAGTACATATTGCATAGTAAGTAAGTTATGGATGAAGTGCAAAAAGCATTGGTTGCTATTATTAAAGTTGTGTTCTGGATAGGTTGCACAGTTTTCAGAAGAAAGGGACAGGCAGACACACGTGCTTCACTACCGTAGTTGATTTTTAGCTGGATTAAAGTTATATAGAGGCTATTGATAGCTTTTCGTCAGAGCTGTGCAATGAGTAGGCTAAAATATTTTTAGAAACTTGAACACTTCAAAGCAATACAAAATAAAAAATAAATTAACAGAAGAGTAAATGAGCCTCATATTTGACTCACGAGACTGAGGCGTGCTGACGCTCAGAGCAGCAAGAGACGCCTCTGCCTCTTCCGTGTCGGAGTCCCACTGTCAGTGCAATTAAGTAAAAGTTGTATCAATTAAAAACGCATCACAGTACATCAAAAATGTGAATTTTAACACCTTAATTAAATTATATTTCAACAGGTAGCATTATTACCTCAATGAAGACTAGCTGATTGTTAAGGAAACAGAAATAACATCGAGAAACTAAGAGCAGAAAACAAGACTCGTTGTATTACAGAACTGAATCCGTAATAATCGATGTTGAATCTGTGTATGCTGTATGACCACGAGATCTGATCAGACGGAGGGTGTATTGAATAAAATGTGTTAATTTCCAACTATTTCTTTACGTTGCATTTGTTCGATAAAAATGGGCTATAATAGTTGCAATGTCAATAACTCAGCACCCTGTATATTAGCTGATACTCTCGTCAGCAGAAGATCCTGAATAACAATAACTTACGGAGCAGCGAGGTAACTACTCGTATTAACTCGACCACGACCAGGTTCAGGACGGACAGGTTTGGAAGAGCACCATGCAAGTGTTTGTCATCAGCACAACAGTAAACTGGAGTCACTCGCCTGGATCTGGATGTGGTGGCCAATTGGCATGTAGCCAGGAGGGAAGTCAGGGTTTGGATCCTCGTCCTGTTCCTCGTCACTTGAGGATGACAAGAATATGGGCGGTTGCTGGGGCATCTCCTCGTCAGACAGGTTCCCCGTGTGGTCGGGCTCAGGTGTGGGACCCATGTCACAATTTGAACGCCCACGAAATGCTGTTCTCTGTTAGCTGAAATGATGTTTCTTAGAGCTAATGCACGTTAAAACTTAAAACTCTGAAAAACGAAAAAAGTTTACAATGGTCTTCCGCAAATGAAAAAAATAATACAAGCAGAACAACGACGTACCTGCGGTGGTTCAATAGCTATTTGATTATTGTTATTAAAATTATTATTATATATGATTTTAATCACTGTATCTATCTATAGAATCTGTTAACAACAACAGGAAAAAGTCGGCCTTCCTCAGGAGAGAAATAGGAAAGGAAACAACTTTCCTACCAACTAAGGTCACATCGAGGTCAATTTTTTCCCAGCAGCGTTCGAACGAAATGAAAATCAACATTCGTAAAAGAACTTACGCTATAGGGAATGAGAGTTCTTCCAGCTTATAGACCTAATTTCCAGCAAGACTCCCTTCTTGGTAGCCTACCAACTTCCGCTCACTTTGCAATCAGTGAGAAATTTTCATTTCACCCAAACTATAGAAATTCTCTCTTCTCTTGTTTTAAGCGCCACGAGGCAGCAGCGGGAGTTGGACAGTATTTCAATTTTGAATATCAATCAGCTATTTGAAGATCAGCTTGTGGTGCTAGCGATCAGTGTTTGTAGTGAAGTTCAAAGTGTAACCTTGAAGATCAGTTTTCAGGTCTGCATTTGTAAAGAATTAAACCGTGATAAAGTCAGACTGTGATCTTTACCATCGCATTAGTTCTCTGACCTGTGTTCTTTTCATTCCACTTCTTCTGATATACTCATTACTGTTGAGTTATGGTCAACTGATCAACTTCTTTCTTCATTCCGACGGAGTTATGACATAGTCGTCATATCCTTGAAAATACAGATATATGATTATCGATTTTAAATCTTACACATACGAGAAACAGTTCAGCAAGCTACAGAGTGTGTGCAAGCACTGGGGAGGCTGAGGGTTAGTGCTCACTTTGACCCTGGCAGGTTCATGGCCCCAGCTCCAGTTCCACAGAACAAAGCTCTCCTGCTACATCGTTCCATCTGCCACGGCTATCGACAACTAATGCTGACTAGGAAAAAAATATTGAACTATTTACGTGAACTTGTCATCCCTCATAAGGGCATGGATGAATGAACTACGAACACCGTATTCATTCAAGCCAAGTTTCCTGCGCCAGCCAGGACCTGGTGCTGGGCTCAAAACCCGCCCCCTGCAGTGATGAGCTACACACCTGTGGGTGTGCCCGCAAAAAGTACACATTAAACACTTTTTGAAATGAAATAATTTTTTAAAAACTTTGCTTAGCAGGAAGCATGTAGAAGCAGTCCTAGCGTCTATCACTATCCTTCAGAGCAGAATAACAGGCCTCGTCGCATTCATAGCGCCAAGTTGTGACCTTAAGGACTTGCACGTGAGAACAAGTCCAAAACTCCAAAACAAAACACGTCTTACATCTAATTACTACAAGAAAAAATGTAACATCATATGCTACAAACAAACGATGAATTTACATACATATTTTTCCTAATTTTACTCAACGAACAATATTATTCATGAAAAGTAAAGCGCTCAGTGACCATTACCAATAAAAAATATAATTTTTAAAGCAGTGACGTCTGCTATACTTTGGCCGCTTGTAAAAATGATTGAAGCAACGAACGAAACATGATACCCATCCTCTCCTTCACATAAACTAATGATTCCCAATTCCTATTCTCTAATGTATTGTTTAAAAGTTAAATGAAATTACATAACAAACGAATACGAAAGGAAATTAAGAGTGCGAATTCACGCAATATTTCTCTTAATAAAGATAATTTTGTCGTTATAGGGTTAAGATTTATTCAAAGTGGGATTATTATTATATTCCTAGTTTAACTACTGAAGTTCGAAGTGGTAACACAAGAACGCAAAATTTTGCTATCTCAGTTGGCGTAGTCCGACAAAAAGACGCACATCTAGAATGTGAGGTGAGAATATATAATAAACCGGCCTCCCTCCACGAGGTAAGGAAAAATAAAGATAAGACCTGCATAACTGCAAAACAACTTGACTCATCAATACCCAAGCTATAAATCACCAAGCTATAAAACACCAGCTTGGTCGACTGGTGAGCGAATCTGCTTGCGAGCGGAAAGACCCGAGTTCGAATCCCGCTGCCGACATGGTTGACGCGGCTAGAAATACGGCATGGGACTTGGGTAAAACAACGGAATAATTATCGAAGTAATTATCCGACCCAAGAATGGGCCAGAAGGTTCATTCCTATAGCCTCATTCTATTCTATTCTAAATAATGCCGATTTCGTTACGCGTAGATAGGGATATAACTGAGGAATGATGATTCCTTAAAGTACACTGTCAATGACAGGCACCATCATGTCCTCCATCAAGTGGCGCTCAGCAACCTTGAATGTCTGCCAAGGTGTCCTAAGTTCCAATCTACGTCGAAGGATATCATCCTTCAGCACCCCAAGGAGTAGAATATTGCTCATCAATGAGAAGACAAGCCATGATTTACGCAATCATTCCTGTCTAAGTCCCAAAAATCCTTGGTAGAAAACTAATCAATTTTTGATTTGTTCTCCAGTAAAGATAAATAGGGAATTACAAACGAGTGTCTTAGAGAAAACGCATTTACACAACAGGCATCTCGACTGCACGAAGTGTCGGCCGATACCAAAAACCAAATAAAACCGCACTGCAGACAGAGCTCAGCCCTCCGTCCTGGCAGTGCGGGCAGCTGTGACATTTTTCTGAGTCTGCACAGCGAGCGTTGGTGTTGTCTCCATAGGTCCAGTGGGCGTGATCAGGCTCAGCCTGCACAGTGTGGACGGCGGTCGAGCTTGGCGGGTCAATTTCCTCGTCAGTCGACTTCCCAGTTCTTGGAATGGTGCAAGTCAGTCACTTCAGAAGTTCAGGGCGATAGCGCCTGAGTGGTCTACTCCGCAACTTGCCTTAACCACGCGGCCCATCATGCACACCTGTCATTGGCAAACGTCACTGACTGATGAAAATTTAAACTGAACTTAATTTTACTCGAATTGCAAGTGAAGTACTACAGTATGCTAGACTGAAGTTCTTCAACAGTGACCATTGCTATTCTTGCATTCTTGGCAACAGTAAAATTTAAAGAATAAGGATAATATAAACTGAGTCATAATAGAAAACGCAAATCCTAACAATTAGGAATATAACCTTTTGCAGCAAATAAAAAGTATCCAATTCGCTTCTGATGTCAAGTCGATGAAGTAGAAAAAACATTAAAATCTTTAAGTGTAAAGCTACTCGTTTTCTTAAGCTCATAAGGTGACTCGAGCACCAGTTAGTCATCCCCTTTGAACAATTTGACTCACTATATCTACTTTTAAATTTGTAGACAAATTCTTCTAAGAAGAAAAACGAAATCGAATTAAAATTTTTGTCGCTAAAGGCCGGTATATCACAACTTGTCCGCCTGCAAATTCTTACAGTAAGTTGCATTGTGTGAGAAAATCTGACACTCAGCACCGAAGTGTTTTTACTCGAGCACGCAGGTATGATGACACTAGTAGACCAGGGGCAGACTGACCTATATTTTCATGAGCACTTCGCAACGCTCAGCACTGAACAACCACGTAACCCTTAATAAAAAAGTTTAGTACTAACATGAGCTTAGCAGCTCACCTGCACGGGGAAGGACTGCGGATTCAAGTGGCCCAGGCCTAGATTGCCGCCGGTGTTGCGTCCCCATGAATACAAGTTGCCACCGTCGGTGATACACGTTACCATGTGTACGCCACACACCACTGATACCACCTGTGAACAGTACAATCCTCGCTACGAAAACTGAGCATAACGACGGTGTGTGTCTTGAAGGAAGAGAGGTGCAAAGAGGACAATGGTAGTTTAGTGATGGCAAGGAAAACGGAAATGTCTCAAAATGGATGCTCACGAAAGATTTTGATCCAAACATGACTGCATTGTGTTGATACATTGAGAAGAAATAGTTAGAGAATCATTAAAAAGGTCATGTGCTGGAATTGAGTGGAATGTAAGTCAACAGAAAATTCGGATGTTTTTGAACATGGGGGTCACTGCATATACATATATAAAAGAAGAAAATATTAGACATGTAGCGACATTTAATATCTACGTACCAAACTATCAACTGTGGCACGTAATTATTTTTCACCTACCTTTTTACCGTACTTGATTAATATTGTTTCAGAAGAAGACATACGTGGTTGAAAAGAGCAATTGTACGTCCAAGACCTTCTAGCACGGAAAATGTGAACACAGGAGATCTCAACAGACACTGATACAGGAATGCAATGAAATGGTCACCTCCACGAGAGGAAAGAATAAATACAAAAAATAAAGACTAACTTTTCATTGAAACTAAAGAAAAAGCGCAAAACCAGCGACGCTAACTCAACAATGACACCTAAGTACATTTATGAGATGCAGCTTACTACTTGAGCTGCCGTCAGACGACCACTTGAACTGGGTTGAGATACTGACGCCTAACAACAAGCGCTAGACGCCAGTTCTGCCCCTCCGAGTGTTCAATGCACTAGTTCTTTTTCGAATCCTAAACACGGTATAGTTGAGAGGGCAACGTGAGCCGTCAAATATTTTTTCATAAGGAAACGGGTCAACCATACTATGAAATACAAGGAGCAATACTGGTTAATGACAGATAGTGGACATGCGGAAATGTTCTTTCCAGGCTCATCGTGAGCCTGATCCAATCAAAAGCACATCTATAAACATTGAGAGGGAACTCAAGGGAAACAGGTAACAACAGAATTAATAGGGAACTTACTGATAAGAATCAAAAGCTTCATGTCATGCACTCACGAATAGGTTAGAACTGATAACCGAAAAAGCGCTAAACTTGTCAGATATTTGAAACAAAAGGGAAAACAAGTCTGACCTTGACGTCAGGATTGTAGGAATTACGGCCGAAGAGCGGGGGTGGTATGAGTTGAGGTTGGCTGCTGTGCAGGTTGTCGGGGCCACGTCCTAGGGGACCGAAACCCCAACTATAAACATCGCCCTTGTCTGCAACACAAGAGAACAACACCTCTGAAGTCGCACACGAAAGCCAGCGCCCACCACACTTGAGGAGGAGGAGGCACTGAGGGCCACAGTCAGAGTGTAATAGAAGAGACACCAGGACGCGCTAAAGCAAGAGTTGTGTGGACAAATTTCAATGCTGTAGTACTTAAAGCCACGCTCAAACCGTATTTTAAACAAATGAATAATGGACATGGATTCAATGCTGTAGTACTTAAAGCCACGCTCAAACCGTATTTTAAACAAATGAATAATGGACATGGATACAGTAAATATTTGGTAGCGCAAAAGGCATTCCATTTCTTTGAAAATCACTGCAAGAAAACTAATAAGGATTAAAAAATTAGGGAATTGTAAATGAAAGAGGAATGTGTACGGGGATTTTTTTCTCTAAACTCATGAAAAATTTTGAGCACATAAAGGTTTCGTTTCTTCTTTCACCCCTATAAATAAAAAATATATGCCAATTCATTTACAGATAGAGTTTTCTTCGTTTTCTCTGCATATTTCGTCAGTATGCACCTGTATTAAATTTATAATGGATAGTGACTTTCTTGATTCATTGAAAACACATTTAATTAAAAATTTATTTGTGTACGAATATTTCTTTCTCTTCCCAGTATAATCCTCCGATTTCTTCAAAATTTAAGTAAAAAAAATGAAAGACAAGAAGCTTTTCAATTCCGTATTTGAATTTAGTTTCTTTTAAAACACTTCCTGCGACACATGTGTCTCCATGAACTTGGACACTCGTTTTCACCTACCGTTGACAAGGAAGCAAGCAGAGCCAGATGCGCCCACGTCAACCACGCGCCCCACAGAGGACGGCAGAGGCAGTAAGCGCGGTGTGTGCATCTGCGGGTCCTCACTGACGGCCCTCAATTGGCCGTACTCATTGTTGCCCCACCCAAAAATGTCTCCCTCCTCTGAAAAAAAACACGAGTAACTAAAATTAACATTTTGTTATACCGCAAGGTGCCGGGGATGCTGCAAATGGCTCAAGACATCTGAGACACACAATGGTCTCTTGGACCGCCATGATAGACACAGTTAATCTATATCCCTTGAGAACGAAGCAGACACCTATTCCAGAGGACAGCAGAGCTCAGTCCTCAAGCTTTAGATGCTTTATTGGCAATCCGCTCTAGTACACCCCTCTAGAAAAGACAACCAACATAGCACCGAGAGAAGTTTTAGCTCGTTTTATTAACATATTCATTTAGCATCCTTATCTTAATATGATACAACAAATAAAACTTTTACCGTACATAAATTTTAATAATAAGAACCCACGTCACATAGTACACGCAAGGCAAGGATGTTAATCGATCAAATTATATATAATGGCAGTTCATCAGAAATGATATGATAGTTCAATAAAATGAAGTCCTATACGTTTCTAAATACCAAATAAAATAAAAACCCATCGATTAATGTATTTTTTTTTGTCAAAACTTCGTTACGATCAGATCGTCTCTCATCGAGGAACTCCATCTTTATCTGATAGGAATCTAAGAACTATAAAACATTAACAAAGATATTTTGTACTATGTATTCTCAGTACGTCTCTAGCGTGTATGTAAAGAGCAAGGCTGCTTAGACGAAAATGCAGCAGGAGCACTTTTAGTTTATAAGATGATCGTTTGAACCGGAACTGGGCTGTGGAACTGTATCTCCTAAGGCTTCACAAAATCTTGGTCAAATACAAGACTACACATTACAACATGCTACAGTATTAGGAATGAGTGATAAGAGACCTTTTTACCTGAGAATGGGTCGCACTATATTGATGGGTACATATTCATATGTCTTGGAATAAAACCTTACGCTGAATAGCGTCTTCCTACTATGAGCAAGTCTAGCCTAGAGTAATTCCAGCTCAAAACAATTTCAAGGAATAGTAGAAGGGACCGAACATTAGACCCTACAAGCTCTCAAAACCAATGCAACTGCAACATATCACTCAGGACACTTCTGAGGAAGTATGCTGACTCAATTTCCAAGTCATGCAGATGGAAACTAACTCCATTTACTTTCAACAAATATCTACAATCTAGATTAAAATATAGAATAGGTAAGGAATGTGTGTAGAACATATTAAAGTAACAAATAATTATTAACAAAATACTTAAAATTCGAACAGTAGTAAATTTGATCTTGCTTCACCATTAAATGAAGGAACAAAACTGAAAATAAGTACACTTAAACCTCATGTAAGATGCACTCATACACGGTGATACTTGTATAAGGATTGCGACCAACATTTGTACAAGGCAAGCAGATATACAGGGCGTCTCAAAATAAAAGTAAACTAATATGATATATCTAAGCACCGTCGAAGCTAGGATATTTTATTAAAATATAATTTGGTTTGTCTCCTTTTCTATACCTATGTTGGAAATTTCATACGGTTACATCTAAAATCGTAATCGTATTCACCACATCATACGTAAGTCACCTCTACCAAAATTTAATCGTATCCTTAGCAAGGCACTTAGTAATGTAGCTTTGATTAATGGAACTTATGGAAAAAATTGCAATTGGCAAAACTACAGCAAAAAAATTGAAGCTAGTGTTTTCAATCTGAAGACTTCATTTTTCTAGGCAGAACACAGATCGCATACATCCCGGAGAGACGCTCTGAGATGCGTTCAGCCCCCAATACATACGTACAGAGAGACGATTCCATTCAGTAGGTCACCGTAGCTCACATCACGGCAAAAATAAAGTAGCTATTTACTGGAACACACCTAAAAATTCTCTAATCTAGATCTATTCAAAAATTGTAATGAATTTATCTTCACGAATTCCTCGACCCTGACACAAGATGACCTAACTCGAGCTGCAGTAGCAAAGCAACATCCAACTGACCACTGAGGGCGAGAGCACAGTCAGCCCTGCAGGAAACCTTGACCACTTTCTGGCCGAGTAAATCTCCTCCCACGCGCCCCACCGTAGGCTCCAGGTTGTAGTGCTCCCTGCCGTGCTGACCGTCTGCTCCCCATCCCCACGACCACACCTCGCCACTCTTCGTTACCATGAAGCTGCAAGTACAAAAATACGTCGCCATTTCAATTTTCACACATCGTCCAAACCTTCGTCCTCACGAAGCTGTAGGCATAACAATGTAGCAGTATAATAAGCATCCTTCAAACCCTACTATGAACCTGATACATCGAGATATCAACACTAAGTACAGCTACTTGTTTAGCGAAATATTATCCGTTATGAACTGATATTTTTCAATTGTTATTATCTATTTTTTATGATATTTAATAAGCAAATGATTGATAAGAATAATTGTTGAAGCTCAGTTAGACACAATCAGAGCAGTAAGCACAGGAATCTGTTATTAAACATAAACTAAAGACTCAATTTTTTCCTTTTGATAGGTCCAAAGGCAAGTACAAAAATCAGAATACTCAAATTGGATTGAGCACATTTATACCTAGCTACTCAATACCACGGTTTAACTCTACTTCTCAATACCTCCACATAGGCTACTATGGAGCATGGGTGCACGCGCCAAGGATTTTATAAATGTCTTGTCTCTGGTGAAAGATTGAACGAATCTTCGCAAGCACCGTAAGCTTTGCATAACGCATTGCTCGTGAATTCAAGAAGCTTCATGCATGAAGACTTCACAGGAAGAGTTAGAATAGTGACCTGGTGTCTTGGCCGGCTTCGATGGTCCGGACATCAGAAGGGAGTCCAGTAATGGGTGTCCGACACCAGGTGGAGTCTTCCTCTGAGACAATAGCACGGCCGCACTGTCCGTAGCTGTTGCAGCCCACACCAAACACTGCACCGTTCTTCGTGCTTGCCAGCGTGTGCGCCCGTCCGCAGGAAACCTGGCAGGACAACAGGCGTGGTTACTGATAAGCACTATACGAACTACATTTGCTAGAATTAGACTTTATATGAACTCAACTAGAAAAACCTTACCCTCATTAAGCTCGACTAAACAATTTTGAACTGAATCAGATACACAACTCTTAACTAAATTAGATAATCAACACTGAAAATTAATCAGATACATAACTTTGATATAATCTAATCAAGCAATCCTGAACTCAACTAGCTAATGAACCGTAAACCATATCAAACAATCTATATGTAGTTCCAAAATCCCAGCTGATCTTCGAGCAATAATTTTTCAAATATTTAACTGCACGATGTTTACTTGGAGATTTATTAAATTCATTACGATGCTTACGTCAATGAAACTTATTTAGTACCAAAAATAAATTGTAAGAAATAAATAAAAAAGGAAACTGAGTAACTGAATGAGACCTGTCGAATGGACTGACGTGCTGCTAGTATCATAACTTTTCTCCATGAGAGAAGTCTCGGGGATTCTACTCATTTTCAAGGAGCATCAAGTCTTCAAAATAAGCTAAAAGAAACTCCAGCCGAGCTCACAGTTCTATGAGACTAAGGTAGGGAGGACCAGGACACTTAAGAGATGAAGAAGCAGACTTGCCTTGATGACTCTGTCGTCCTGAGCGATGGCAAGATCGATAGGTGCAGGTTCTGCTAGCATCACCTGATCACCTTTCTTGCCTTTGTGATAACCTGTTCATGTGAAAGGCAATATTCTTTTTATTTCGCAGAATTTGTGGGCAATCAATTGAAATTAAAGCCGTATACTAACATATTTGGAAAATAGAACAAAACAATATTTAAAAGGTGTGAGCTTGGTTTTCAAATAATTTAATCCTTTGAAACAAAAACAGTACAACAGTTTCATATCTATGTACTTTTCTCCAGCTATTTCACAGAGCTATCATCTACATAATGTTACTTAAAAAAATTACTCACCAAGCTGCCCTTCTTTATTTAGTCCGGTTCCATAAATAGAGGGCCGGCCCTTGGAATTGACAGCGAACACAGTGAAGCCATAGCCGCAGCTCACATCTATGACCTGCAAAACACGGGCACAGTCATCACACAACTCATGACTTAAACATGGCTCCATAATATTTGTTCACAAGAGTTGGATAATATGTTTCTATGATTGCCTACATCACACAGTACTCACTTTACCTAGCTCACTATTGGAAGGACCCACAATGAATAAACATACTAAGTATTAAAAGATAGCAATTACATCATACAGAATAAAACTGAAAATAAAGCACAAAATTTACTTACTTCTAAAGGGGAAATACGAAAATGAAAACCATTATTTACTTGCATAAATCCCTGTACAAAAGGGTTGGCTGATGAAAAAACACCGGTATACAGTTCAAGCAAGAATTAAGCATGAATTGCTACAAAACTTATTTTAAGTATTGAAAACTATAGATAGTTCTTATCAAGTAACAATGGCCAAGCGCATAAGTTCTGCCTGTTGCCCAGCAAACACTGATTTGCTTATTCAAACCATTTGAACCTTGGCAACATCATCTCTAAAATGGAGCCTCTAAAATATCACTAGTCTGAAATTGGCATTGATAATTGTAAACCCAATCCCATGTACTGTGGAACTGTACTGTTTGATACATCATATTAAAGTTTGAATTATTTCATTTCCCTACACCTGCACAAACTTTGTACTTCTGACTCCCCATAAAAGCAGTTGACATCTAGAAAGAAATTGTCTTTAGATCGCCACGAATTTCATTGAGAAATTAGCCGAACCTTATGAGTGTCTCCGAAGTCGAGCCTGTGAGGCTGTCGTCGAAAAGTGATGTAATCCTGCGATTTTTTCCTATCTGGTTTGATGAAAGATGACCTACCCAGCGCACCTTGAGTAGCCACGCCCCACAGGAACAGCTTTAGTCCCAGTTTATGGTTCTTGCCTTCATAGACATGCTCTGCAATAAAAGTATGAGGCTAAACAAATGTGTTCACTAAACAAATAGTATGCATGTTTGATTCAATCATCAAAGAACAATGTAACACAAATATTGGCCACCATGCCAAGGATTTGGAGTTGTGAGGGAGTTACAGCAAGCTTGTGATGCCCTTTTCACTTTAGAAATTGACTAGGCCAATTATAAAATTCATACATCAGTATGAGTACCATCACTGTTGGGAATGTTTTTACTTTTTCTTATATTTCAAAGATATGAATGAAATGGAAAAATATTTGAATTAAAATGCACAATATACAAACCATTGCACCAGTCCTATCATACATCATCATAGCCACCAATTAAACCTGGTTAGAGCTAAATGGATTCAAATGTACAACAAAAGCAAAGCCAAAATTCTAAATACATACTTCAGTGATCACTCTCAAAAACTTACCTGTGGTCACTCAATCTCACATCTTAAACCCTCAGAAAATCCTAGCAGATGGCATATTCACAATATGAGATTCATGAACAAGCCAGTAATTTGATGAGTGTAACAGCAAGAGCATCCAAGGGAACATTTTAGGCCTACTCCTCTTCATCATATACATCAACAACCTTGATGTTGGAATAATCAGTAATATTACACAGTAATACTGTGATTTCCAAAAATAATATTCTTATTCTTTTTCTCTTCCAAAGAACATCACGATTATCAGAAAAAAATGAAATTGAAATTTTTGATAGCCTCTAAACCAGCACAACTTGAAATAATCTCCACACACTCAAAAAGAAAGCATCACTAAGTGGAAATACATCAGTCCTTGATAATCACCTTCAAGATCAAGCCCAAGATCTGGATCATGGGGCAGCCTGTTGATCAGGGGCAGCTTGCTTGCATCCCTGCTGTAGCACTGATACTGAGCAGGCCAAGAAGAGCACAGCTCAGCCTGCAGCACTCTTCTTGTCTCACATGCTGTCAAAAAAATTGAGAAACTAATACACAAGTAGGAGCTTACTGAAATATACACCAATATCTGAAAATCATAATTTTATTCATTGACATAACCAGTGTTTAACATCATTCTCTTGATGCTCATTGATGGTGCATAAGTTTGTTGGCAATGTATAGACCCTCCTTGATAACTTGAGTGCAATGCAGATTCTTATATCTTTGTAATATATGAATCCTTTGCTACCAATATCAATAATTCTTCATTGAATAGGGCACTGTTGCCATCAATATGACACTTTGTCAGAAATAACCTAATTGTTACATAATACACATAGTGATGCCAGGCATTATTTTCCACTCTTGTGTGCTCACATGCAGTGTATAAATATCTGATGGAAAGATTTCGACACTTGGCCACAATTGCACATTCATTGTTATGGTAAAGATGCTCATTTTAAAAATCACTAAATCATTTTAAAATTTTACTGAATGTGAATAATGAATACCAGTAATGAAATTATTTAAATTAAATAAGAGATATAATTTAATAGAAAACAAATAACAGCTAATTTTTTAAAATAAGAATGACTTTTAGCACAAATTCTAATTTAAAAAGTTATAACTACTGAGCATAATCATATAGAGTTTATTAATCATACTCACATGTCAGCCTAGAGAGGTTTTTCCCATATTTATACAAAGAATATGTTATGCAACAATTTGAAAGCATTTTTATCTGCAGAGTATAGGTAAATTATTTATGATGGTACTATAGAGAAATAATTGAGGTTAATTTACAAGCTTAATAGTTCTGATGCTAGTTTGGTGATGTTTACACATGTAATTTGCATTAGAATAACTTCTGATGTGTCCTAAAGCGTTATTGAAAATAGGATGCTTGGTCGTGGTGGTGGTCGACAGCACCACCAGCTTGGTCGACTGGTGAGCGAATCTGCTTGCGAGCGGAAAGACCCGGGTTCGAATCCCGCTGCCGACATGGTTGACGCGGCTAGAAATACGGCATGGGACTTGGGTAAAACAACCGAATAATTATCGAAGTAATTATCCGACCCAAGAATGGGCCAGAAGGTTCGTTCCTATAGCCTCATTCTATTCTAAATGAAGTGATACTTCACAAATATTGCATCCCTTTTGTTAAGAAACAAGCAATTAAACACTGCCAAATATATATCAAGCTTAACTAGACATATGTATATTTGAAGTTCTTTTGATTTCTACATACATCATGTTCACTAATATTTAATGATCTAAGTAGATCTTTATAGTGGCATTTTTTTGTAACAATACATACATTAGTTTCAACTAGCCTTAGACTTGAGGGCCATCGCTTGGCTGGGGCCTTTGTAACGGCCTTCAATTCCCTCTAACACACACACACACACACACACACACATACAACAGGATGGCATCCCAGAGTTTATCTCCTGTGAACCAGGGTAGTCTATAGTAATTCCTCTGTCGCCACACTGAGTCCCTCTGGCAAAAAGGCTTCCACAGTAATGTGAGTTCGGAAACCTCATGGACGGTACGCTACTACGGAAGTTCTGGAAATTTTAGGATGTTGGAGCTGTAATCGGACGCTTATTGTAGTCTACTTCTACTTCGTGATTCGTGTTTATTAGGGATTCAGAGACGACTGTATGCAATTTCACACCTTCAAAAAAGTTGATTGTTACTCTAAGGATAAGCATCCAGGCTGAAAGAAAGTTATACCTATTGCAGGAGGTATATTCTGTGTGGCTTAACCTGGACAATCGGTCCACTTCTTTGTAATGTTATGACTAATAAAAACAACTATATTTTAACTATCTGCATGAATGAAAAATAATGAGCCACTGCACCCATTACTAATCTTGAATGGGTTTTAGGAAAGAGCTACCTCCAAGAAAATTTTCATGCAGACCAGTACATATGTACCTTCAGTGATAAAAACGAATTATTCATAATAGATTTTGTGGTTAAATTACTCTTAAGATAAAATCCAGAATGAAAGACAAGCCGATTTTCGTTCGTTGAGTATTTGTTATACGAAAGGCTAAAACTTGAATGCGAAGGAAAACAGAGACCTTGAATGAGAATCAAGGTTGCAGACCAAAACGAAGAAAATCGAAACAGACAAGATAAAGTAAGATAGACCATGACCTAATAGAAAAATGATACTAGAAATAAATGAGCCTGATTCTTGTAAACCTTCATCGATTGTCATATGGGTTCTTTCAAGATTTAATCTTCAATATGCATAATAAAATAAAAATTTTTATTTTTAATCCTTTAAGACATAAAATTCATATTGATTTGTCCTGAGATAATGCTCAAAAATATAATTTTAAATATCGCAGTACCACATTAGCATATTCTGCAGTGTTGCAGTGTTGTGTGGGCAGGAGAAGAGGTGTTCATCATTTTCCTGAACATCAGAGGATCGACAGAGATCTTCTCTAAGATTGAAGAGTCATAAATGTGAACGAAGCCCTGAGTGTTCGATACGTAAATGGGCAAACGCTGTCCCCACCTAAGGCCATCTCTCCGTCTTATCTGTAATTTCTATTAGATGGCATCGTTCCCATTAGTCGAATCCCTCGTAAGCAACGTTACACTTCGATTTGATGGTTTCATAGATGAGATTTGAACTTTTTTTCATTTCTGGGCAGCATCAGTGTAGAATAGCGAAGTAAAAGGGCATTTCCAGCTGCCTCATTTGCAGTCTCGTTACCAGAGACACCCTTGTGGCCTGCAATGAACTGCAGGTAAACGCCATGGCAAGATATATAAACGAATAGTTTGTTTTGGATATCATACATTGTAGGGAGATAATTTTCTGCTTCTGTGCTGTGTTTGAAAGGCTAATCGCTTAAGAGACAATAATAGAAACATTTTTTCTCATTTTTTATTTTACAGAATACATGCAAGAGCTTTATTAATGGCAAAAAATTCCAATTGAATCACCTATATTTAAGGTCAAAGTTTTCAATTTATGGTGAGTTTTCTGAAAGGAAACACCACAGCTGCCGATGAGGACCATGTAGGTTCAGTCCAGCGATGCGAGAACCGTCAGTATATTTGAGAGTGTATCCCGAGAATCGTACATTTCATACAGATCTGATTCAATGGAGTCTTTTATCGAAGCGTTTTCAAAATCAAACCTGGTACTCGAATTCCTGCTTAACCCGAGAGTGACAAAATTTTCGAGAGTGGCTAGGTTTCGAAACCTACTCAGTTTGATCCTCGAAAGCCTTTTAACACAGTTTTGAAAAATAAAAAAAGTTATGGTGAGCTAGATCATACGTAGAGGGACAAAGTCTAATAAAATTAAGTTCGTAAGATATTAGTGAACAATGTTGCAGTGTGGCTTGAAGTATTATCCAGATGATGGAAACCTCCTTTAACATGCCCCTACCTGCAAATATGGGCTAAAGCATACAGCAGAATCAAATTGTAGCTTTGATTTTTTCTGTTTTTTGGAACATCATTGGATGTAGCGGCTCAGTATGAAGTTCTAGATGTAGAGGTGTTTTGGAAAGAAATAGAGCTCCTAGTAAATTCAGATGGGTTGACAGTCTTTCCCCTAGTCTTAAACTTAACGTTAATCTAGAATTTTATTGAAATTGGCGACCTCATTCAATAGAGTTTAATATTCTTAGCAAAAATTTAGTTTTTCATTCAATGAGACTAATTGGATTCGCTGTTCTAGACACGAACTTTTTCGTATAAGAAACTTTGATGTTAGAGTTCTAATCTAATACAAGCAGCTATCATTTGGCTTCTTCATGTTTAAAAAATACAAAAAACTTTTGAGATACCCGATTTTTTAATAATTACTTAACTTGCAGAGCACAGATCAAGTGGAGACAAAATACAATCAACTGACTGTCAGGCTGTCGAATAAAATCATATGATATAATCATTAGTAAGCAAAGCGCCACTTGAACAAACTGAATTTTCTGGATAAGGTCAGATACGCGTAAAGGCTTGAGTTATAATTTTTCTCTATACTTCGATGTGTTGCGAACGCAAGCGTCTCTGTAGTAACTGTGTGCCAGCCAAGAGCTATAATATTACACTGAGGCTTGTTCGCTGTTTGAATCAACATTAGGACTTTTAAGATTAGTCAATTTTCCTCAAACCAATGCATTTCACGTATGGAAGTGAAGGAAACGCAGATTTATCAAACGAAAAATAAATTTTTATACACTGTACTAGCGCGTAGCACATTTCTTGAATTACTGACCTTTAGTAGGAATCACACATTGGCCATCATGGCAATACGAGTTGACATCACACTGAGTACCTTCTAAGGCAGGAGTATTAGCATGGACCGTGAAATCTGCATCAAGTGCAGAGAACTGGCACACGAGGTCAACGCAGTGCTCACTGGCCGGGATGCCCCAATGAGGTATTGCATTTGGAATTCTCATTTTGAGAACGCATTGAGTTGTCAGAGACTCAATGGAACCTGGGAAGACTTCAGGGTATTCGAAGTGGTCTTTTGACGAGAAATGCAAACATTTCGCACCCCTTTTAAAATACATATTAGCCATTGCTGAGGCAGAACAAGAGGAAAACAACAAATTATTAGAAGAATTAAGCAACTGCACTGGGCTCATGATGTAGCCACCAATGCAGGTTTCCGCATGTTTGCTGCCATCATGATGCGCTCCTAAATTATGTGCAACCACGTGAGCAGAATGTAGCACTCCGCCGAAGTTACCATCATCTTCTGCGATCCCGGAGTTGTATGCCGCGGTTGAGGACACATTGCATGCAGAAAAAATGGTATGGGAGACCCCAAATGCACCGTAACGTTTTATTCCATTTTTCACAGTGTATAATCTACGTGAAGTCATCAGGTGAGCAACATCAAAAGTGCCCCTAAATCCAGCAATGGCTTCACTGAACCTTTCTTTGGATGTGTCCACCCGAGCTTCAAGAGAATCGCGCGTATCCAGCAAGACCGTATCAACAATGGGTGAAGTAGTGTACATAATAGCTTTTAGTCTCATCTTGATTTGGACCTCCTGAAGAGTTTTGAATCTTTTATCAACCATATTCCAATAAATTTTCAAGTAATTGACCAGATTTTCAACACTCCCGAATTTTTGGAATAATGTGTGATCTACCACTGACAGAATATCTACATCATACGAAACTATTTCACGTTTATCAGTGATTGGCCTCTGCGAATGAATATTTTCTGTTTCTTGGGCAGTTTCTTCCGTGGCACAAAATTTTTCAACAGAGGCATTCACAATTTTCTTCAAATAATGTTGACCGCCTAAAGACGAGGAGTTAGTGAAGTCCAAATAAATATTTTCTAACTCTCCTGCAGCGTACCTATACAGAAATGCACGACTATTTTCACTACTTAAGGCCCCAAGAGTGTCATTAACTCGATTATCGTGCACAACAGGAATAATTGTATTACCATCCCTTTCTAATGAAACTACCAATTCATTGCCGACTAAATTTTCGACCACAAACTGATAAAAACTTCCATCAGTAACTTCGATGCCAGCGCTGAATTTTGTGCTAGGAAAAAGAGGACGTTCAACCCCAGCCGCCCTAGACCTTCCGAAATCCACTGTGGCTACAGCCAACGTAGTCACTGCCACCGATAACACCAGTCGCTGTGCTTTATTCAACATTTTCGCTAGCAGTATTGAGATCAATCCCTTCACACTCCCAGTATTTAATTTCTTCGTAGGAATTGTTCGCTATGTTGATGCCTCTACTCGTGACTAATTTCCTCCTCTGGCCTGCTTGTCCAACAAACACTCGAAGATTTTTGAGTCGTCTGCTCTCAGGTACTTTTTTAAATAACACTACGGTACACGCACGCAGTCTGAAATTGAAAGTAGAGAAGTATAATCAGAAATGTATTAAAGAAGTCCACATTAGTTCAATGTAGAAATTAATTTTCCTAGTTATGGAAAGCATGTAGGGGATCATAATGCATGCAGTACATGCGCATCAATCTATCTGTGAAATTGAAGTTGCTGTACAATTTCAAGTAGTGAGGTAGAAGCAAATATTGATAATTTTCACAATATCGACCCATATTTACTGAAGAGAAATGATTTTACTTCATATCACATCCTATTCCTTTGAACTGAAGGCAAGGGAACACGGAGAGATGGAAGAACAAAACAAGGGGCTATCAAGAACAAAAAAAAATAGTTTCTTTTTCACGACGACTCAGAGATTAGGGGACCTAAGAAAAATAATTCGAAGAAAAATGTATTTTATGAAATATTTCATCTTCTCCGAGTTTCCACATCTGAAAATTCATTGTAAATTAAACATCTAGTATTCGGTAAACACTATCGCAAAAGCTGAAAATTTTTGGAGCATCAAACTCATTCATCAAATAGTCATTGACTGTGGGTAAATGGAGGCTTTCATCCAGCGCGCGCGTAACTTCAAACGAATATTTACCAGTTCTCCACTCCGCAAGAATGCGTTCAATTTTGTGCGTAATTTTGACATTGGAATACCGAAGTAGCGCAATTCAGTAATTCGTAATGGTGGACCTATTGAACACATTATTCAATCATTTGGCCTCTGTTTTTCATTGCTATTGTAATTTCCCCTACCTGCCCTCAGTGTACTGCAAGTCTAACGGCGGTATAGAAAATCTGAGAGTACATTAGTTGGGGTATGTAGAAGTAATAGGTCATACTGAGGTTTCCTAGTTACATTGAATACAAATACCACTAACTTAAGTCATAACATAAGTTCTAAGATTTTAAAGTTATATGTTTATCGAAATAATAACTATGAAATACTTCAGTAATACACCAAAGAGAAAATTCATGTACTAAGAAACTATCTTACCTCTATCCCGAACACCAATATCGTTTATATTTTTCTCTAAAGCTTCGTACCCTTTACACTTCGGAATTATGAGAGAGCAGTAATTTCCTTTAGTTTTGGCGTGAGCGATAGTTAAGTCGCCCGTGGCAGCTTTGTTTATAAACATGGACTGTCAAAGGAATACACGAGTTAAAATGATATGATATGCATGTATAAATAGATATAAGTTATTAAGAATCGATTACTAGTTAGCTAGCATACACACAAGAATAATTTGCAGATAAAAAAAACTTATCCAATTTTTCAGCAGCTGTTTGTTTCTTGATGAACAGTTGAAATCGTCCAGTGTTTCGGATAAAGCTTAAAATCACTTTAGTTTTTTTCAGTCTGTTAAATGACTAACTCTGTTCAGATTGCACTGGTCACGCATCACTGACTATAATTTACACCAGTTAGGATGATTCGAACTGACTCAGGCTAGCACTAGAAAACGTTTCGTGTGGAAATGAATTTAACTTAAAGAAATGGCATAAAATACATGAAGGGTCGGGCCTTCTATGCAGCTTTTGCTGAATCGTCGAATTTTATCCTCGCTTAAAACATTCTATTCGTCTTATCAACTCGTTTTTCAGTTGATTTCGGGCAAGGTGCATCAGCATTCTGTACCTAGTTGGCTTCCCTTCTTACCAGCATCGCTGTAATCCATTAAGACAAACTCGTGTTCGTGTTCCCATTACCCTTTGAAATTTCGGGTAAAAATGTCAGTATGATCATTTGGATTTTTTCAAGGTTATCTTATCAAACAGCAAAAGAAATTTATGAGGTGAAATGATTGATATTACGTTTTCATTAAAGTATCTGAACTACGTCACATTAAATACTCTAGTAGAGCATAGTTAAACGATCAACGCCACATAGAGTATGTGTCATATATAGGATCCAGTCCTATCCCTGAAACTAGCGACTTGACTGAATGCTATGTGTGAAAAATACCACATGAATAGTTTTTGAGAATTACTGTCACTATTACAAGAGACAGTGAGGTGACAGTCAACAAAGGCGACTGATTCAATCCAGAAAAAGTTTCGTAAAATAATAATTCAAAATTTTTATTTATCTGTATATAATAAAAAAGTTTATAATCAAGAAACCTAAAGATTTGCAGAGCCATGAAACAGATGCCTGACTTTAAACAGATACTTATTTTAGAAAACAATGTCAGCATATCTTGTGAACAAAATATTCAATGACATGCATTTGAGCTGACGTCAACCTTTAATTAATTACGAACAACCTTGCAGCGATTGAATTTAGCTCATCCATCGCATGCAAAGAAGCCCAAAACAAAGCAAATGAAAAGCTCAAAATATAATTTCACTGCTGTAACGTTTTCGATTCTAGTTAGGATCACATTTAGTGCATGAATAGCTCACACTACGATTGGAAATTTAGCCAGCGGAACCAACTGATCTTGAGAGTAGAACGAGGAGGCCACGTAAGGCTCTACAGCAGCATGAGAAGAGCTGCAATGTTAACCTTAATGTTGTAGCAGTGTTATTATTTATCATGTTATTGTAGATTTCATTGGCATAAAGTTTACTATTATTAGAACAAATGTCGTATTTCCAAACACGATTAACGTAATAATATCCTGGTGTATTGTAAGCACTGTAAATTCTCTCGTAAACCAAAGATATAATACTTCGAGTCATGCAATAAGTGACCCATCACAGTGAAGTGTTGTGTGTGTCGGCACGGGCCAGAGAGAAATATTTGAGTGATTATTTCTCCCACTAAACAAACAAAGTCCCAAATACTTAAAATTGTTCTTTTCGGAGGGGAAAATGCCCGTGTACACTATAACAATATCATTTAATGTTTATTGTACACGACATCATCCTAATAATGTGTTTTCGGTTCACTCAAACCACGTCATTATAACGTAATTTTAAAAATTTCACAAGTACAGTCCGAGCATTGTCTGAGTTATATATGTAATTTAGAAAGGGAGGCACCTGCATTGAATCTCAAAGCGTACTTTTTTACTAAAGTTAACCTGTACTTGTTATTCTTAATTAAATGTTTTGGGATGTTTAGTACGATTTGAAATGATTGACCTACCCACTCAATTAATTCAGCCTGAACTAATGAATAATGACGTATTCAATTATTCAAATCACGTTACTTGAAAACTCTTCGTTAATGTTATCCCCTATTTCAAGCAGAATCGGATCCAATTCAGTGTTCGGATCAGGAAGCGATTCAGGCTCCGCTTCCTGGGATGAATTTAGCTTACACTAATCAGATACTCTATTGTGCCGGCCTGGAGATTTACTTCATTTCATTTCTTTTCCAAAATTCACAAAGATTGATGTCTTGATCACCGGTGAACTGGAGTAAACGCAGTTCTTCGTATCAGGTTTTAGTGTTGTACGTGCAGGCCGCTAAGTGTTTTTTGCCGAATTGAAGCTTGAATTGATTACGGTCTTGATGAGCTGAGACTGATAAATTCTAATGCTTGGATTGAAGTAATTATTTATATTTTAGTGACGTTTGGACACTTGTGACTACCATGGCAGTGGTCGTATCATTGTTACTTACGCTGGTCGTGGCTCAGCAAAATTTTGTCAGTTCTTCGCTCCTAGAAGAGTGGAATCAATTCAAAGTAAGTATAACCAAATTCAATGCAACCAGTTGTCCTGATATGTAATTAGGGCAAGCTCTTCAGTCTAGTTAGCGATAAATAACATTTCAGAATTAGTGTAGTTTGGACGCTGCCGTGATATCAGGCTTCATACATCAAAATTTCATGCAGACCAACAAAAGTTTCAGCTTAAGCCAGTTAGCTTCGATTAGCTGTGTTTTTTTGCCAATGATAACTCTTGTTAACCTCTTGTTAATAAAATAACTCTTGTTACTTGTTACCCGTATTTGAGGGTTCAAACATGTTTTTTTTTCAGTTAGAGAATAGTGAAATAAATCATAAAATAAAACAAAAACGTAGATTTACAATTGAAGAGCCCTCTATTCATTCTGGTAATATTAACGTTTCACACCGGTAGCAAGTAGATTTTTTTATTTTTGTGAACTTGAGATTGCTTGCATAGTGCGTAGTAATTATATCCACGCAACAATATTCGTATATATATTTCAGGAATATTTGTCAACAAATTTGACCATCTTCCACAATGTATCATTTCTGTTATCTGACAAGATATTCTGTACTGCGGTGTATAATGTATTGCCCGTATTTTTATACAGATAACTTCCTTTGGTAATTTTATTAATCTGAGGAACTTGGTGAAGTTGTATGATGTAAACTTGTTATCCGCCCATGTCTTTTCATCGTTGCTTCTTCAATTACTAAGACTGAGATGTCAGATCTGTTAGGGCAATTTCACAAGCAGGCTCAGACCTTCTCTCATGCAATTATTTGAATGATCGATACTTGTTTACGAGAACCACGACGTGTGTTCGCAAAGCATTGGTATCAGACAAGCACGTGGCTAGGCTTGCGTCTCCTGCATTACGCGTGTTGCTAGTGGCAATGTTTGTTCATTTTCCTCCTTAACAACCATACATTGTGGTCAAGTACTCTTCTAACATGGTGCCATCATTTTTCATTTATTCTAAGCCGGTGGTGTGTGGTACTTTGGAGCAGAATACTGTCATCCATTAGTCTAAATTCCTTTTGTATGGTCTCGTAAATTTACTGGCGTAGATATGACGGATATTATTTTCTTTAGTTTTGCTAACTGGTATAGATCCGATAATCTTCTTGTGCTGTCTTTATATTCAAAGCGAATAACGAGCGTAATTTTTTTCTGTAAAGGCAAAGCATTCGAAAGTGTACGACAGCCACGTGGAAGAGGCGTTCAGACAGAGGGTGTGGCAGCAGAACATCATCAGGATCGCTGAGCATAACTTGCGCTATTACAAGACGGGGCTCAGCTTCAGACTGGCCATGAATATTTACGGAGACCTGGTGAGTCTCCAGCTGTAAAGGATAGTCAAAAAAATGTTTATTCTCAATGTGATGTAAAATGCAGGCTAGTTTCAAATGAAAAGTTCGGTATTTTGGTACATTCTGCTCATCTTGGTTGCATTTGGTATCCATCTATAGCAGATGTTCTCAACCAGGGGAATATTTACTAGGGCCTAGGGGTAAATTTACCCCTGGTTCAGAACCTCTGATCTATAGCTCCATGATTTTCGTTTTTTTGACACACATTGTTTCAATTTTCTGACGAGTCAGGAATCATGAACATAATCTTTCCACCATTTTCTTCATGCATTCAGATGCATCACGAGTTTCTGGCTATGCACTCCGGCACCAGAAGACGTGGAGCCAAGTTTGTTACTTCGCTAACGAACGGCACTCGGCAGGCGGCACTTGCGTGAGTTACCTCGTAAAAACATTAACGTGCCTCAGAATACTGGACTGTCTATGCATATTTACTGTGTGAGGTTCATACATTCATTTCACTCGAGAAATTTGCTTCATTCATTTGCCCTTTACTAAGTGGGCGAGTGAGTGTTCAGATATTCGGTTTTCCTACTGTCAGTTCAGGCAGTGACAACTGAACCTAATTCGAATGTACGGATAGATTGCTATGCTATTTAAGTACATCGGATGTTCAAATGCAGACTCCGAATCAAAGATTTTCAGGAAGTTCAACCCTTGAGCATAGATTTTTGTCAGAGTCCGACTCTCATTTCTGGGCGTCAACTCAACAGTCCTGAAATACATTCAGCTCATGAAGTGTAAAACTGAGATGGTAAATATTGCATAGAACTTCTATACTGGTAATCACAATAGCCAATTCTCCATCATTAATTATTTGTCGTATATGCTCGAATGCCACGTCTTCAATAGTCTTCTCTGAGAGAACCAGCGTGGGATTTACTAGAATAACTAATCATTTCTGTAAATGAAGCCAGCATTGCATAAGACAGATTGAGGTTGTCAGAATTGCATTGATACAACAAACACCACCTTTTGTGAATTCAGCAGGTCACCAACCGATTTAGTCTAACTCGTGTGGCTATTGTCCAAATGAGATTCAACAGATAATTTAACGACATCCCCTAATTTTTGCAAAGTTCCTGTCATATCCACGACAGCTTCTCAGGTCATAACACGCCACGGCTGCATTGTTACACTATAGAGTCTACTCTCCTCATTCGAAACATGTCTTTGGTGTATTTTTTAAATTGAACGATGTCAAACACACGGATATATGGAATACCCCATTTAAACTTCAAACTAAAGAACGCGGTTGAAAATGGTGGTCGCTAAACGTGTGATATTTATGCAGTAAAAAAGAATATAATTTCATTTTTTATTTCATACATCATTGAACAACACAACTCTCTGTAGTACTTGATTTTCCTGCGATTCATTGAATGTTCACAAAGGAAGAACATAAAGTTTCATAGCTATAATTTGAGCACTGTACTCTGTCGTTTATCTTCCCCAATGTATGGAGCCTGTGGCGTATCAAAAACACAGCATACTTACAGGAGATACACGAAGACAATAGCACGTAGGGAGGTATACTTAAAGAGGTATACTATACAACACTATTCCTAGAGAGGATTTATACAGCGATACGAGCACAGTCTTCCGCATTAAGCGATTTTGGCTAATAAAGTGGTGGATAATATTGATACTAGTAACATTGAGAGTGGCATCGTACGGTTTGATTAAATTATTGTATTTTAAAAATAAGTCAACCTATGTGTAAGTGTAACTTCTCAATCTTGAACAGAGGCAGCATTGAAGAATCAAATGCAAATGAGACGTACAATTTAAGCGGCAACACGAGTAACACCCACCTCAGAGGAGCGACACAGCGGGTTGCCAAAATCATTCCAGACGCTGTCGACTGGAGAACTCGGGGAGCTGTCACTCCAGTTAAAAAGCAGGGGGTTTGTGGCTCCTGTTGGGCTTTTGCCACTGTGAGTGACAGAAATGAGTTACTTGATTTTAGTATTACTGATGTTTCTTTAACTGAATATATGAGAAGGAATTTCTTTGAAAAATGAAGTATATGGAAGTCATAAAATACATGGCAAATACTCGAGGCATCTACTACAAACTCTAGGTTTCGTATTTAACATTACTCCGTTCGTTCATACTAGGATGTCACGCATGAAATATATCTGAACAGTAACCAATATAAAAAAATCAATCGCGTTAGAGAAGTAAATAATTTGATGAAAATATGGTTCATATTCATTTATGACCTTCCTCTAACGCTTATTTCTTTTTTATTTAAGGATCTTTTATGGCTTGTAAACAACTCGTAGTGTTTCAATTACTGATAATCGTTGAGAAAGATATCGTGCGAATAGGAAAAATGTTACAAAAAAATTAAACTTGGCAATTCCATCATCGTAGTTTCAGAAGTGTGGGGATGTACATTGTTGTGAGGCCAAGTTAGTCTGAGCTACTTCTTTTTCAAATTTTTTAAGAGAGTCTCTACCTCAAGTCACAACACAGGACGTGAAGTTTCTGGTAGCATAATCACTAGTCTTGAAATTTCAGCATTAGGAATTGAAAGCACAAGGTATATGACTATACCTAACTGAAAATAAAATTTCTTCTATTCATCTCATAAAACTGTCATGATAGAACTTGAATAATTACGGTTAAAAAATGTTTTGAGAAAATACTGATCGAGCTTAATGTCCAAGTGGTGAAACTACGAAACATTTGAAGGAAGTTTGACGGTATTGTGTGTCCCTGGACAGACGGGAGCAGTGGAGGGTCTGCACTTCATCCAAACAGGCAAACTTGTGAGTCTGTCCGAGCAGAACCTACTGGACTGCGTGAGCAGCCCGTTGGTGCACGGCTGCAACGGAGGTGTCATGGACGACGCCTTCATTTACATAAGAAACAACGGCGGCATCGACACCGAAGAGAGCTACCCGTACGAGGGCAAGGTGGGCAGCCGTTCTATTCCATTAGTCTTAATTATATTGTACGTCATATTCTGCAGTCGTGCGCATTTATAAAGTTGAATAAGACGTAAAAGAAAATATATTCGAGAAATACCGCATTTTCTCCCCTGAGAGAGAGGAGAGTTTCAAAAGACGTCGACGCTCATAAAACCTTAATGTATTGTGAGACAGCGCTGATTGCATTTGACATATAAAGACATGACATAGTTTTAAAATGATATGGGCAACTAACAATGATGCGTGTAATTGGTTCAGTTGCTAATTCCGACACTTATTCAGTAATAGTTTTCGATATCCGCGCTTAGTTTAGATTTGGGGCAATAACGAGCTGTATTCGGTCCTGAAACTAAAAGTTTTTTCCTTTATTTTCTATGAATGATGTTGACCATCAGAAAGGTACCTGCCGGTACGACCCTGCTCATCGTGCTGCCACAGTGACTTGGTTTGAGGACGTCAGCGATGGAGACGAAGCTGGAATGCAACAGGCGCTAGCTCTGCACGGGCCCGTGGCTGCTGGTGTTGACGCCACGCACAGCGACTTCCAATTCTACAGCGACGGTCTGGAGGGGAGAGGAGGGGTGGGCGGGGAAGAGGGAAGGAAGAAAGGATGGTTGGAGGGAGGGAGAGAGAGGGAGGAAGGGAAGGGGGGGGCAAGTGTACAGGATTAGGGTGAATATTTGGATCTTCGTTGAAATATACAATTAAGTGAAACATGCACTCGAACCATTTTAAACCCTTGTTGGAAGGTGTAACTAGACGAAATGCAATTGGATGGATTATGAATTAAGTAATTTAAAACAATATGTGAAACTTAAAACAAAGTTATAAATTTTTTCAAGTGTGAATGATCAGCCTTCATTACAAATACTTGTCGTATTACGATCCTGGAATATTTCTGAAAGTACTCAGACTGTGTACAGTACATTTTACTGAATTTGTCACTTGTCTCTTCCGTCACTCATCAAGGTTTTGTGAGTGGGTAAGACTACACATTTCCCAAATTTACTCGGGGAAAATGGCACTTAATAATAAGAAGTGAATAGTTTATTACGGTAAGGAATAAGTCCCAATCACAAAATTTATTACTGAGTAAAAAATTGGAACAAATTGGCCTTTGCTTCTGTTCAATTTTCATTCATTTCTTTTTCGTAGGCATTTACAAGCGAGAAAACTGCACCAAAGAGAACCTGAACCACGGAGTCTTGGTCGTTGGTTACGGCGTCACGGAAGAAGACGAGGAGTTCTGGATTGTGAAGAACTCTTGGGGTTCTGAGTGGGGCGAGAACGGCTTCTTCAAACTCGCTAGGAACAGCAACAACATGTGTGGCGTCACTTCTCAAGCGTCTTACCCCTTGTAATTGCTGTCAAGAATTCATTTCTGCCTCTTTGTAATTGCCTAAAGCTGTTCAATTTCTAGTCAGCACTTTCTGCTTTTGGTGGTACAGAGGTATTCGTTCTGCCGTGTTTTAAACAAACCTTTAGTTAGAGCATGTACGTGGTGTGGGTTTGCTCGGTGCTGTTGGACTACTTCGTACCGTGTTCGACGTTGGAATGTTGATCGTTCTATACGAAGAGCATGTTTTAAAATATTTTACATATTGTAATAAAGTTCTGATATATCGTGTAAAAATATTGTATGAACGTCAGTTATAAGGCAATAAAGAATAGAAGTAGCTGAAAATTGTTCAATACCAGCTCATACTTCATTATGTATGTTGTAAATGGGAACAAAATTTAAAGTTCAACCAGAAAGTACCGGGTTCCACAAAGAGGAAGGTTTTTTCTCAACAGATCACGTTTAGTGCAAGGCGAAATGTTTGAGATTGTTATGCACTGACTGGTAGACAATAATTAGGTAATACTATTATTTTCCCGTTTGAAAGCTGCTTTGGGTAAGGACTCGCTCAAGTTAACAAAAAGTGTCGTCTTTTTTCAATCACTATCGACTGAAAATTAGGCATTATCTGCTCAAATTTGACGAGTTCTTTGTCATTCTGTTGAGCTTGAAACTGGTTGTGTTCGAAATTATGAATTGAAACGGCATTGGTTCAACGCATCTTAATTAATTCATGGATATTTTCTATGATGAATCTAAGCCCTAATGAGATCGTGGGGGGAAGTAAATTTATTTTACAGGATCGCTATTCCATTCGCAAAATTTCCTGGTATTATTAAATAACAGGTGCTACTAGACTGTATACAGTTGATTCTTATATCAGAGTTAATTTTTTAATCTGGTGAAAAAACTTGTAACATCCAGGAAAATTTTCTTATGAATAAACTGTGCTTTCTAAAGTCGTCTGTTTTCTATTAATTGAATTTCTTTATTATTTGGCGAGTATGAAAATTCTTTCTCGTTTACGAATTTTTTAATCTTTCGAAGGATTATGACTTGCCCTAGTTTTCATTAATAAAATTACCACGAAAAACCTATGTTCACCCCATCTATGTGATTGAAAAGTGAAACTACGTGTGTGTTACTAAGGAAAAACATGTGGGTGTGAGCAGAACAAAGCGTTTGCAGCAGCCAGGGTACTAGAATAGCTCTCCACCTGCAGTAAACAACCCACCACCACCGCCGCACCAGGCCTTGTGCTGCCACCATCACTCCCTGCTTTCAGCGGCTCTCATTGTTTCCCTGTACGCTTAACACGTTGCCTGCGATTACCTAGCCGGTGCAAATCTTTACTTTGTACACACAGTCACTAGAAAGCTTTGAAAAAATTACAGAACCTAACCTGAGTGACCCACCGGTGGGTCGTATCGCACTCAACGTGTTAAGCTAGCAAGAGATTTATAAGAACTTCAGTTATTGAGTGCTTGAGTTCACCAATTACCTCGTCGTCGATTTGGGCATCATATTTGCTATGAGAAAGCTTCAAGGATGTGCCCGAATCTAAATATTTCTGCACAAGGATCCCAGTTCAAGGATGTGCTAGGAAATAGGATGTAGGTACATTGATGTTCATCGGCATGGATGTACTGGGTATAGATAAATGGATACCAGGATGGTAGCACATGGATCTAATTGGATATAACGACAAGGATGTACTAGGGTCTATGTGCAAGGATGTGATGCAAGTACACGAGAAAAAATGATATGCAGTATGTAAAATAAGTATTCGTAATGCGAAGAAATTGTTATTAACTGATAATATATTTTTGCAGCAAGTATTAATGGATAAGTAGAAGCAGAAACATGACATTAACTGAAGGAGCACAAAAAGGTTAAGGAAATGACGTTGAAGACGTATTTACAAAATTGACCTCGCAAAATAAATTTTCTTCCATGCTGAAAAAGTAATATTGACCAAAAACAAGAAAACTGAATTATTGAAGTCCACGGACAATAGAACGATTATTTAAGTTAATAGTTTTCAATATGCTACTTCAATAAACCTGTGCTTTAGGTAACTCGCGTATCTCTGAATCATTCTTGGTGCAAGAGAGAAAAAATGTGTATATAGTGGGTCACCCTTAAGTGTAGTTTTGCTCCCTTCTAGGTCGCAATATAAACTGGCATTCAACCTGAATTGGGTGCAACTACTTCTATGAACGTTCGTTCAAAGACGAATTTCCAAGTTCATTTCGGCTTGAACCCACCTGCATTGCATGCTACAGTGAGTGAACAAACATATGAAGTGGACTCCCAGTTAACGAGCTGCTCAGTGTACGAGGGTTTTGATTAATGAGGCGTTGTACGAGGTTTTTCGTTGTGGTAATGAATAAAATCTGTTAACGTCCGCCATCTGGGACAGCCCTCCACTTTGCAGGCTGAACTCTGGCGAAAGGAAAGAAAAAGTAAAAAATAAAATATGCTTTTACATAAATGATTACGTAAAATTATAATAAATTAGAATTGAATAACTAGAAAATAAAATAAATTATGAATTATGCATAGTAGATAATTACGTAGAGAAATATGTAAATGAATTAAAAAAATTAAAATAAAAGTTAAAGCACCATATAAATGGTACTTGACGTGAATCAAACATCAGTAAATGAGGAATAAGATTGTTGCCTATGAATTTTCAGATCAATTGATAACGGTTTCAGCAACGACTGCGTGACTTTTATTTATCTTTATTATGGGTATATTACAATCATGTGCTTTTATTACTGAAAAGTGTTAAAAAATAAAGTTAAAAACAACTATTTTTTCAACTAATAATGTTGAGCATGGGACAGATAAATAGGGCTGATATTAATTTTGATGCTATTTGTGTGCTCAATCGGCGAGTGCTTCAGTTTACGAGTTCGGTCTCCGAATGGATTATGCTCGTTAACCGAGCTTCCACTGTAATGTGATAGCCCGCAGCAAAACTCACGCGCAGTTTGTACCATCTAAGTTCACTTGCCAGCTAAGGTATAGGTTTAGAATAATGAATATAATAAATATATACCTGTCTCTTAAACCTCTGTTTCATCGTAATCTTCACTACTGAACCTTACAGCCTGAAGTTAACATGACGTCGTCAATATGAGCTTATAAATATGAAAAATAAGCTGCTCTGAACGTCGTAATGATGTCATGCACGCAATGCTCTAATTGTTCAGCCAATAGTGTTTTGTCAAAGCTACCTATACGGTGAAAATTCGTAAATTTGCTGTAGGAAAACTTCAGCGTATGGAAATTGAGTTACTTCTTGTCTCTTTTATGAACACAACCAAAAGAAGCAAGCACGTAACCCGGGCACGCAAAGACGTGCGTTGCAGGGAGCTCGACTGAATTGCTGACTCGCTTCGTCTTGGCTGACAGAACACTACAGGAAAAAATACAAAAAATTTCGTTACATAGGCTTAGCTAAAATATAAAATGCTGTATATGGCAGTGTGACTTGAATGTTTAAAGAAAGAGCGGAATAAAAATTGGTAAAACTTGTAAAGTGAAACCTTTCATTTTATAATAAGCTGAACTATGACATGGCTCTTTCTAATAAGAAAAAAGTTCACGTGACTAAATTTTACTCGCTAGCAAAGATTGTTCCTACTTGGACATAAACCTTTACAGATTCGACAGTCTTTTTTTCTGACAGTAAAGCTTAAAAACCGTCAGACGTTGAGAATATTTGATAGTTTTTTACTCTGCAGAAACTGATCCCTTTTAAAGATGTATGATCTCTTTTCGTCGCAGTTAATTTGCACTAAATATAGCCTGGCGTTGGTCCTGGGACTGCAGAGCACAACTGACGCAGGAGCTGCAGATCATTGCTGCACACTGGGCTTCCTGATGCTTGTCTATAAAATGCTTAAAATTATTTGGTGCATCAAGCTAATGCTTTTCTTGTCCAACTAGCTATTTTTGTGAACATGACGTCATAACGAACCGACCAACCTTTTTTAAACAAACAAATCATTGTAAACATTCATAGATCTCTTCTGCATTGCCTTTTTCTGTACTTCAAGCAACCACATTTGTTTTATGAATATCTTCTTACCCTAGCACTAGCATGCCTAGTAGTTACTGGTATCTGAATTATATATTGCCTTTAAAAGCCCACATGATCGCAACGCTTTTAGCTGAGTTTGGCCTGAATAAGACACAGGAACAAGGGCAGTGGGACAGAGCATTGGCGACCTGTCAAAGCACACCGCCGTTCGATACCAAACTCGCTCGCCTAATTTCAATCATAAAAGTGCCGTATTTAGGGCTCCTCGCCAGATGAACTACATTCTATGGTTATTTAACAATTGTTTACGGGCATAACCATCGTATCACTTTGACGTTCAAAGTTTAATTTTAGACAATCAATTAGCCGATTTTGAGAAGTACTATTTTATCGAACTGAAAACCTGGTAAAAGACATATGTCAAATTATTAAAAAAATTGCAGGCAAACTTCACAGAAGCCGAAGTAATAAAAGAAGACAAGATCTCGAGCTTGGCAGGCGTGAGCTAAGGAAAGCGGGTTGATGCGGTTGGCACCTGTTGTGTTGTGAGGCCGCCGTGCCCTCGAGTCTCAGTGTGGGGTAGTGGCTCGTGCGCACCTCAGAAAGCAGGTCGTCTTCGCAGCGATTGTAGTTCCTGCAGTAGATGTGTGTTCCGTGCAGCACACACGAACTCATCTTGTGTTTGTTGTGCATCTCAGCATTGAACTTTTCTTAAAGTGGCTCAAATTGAAAGTCATTTCCAAACATCAGCATGAAGATATTTCATTTCTACACTTGTAGTGTATTTTATAGATTTTGATTAGCTCATGAACTGAAAATATTTTCAATGACTATGCCAACTGCTATGTTCAATTTCATAAATTCCTTTAATAGTTTTTAACTCGAATATTGTGTTTTGTGTTCATTTCAGTGTCTCAGGATGATTGTGAATGTCAGATTTTTCATGGGGCTGGCTGGAGATTCTGGTTAACATACTTAATCCTATCTTTACAGAAGCTAATTACTATGTTACACACACGTTTCATAGTTTGGGGTACATTTTTCAGGTATCATAAGTCAACAAGTTAGAAATGGAAATACGAGTAGATCTAAAGCAAGGTTTCGGTCACCGCAGAAATCAGTTACAGACCACTGAATAGTTGTGCCCAATTCTGGGCTTTTGTGTTGTTGAGTTTTGCTTGAAATGAGCGGCCAAAGCCACCTGGAAGGCAGTAAATTTGCATTACTATTACTGAAATAAAATAGTATATAGATAACATTTCTTTGAAACTAACAGTTCTAGAAATATTGATGGAATTTTGTCACTAAAAACTTCGACAACCTATTACATGACCCGTTTCAAATCCGTTCGAATTTTATTCTACGTCATCTTAGTGGTATTTCAACTTGGGCTTACTTGAAGACCTTACACCATTCACTCTTATACTAAAGTAAAATTAGTCAAAATTGGGATACGGCAGTCTTTTAACACGTTGACTCCGAAGTGGTATGTATGTGGGCCACTTAGGTTAGGTTCTGTAAAGTTTACAGTGCCTTCTAGGAATAATATGTACAAAGTGAAGATTTACACCGGCCAGGCAATCGGAGGCAACGTGTTAATTCTTGATGATTCTAATAGGAAGGAAACATTTAATAAATATTGTAGGAAACATGAAGAACTTAAAATAACAATGTAGTTAAGACGTGGGCGAGAGGAACTGGTAAGGCCTAAATTTGCGCGAATGGCAATGCACAATTTATAATCTCTGTTCTGTGTCATAAAACAAGAGTAAAAACATTTGAGTCGAAACAGAGCGAAATACTCAATAAGCAAAACCTAGTTGCAGGTTAGCTTAGCGTTCGTAGTAACTTTCAGAACTGCAAGATTTTGCATAGAAGTTCACGTTAATTATTTTAATTTTCGGTTACTACGATTTTAAGACAAAGGAAAAATCTCCAGGAAATTTTATAATCATAAGAGAGAGATATACCTACGGAAGATTACCTAAAATGCAAAAGAAGAAACCAGTTAATTAAAAAATGTGAAAAATAACTTGCTGTTTTCTCAAATCTTTCATTTGATTTCGAGGAATATGTAATTAACCATTCGTAAATTAAATTTGTATTTTAAGAGAAAAAATAAAGAAACAATAAATGAAGATTTTCTTAGAAATCCTATAAAATCGTTTAACCCAAATGATTCTTGGGTTAAAAAGTTGAAAAGTCTTACTCAAATGATGACTTCTTTTTGCATCATAATTCTACGAGCATCTTTATATAAAACAGTTGTCTTCCTTGTAACCAAGTGCCAAAAGGCGGATTGCGTGACGGACTCTGTAACAGCGCGTTCTGACTCTCGTAGTGCCACAAGAATTAATCCGTAGTTCAGACTAACAGATCTTCCAGGTATAAAATACCTGGAATATGACTGTGCGAACAAGTATGTTGAAGTACATTTTTCTGGTGCGTAAAATTTGTCATTTTCTTAATTGAACAAAGGAAAATACTAAAGCATACTTCAAAATACTTGGCAAAATAGGGCACAGACAAAATGCACAGTTATGTAATTTACGATGTAAAAAGTCAATTGCATGAGAAAAGGATATTCCTGCCTGGCAGCATGCTTGATTGTGGTTGAGTGAAGTCTGTTGTATCCTGGCACTTGTAGTTCTTCCGTGTTGAGCTAACACCATTCCTCATCTGCTTTACAGATTTATTCAGTTAGATTTTGTGCAAGGAACTTCGTCTACAGAAAATAAAAACGTGAGTCTAATTGTATACTCGAGTGACTATCTGATAACAGACTAAACGCTAGTGTTGTTTTTGACAGTCAAACTCTTGGGTTACGAATATAAGAAAATTAAATTTTAATTCGCATTACGTATGGGTCATCCCGAAAGATCATATGAATTGCGGATCATTATATTTGAAGAAAGCTCATATTTGTCTAAATGGCTTCTACTTTGAAATCTACGGATAAAATATATCCTATACAAATGACAATCAAATCTTAATCGTTTATTATAAGAGGGGACAAAAGCAGTTGATCGCATTTACAAAAATATTTACTGATGTTTCCAATTTGAATGCATTAATATCTATGAGAATCTAACATGCGATTCTTTTGGAATACACAATAGTGTGTTAATTTGTATCCAGTATTTTCGTTTAGTAATTTTAAAACATATTTTCAACACAGGAATATCGTAAATAAATAAACGTTAATAAGTGCAGCATGAGTGAACAAGCTTTTGCAGACGAAATATAATAGTTTTGTAGAATAAGCATGATGCTCTTATGTCTCCAGAATTTGGCCGCTCAAATATGACTGTCACTTTCTTTCCATTGTGCATGTCGATACAAGGTAAATATTGCACGATTATTCATTCAAGGTACATTAATAGAAAAATGTATTGAAGTTAAAGTGATCAAAGCTACCTGAAATGTCGTTATCCATACTATACAAAATATTGTACAAAATCATTGATGAGGAGAGCTAGTGAGATTAATATTTCCTCATAAGTAACCATTTGCAAGGTAGTTCAGACAATTAAATCGTACAAACTTTTAAACTGGAACTTGCCTAACGCAATTGTCTTTAAAGTGCTTTCTGCGTGTAAGCCATGCAGCACATGTCAGCGCTACATTTTCAACTAATTAGAGCTTGTCAAAGTGTTTCCGCTAGTTATTTCTCATAGGCCTAATTCGCAAACGTTCCAGTCTGAAGAATGTTCCAGGTGTGGCAGTAAACTTCGAAGAACTTGCAACCGCGATGCTGCTTGTCATTGTCATGAACATTCGTAGTTAGCTTTGACACAGAAAAAGAATTAGAACTCGTAAGTGATAAACAATTTTGTCTGCTTCCAGCATGCCTGGTACAAGCGCAGGAGCAAAAATGCCAGACGGCATTTCCCTGCAGGAAATCATGAAGGCAGCGTCACTGCCCACTGCCAACGGCGAGTGTAGCAGCAGCAGCAGCGGTGGCAGCGCGGAAGAGGCTGAGGCTGCTCCCTCGGTGGCCTGCAAAGAGTGTGGTAACGAATCTAAAAACTCCCGTGCCTGCGGTGGCTGTTGGCAGGTGCGTAAAATATAGTTGATTTTAATTTCTTTCAAACGCACAGTACATCTAGACGAAAGTAATGTCCTAAATATTTATTTTCCCTTATTCAAATGAGGTTTGTTCTGAGGAAAACAATATTGCGGATGTTCATCAACCATCTGATGTAAAATTAATTTCTGTCTCAGGTGTGGTACTGCTCCAAAGCTCACCAAGCAGCAGGCTGGGGCAAACATCAACGAGACTGTAAACCTTGGAAACTCAGTAAATCTCCCGACCGTGGACGGTTTTTGATAGCAACACGTGATATTGCTCCTGGAGAACTCCTTTTGTGTGACTCTCCGATTCTGATTGGGCCGAAACAAATTACGGAACCCGTATGTCTCGGCTGCTATCGTCCTGTCGAGGGCCGATATTGCTGTAAAAAATGTGGGTTTCCTATGTGTGATTCCGATTGCGAGCAAGCTGAGGCTCATGAGCCTGAATGTGAAGCAGTAAGCGAATCAGGCACGCCAGTTAAGGTGTCTCTGTTCGGTCAAAACAACTCACTGTATGAATGTATCACTCCTTTGAGACTCTTAGGCCTAAGAGACAATCATGTAAGCTTGTGGAGGCGCTTGATGACCCTTGAAAGTCACCAGGAAAGAAGATCCCACACAGAGAATGCAGCCATCACACAGCACACAGTCGTTGATATCATCACTGAACGACTTAAAATCGAGAGGTATGACGAAGAACTTATCAAAAAAGTACTTGGTATAATTGATACTAATGCTTTTGAAATCCGTTTACCTGATTCTTCTATTCAGGGAGTGTTTGGTCAAGGAGCCATGTTGGAACATTCGTGCATACCGAACACTCACCGTACGTTTGACGCGGACCTGAACCTTGTAGTCCGTGCTGCAGTGCCTATCAAGCGAGGTTATCACTTAACGTCTTGCTACACAGAAATTTTAGCGACGACTGTTGCCAGACAAGAACACCTCCTCACTTCTAAATTTTTCACTTGTCGTTGTCCTCGCTGTGTTGACCCCACCGAGCTCGGCACCTACTGTTCTGCCGTTGTTTGTCCTAACTGTCCAAAAAGCAGCAAACCAACAAAGACGTCTGCTGCTGCTGCGGCTGCCAAAGGCAAAATTGGTCCCCCTGTATCGGTTGTGATTCCCTCAGATCCACTCTCGCCTTCATCAGACTGGATGTGCATTACTTGCTCTACACCGGTCGACTCTGACTACATAATTCGAATGACATCTGTAATGGCCGAAGAGGCTGACGAATTGGAGTCAACTAATCCTACAGTGAGAACTTGTGAACAATTCCTAGAAAAATGGTCACCAACTTTCTTCACAAACTACGCTAGTTTACTTAACGTAAGTATCATAATGAGTTTCTGCAAAACTCTCAATGCTCTTGGTCATATATCTTATCAAAAAGATGAAGGATTCGAAAAGAAAATGTTTCCCTCTGAGGGAGAAATGAATAGATTCGCACGTAGACTTAAACGTACAATAACTTCAAATAATTTTATTTATGCCGTAATGGAAAATAATTTTTGTGTCATGTCTCCCTTAGTTAATATGAAGCCCGCGGAGAGACTTACCTTTCATTTCATATACTTGAATCGTATGTGATTACAAACAGGCATAGGTGCAGCAAATGAAACTCACCAATTACTGAATTTTTTCTCACAGATAAAGTATGTCTTACTCCACCTGTATGGGTCAGAGGAAGGTTACGAGCTCGAATCTCTTTCGCCAATGCATTTGTTGCGGAAAGAAGCTCTCTGCCGGCAGGTTCTCGCGGTCGCCGACTCCCTCGTACCAGGTATTTAGCAAATGATCAGCACTTCAAATGCATGATCAACTTATACTTTAACTCTTTAGATACCAACAGCACCTCTTGCTACCGTCGACTTCATAGCAAGCAAAGTTAAACCTACAAGGACACATTCCTCCCTAAAGTACATCCGAAATAAATCACTTTGGTTCTTTATCATAAATGTTTCGTTCTAAATTTTTCTATATACAATTTTCCCTATTTCGTGATAATGCATGCACTATTCCGTTGAATCAGAAAATAATGTGGTCGTGATAGGGAGAATTTTGCTTGCAGTGAACACAACGCTCGGTGGCGGTGCCCAGAAGTAGCGTCAGGATCTTCATTAAATTATTTAATCGCTGAGCCAATGAATTGAGGTTCATTTCTCTTCAAATTATTGTATTTTGTTTGTGAGGCGTAAAAGCAGCAGGCCCCCTTAAATATTTTTTAAAGAATGTTGCTCATATGTTTTAATTTATTTATTTTTGTATGAAATAAAGCATCATAATCAACTGATAACTAATGCCAGATTAAATTTCTATGTGAGTTCATGTTCTCAACAACAAAGCGAAGGCAAAATCTCGAAATAAAGAGGGCCATAGAGCATTAAGTGACGTACGCAACGCTCTTTAATAAACTCTCCTCACGGAGTCAGCAAGTAGGACTGAATCAAAAAGCTGCAAGTAGAAGTGCGCTTCAAGTGTTCAGCGCCTGCTGAGAATATCAACGCATGTGTAGCTTCGTTTAAAAAAATAGAATTCAGAAAAAAATTGTCACATGTAACGCTCGAACGTGTGCTGACTTCATTCTAAGTTATTGCTATGTTTACTAATAGACGTTTTTTCAACACTGCTCCTGTACTGCACACGTTCTTTATATAATCCAAACGAAATTCAAAAGATTCTTATTCTTTTTCTTTCATAAATTGTGCTTGCTGCTTGCTTGACTTATGCGTCGGTACATAAGGAACGAAAACATCCTAGAACACAGAAGTCGTTACCTAAATATTAGTCGACTAGGGCTTCCCGACCAGCTGGCATTTATTCTTGGAAGCACAGCGCCCACCACACTAGCACCAGCTGTGTGAGGTGGTGCTCCCGGCCTGTTTTAGCTACTGCCCACACACTGCTGCAAGAACCACTACCACTACGTTTTCCCTCTTAATCTAACGCACGAAGTTAGAGAACTCTACTGCGCATCCTTTAGTGCGATGTTCAAGTAACTGGATAAAATAATGAAGTCCGTCAGGGCAATTGAAAGTTCTCTTATGGTCTTCACTGCTGCACACGCATTGTAAATGGATGCATATGCGTAGTTGGGTTGTTACTTCTCGGCAAGAAGAATAATCAAAATGCACGAGTCTAAACTTCTGTTGCTTCGAACCGATTGACCCCATACGCTTTTATGTGTCCTATGATATTAATCAAATGATTTTTTTAACTGCTTAAATAGTTAATTCATAGATTCAAAGATCCAATACCGAAATACACAGTAATAACCTTATGCATTCTAGGTCCAAGTGACGCCCTACTATGCAACTGAATATAATCTTATGCTAGAGAGTTGTAAAAAATGGGCTGAGATTACTGACTTGATCAATTTTCAGCTCCTAACTTATTTTCTTTTAGTGCATTGACTACATGGGACGTGTAATTTCACCCGGGCTAGAGATCCAAAAGCCAGATGGCAATCTCTTCTTTGCAGCTTATGGATTTTTTTATGGTTAAGAACCCAATGACACGTCCATTTCAGTACATTGAACGTGATAATACAATAATAATTGTCAGTTTTTACATAAAGCAATCCATTCCTACATGAATGTAATTAGTTTCGGGTGCGGGTACGAACTTGCTATCTCAATTGCATGAAGAAACGAGAACCAGTTCACGGTGCAGCACAACGTGAGTGAGAGTTGACGTGAGCGCCTTGGCAAGCCACACCAGCATCAGATGCCACGAGGGCCGGCATCAGCGTGCAGGCGGTCGTCTTGTGTGCAGGAGCATGGAGCTCAAGGCTTGCACAAGATTTTATGGATAACATGACTGAAATACATTGAGGTCAATGAGGAGCTAAAACCGAAAGCATTTATGGTCTGTCTCTGTAAGTTTGTTTTAGAAGAAATTAATGTTGGCATAGGTAGTAAATAGTTGTGGCTGTCTCATCATGAATCAGGATATGAACTATGTTTGCAACGAGCAAGTAAGCTCGCAGTGTGAAGCAGTTTTCAAAATGAAGAGACTACGACAATGACTCTTCGTACAGGGTGGGCAAAATATTATATGCCTCTTTGAAATTTGCTGTAATTTTTTACCAGGGTTACAAACTTGAAAAAATGGAGAAAAGTATAAGTCTAATTTTCTTCTGTATCTGGTATACGCCCTAGTTCTACATAAACAAGCGTATTTTTTATTTATATTTGATAAACGTTTCTCGTCCTTTCATCTATGACCCAATTAACTATAACCCAGCGAAAGTTTGTTGCGGAAGAAATGATGAAAACAGGATCGATCGAGGGGATCCGAAGGAAATTCAATACGTATGGATTCAACCCAAATGGAAGAACTGTACGCGATTTCATTTTCCTGTAATTGAGGTCAATTGTCTACATTAGATTTGACTGTTTGACAAACTCAATTTAAAAATATTGGTTTTTCGTTTTTGATATTCAAACTAATTTCACGTGTTTACCAGGAATATCGCGCCTCCGGGGCTCAGTGCTGTATGAGCTGTACCAGTCCATTTTCTACAAAACCATCTCGATGTACCAGGGGAAAGTCATACCCAACGAAATCGCCAAGAAGCTGGCTAAGGTGAGTCGCTGCGTACGACGCAACTTTTGGCGGACGTATGGAGACTGGGTTATTTTAGACCGCCTCTTGTGAGCCCACTCTAGTCAGACAGAGTTTGTTTTGAGCAACACAGAAGTCAAAAAACAAATTAAAATTATTCAATAAATTACGATAATTATTTATCAGCTTTTTCGTGGATGGATGTGGTCAAGTGACGAGTATGATTCATGTATGACTCAAAACTCATGTTAGAAAACACAAAGTATGTCCTCATCTCTGATAAAACTTTGCTCACAGAATGCGTAACGTCGATGTATTCGTTTTGTAATGCGTCATAGTCTGGTTAAGATTGGGTTTAGGCTTGCTAAAATGCCTCATTTCACGGTTTCTTAGTTTAACAGTTGCTTTTTTGGGAATTAAGATTAAAAAATAATGTTTAGGTCCCTTCGAATTATTCTCGTTTTGAAACAGTTTAGATATCAAGAAGACTGGTTACCATTCTTGAGGAGGCCTTTCAATTCGAGTAGTGTACGTTGAAATATTTATAAAAAGATACATTTTATTTAATTTATGCTTTGATATTTTCATATATGCAACATGAAGATATATGTTCTTTGTGTTTTAGGAAGGATATGATGCCCTTGTGGAGTGCGCCAGAGTCTTGAGTTACGAGCCTCCGGTGCAGCCTGAAGGACAGCTTGGACTGGAAGCAAAGGACGAGATCAAGCAGATGTTGAAGTGGATGAAAGAAGAAGGATGGAAAACCGCCTAATTTTAAAGCACAGTCAGGGAAGGCATGAAAACGAGAATGATTTCGGAAAATATGGAATGACGACCACTTGCATCACATTTGAGAGCAAGTCTTCAGCAGGTAATGTTGAACTCTGCGAATAATTGCATAAAGATTTGACCTTTCAGCAAACGAGATCTTGTGCAGTAGACCTTAAATGAGTGAAGTCTCTGAGCTTAAGGAAAAAGCATCGAGATGCATTGCCCATCTGGATTGATAACTTCTACAGTATGTGCATGAGAGAGTAGTATAATACGGGATCATTTCGTACTCAGTGAGGCATTGTCTCCAAAGCTGTAGCTTTTGAATAAAGGAGTGAAGTGCAAGAAAATAAGAGATATTAATTAAGAGAATCCACATATATGCATTCGAATTATCAATATCTGTTATTAGCGCTACTTCGAATAGTTTATACGAATGCTTCAAAGTAAGCTCAAGCAGATACGTATGCACGAATTTGAGATTTAATTAAAAAGGATTTGTTTAAAACTTTTGAGTGAAAATTGTATTATTTATTAACTTGGAGGAGAAGAAGTGCACTCATAGACCATGCGTGAGTTCCAGTTACCATTCATAATTAAATGCTTTCGACTTAGGGAAAATGGAGTGTTTAATTTCGTATACTTGTTTTTAATGCATGAATCAAAATTGTAGCGTAGTGCTATGGAAGCATTTAAGTTTAAATGAATGTAATACAACTATAAAAATACTATCCGAAAAGTTAAGGCTTAATACAAGATAAAACGATAATTTTTATGCACAATTTTTGGTTAAAAATTCTGACGCACTTCTATGAATGTCGAAATCAGTACTATTGATTTAGAAATAATCGTAGAATTTGAGAACATCAAACTGTCTATAAGGACTACATGTGTAATGTTGGCAATAAGTCATAACTGTTTTTGTTCATATGTGAACTATTTATCTGGACTCTTTCTTTAGAAATAGTGCAGAGTTTGCTGTCATTTAGTGTTAGAAGTATGTATCTTACTTAAGAATACGTAAACTACATTTCATATTGTTTCAGCTGGTCTCATACTATAATGAGCAATGAGCATAAAAATGTTTTATGAGTCTGCTTTTTCGTGTTTAGAGTAAAGTTTTTTATTCGTGATAGTTCAGTGGAACATAAGTGGCCGAGCCTAATTTTCCGCTACAGTTTGTTGTCTTACAAGTGAGATCATCCCAAAGAATGCAATCTCGCAGAAGTAACCCTGCAGAAGGTAGATGTCTGTAGGTCATGAATCTCTTCACATCCGCAAGTGGGAGTGATCGTCTCCACGCATTCACGACGCTAAGCTTTATCAGAATTAAAACTATCACAAGTTGTGAATTCGTTCGGCATTTATGCTCAGTCAGTCCTGACCACACGCTGCAGTCAGGTAAGAGCTTTTTACTCTTTCCCGCTTTAGGCGATTAGTTATAAGTACGATTAGTTTTATTAACTTTATTATTCTCCACCTTATGGTATTCGTCTCTGCAATATCATGCACGTTCTAGAAATGGAAAGCTAGCTTGAAAAATTATCATATATTTTCCTACAGGGATTTTTATGCAATGATTGTCCTACAAGTCTTGTTAGTTTACAATACTCGCTTCTTTTCTGCGGTTTTCCTAGTGTTATCGCTACGGTCGATTTCTGAAACTTTACAAAAGAACTTCGTTTGTTCTTTTAGCTCAAAAGGGATTTTAGTGAACAATCAAGAATAGCATCGTCTTCAAGGACTGATTAATTGGTGGAACCTTCATTTATTTCATATTACTATTTGAAACCAGGGGGTAGCAACCGTGTCGTACTCTAAAGTTGTCCGTTGAAAGGAGTAGATGTATTTTTCTACTAAAAAGCATTCACCTCCACAAGTAAGTTTAAGACCTCTTTTATGCCGGGAGTTTTGCTTTGTTTCGCGTAGTTAGATTTTATTTCATTTGTTACCGCTTTTTTCAAAAGCGGAAATGAGGGACTGCGGTAATTGATAGCTTAAGAACTGGTTTTATCTCTAGCTTTTGTTTGAATAGCACAAGTATATTTTATCTTTTCCTTATAGAGACTGCTTTTTATAGTTTTGTTAAATTTTTATTTTCGATAAATATTTGGCCACTTAAGAAGCTGTAGACTTATAATTTAATAGTACATTCATACATGGCTTTTCGAAATGAACCTTGTTCTTCTTGTTTCGTTAAATACATGACAATTTAGCGCGACTAAGTTTCATTTCTACCTCGCTGGCAATTCAAAGGTTAACATGAACAGGCAGTTCACTGTTCTCCGAAAAAAATGAAAACTAGTGGAAACAATATAAATAAAAAATTCAGTATAAAAAATTATATCAGTTCAACACATGATGCTGTAATCTTTACAGTAGATGCTGGTAATTTCTCAACACTTTTCCACCATAAATGAAGGTGAACCTTTACGATGTAATTATTTAACATATCAGTCAAAATGGGAATAAATCACGGCTATTTGATACAATGAGACACATAATAAGAGACTCAGTACAATTCAAGATGAAACATTTAGTGATTTATTTCGTAAAAGTTGCACAAAAAAATATTACTGAAAATAGACTAGAAACTTTTCTTTTAAGATAAGCTTTGGCTCCTGCCTTGCGCATGCTTTTCTGAGTCTCTTTTCCAACTTTGGCTGCAACTCAGCTGACATTTCTTCATTACCTGTTCAACAACAATCTTTTGAACATTTCGGTTTTCAGTCCGGAGATTTTATTTTTCCTTCTTGAGCCCTTGTTGAAATTCAATCTCTCGGTGCTTGCAAACGTCTTTCTGTTGAAGTCATTGAAGTTTCACAGCTTTGACATTGATTTAAGAGACGTAATACTCAATTCTGCCATTCAGAAGAAGCTTGACGAGATTGTCCTATTCCAAATAGTTGTTACACTGCATGTGTGGAGCATCATATAAATAGCTTGAATCCTTATATACGCATGGTCGTTTGAATTGTGTGAATAATCAAATTTCGTTTGAATCGTAGGAATTATTAAAAAAATTTATTAGTACTCTCCACCCATATTAATTGAGTTCATTTTCATATTTCTATAACAACAGCATCGCTTGAAAGCTCTATAGCATACACTTCACACTAATTACTAAAATATACTGTGGACTACCTCAGTGTTGTACATATTTCTTGTCGACGATTCCTTACCAGCACAGAAAAAAGCTGAAGGAATAATTCTCGAATGAGATGAGTTATCATTTGGCGTGAAATATGTCGTAGCACTTTTCACAGAAAACTTGGCATTTCAGCGCAAGACACAGTCCGCTTCATAATTACATCTCTACTTTGAAGGATCGTAAGCACTATCTCAGCTAACGTTATGAGAGCTACGCCACAAATGCTCTCAACTAGTTATAGCAGGTACGCCACAACTGCTGGCAGTTAACGTTACATAAGTTGCATGACTGCCTAAAGGTTGCTATGTTTGAGCCTCGTTTTTAACGGTACAACGATTGAAGGCGCTAATGGGATTCAATCATTTTGATGCGATCCGTTAGCAATTCGCTGAACGATAGTTTCACATTTAAAATTTCATTATCACTTGCGTAATGAATGAACAACCATCTTAAGCATCGAATATCATCCACGTATTTTACAGTCTGTCCATCAGCACTTCAGTGACAGGCAGGACTGCAATTAGCAAGTTAGTATGAGGGTGTAAGGCCAATAAATCCAGAGCTCAGAAATGCTTCAGTAGATAAATGAAGGGAAATAAATAACACGCTAAAACTTAATACTCGATTTCTGCTATTGAACATCTATGGAAAGAATTTGTTCAGGTAAAGAATGGACCAAAGCTGCAGTGCGATGTTAAATATGTTAAGCTTACAATGATTCTTTATACTGAACATAATTTTAAAAAATGTATTCAGTTATCCATCATGAATTACAATGATCCATGTGTAATAACTTTTGAGATTGAGGTGCAGTTTTGATATGATTATTCGTATATATTATAGATGCAAATATCCATCATTAAGCTATGTCTCTGAACTGGGCGAAGTATTGCTACATCTCTATTTATTTCATTACAGATTTCAAACGACAAAAGAAAAAAACGAAATATTGGTTTTGTATGTATACATAGTATATCTGTACATATCATACGCTAACATGAAATACTAGTCCATATATTTTCTGAGGATCATTAAGAAATGGGGAATATTGAATTTAATACATAAATGCACCGACTTGTTGCGTATCTTCTAAGTTAAAAATTTCATGAATATATACATAAACGATAGAGTAACTTTTAAAGAAACTCAACACTTGCAACCTAACAAAACATATCATCACTGTACACAATCATCAAAATCAGATTATTAGGGACAGAAGTGACCGTACATCTGCTATGTGATCCTGGTCAACGTCTTGAATCCCAGCCTCCAAGTCGCCGCTGCTCACCTCCGTCATCAGTTATAGTGTGTCATACCTTTTCTATCCTGTCAGATCTGTACTGCGTTATATTCAATGATTTACTTTACGTTGATTAAATGGATTCCATGAAAATTTTATCAATTATAGTTCATAAATATTCTGCTCCTATGACTCACGCGCTGTACGCATTTGAAGTAATTGATCTTTAAACCACAAAACTTTCTAAAATTGTAAAATAATTTACATTTTCTTATTCTTTAGAGATGAGTGATAAGTGTATAGTGTTTAAGTTGGTAGTTATGTGCTAGTAGATGAACAAACAGATGCAAGGATGCGGAAAATCATCAGTAGAAGTTTTTTTACCCTACGGGTAGTCGTTAGAGAAGTGTTTCTTTTCTATTACCTATGAACATGGCACGCCCACCAGGGCGCTCAATAAGGATGGGGTCACTGAAGATGAGCGTACATTGTCCTTTAGCAAACGCTGGCAGTCTTGGTTCGGGAGACAAATCAAGTTTTTTCCATGCATGCAACACGAGCGCAGAATACTTGTCTGCACTTGGTTGCTATTCACTGTCTTCTGCTGAACGAATGACTGGATTTTTGGTGTCTTTTCACATGAACATTGCAGATATATGACGGAATTTCAGCAACATGAAACTTATTAATGCCAAATATGAATACTAATGAGCTAAGAATTACCTCCATTCTTTAAATTATTGCTTTTGATCTCATGAATTTCTCCTGAAGACAAGAAGCAATATATATCGTAGAAAATGTAAATGCACATTTCACTCACGACTGCCACTTAATCGTTGGCTGTTGATCTATAGTCTTATGTGTAGTTGACTTATTTTGTAGAAGTCGCATTACACTTTAAGAAGCTCCACACGGATGCACATCTCTAGTGAATTTTCCTAAACAAGCGATGGTAGCCTTCCAATCAGATGCTTAATTTGATATACTGATTTGAATTACTTATGACTTTTACTTCCTCCAACACCAAAGAATTCAATCAACTCAAAGACTGCATCGTGGACTTGCAGTAAGTGTGGCCGATGAACAAAAACTTTAATCTTCCTTGAATATGTATGATTTCTTATTACAATAATGTCTCCTTTGAAATTGAACTCTAGCATGAAAGTTTCCCCATGAACAATCTTATGATATCTAAATGATTTAGAAAAAATAATTTTCGAATTCGGGTTTCATACCTTCTATTTTTTAAATGAACTGTTTTATGTTTAGTTATGTGAGTCTCGTCCTGTGTTCTTCCTATGTTGCCAGTTCTTCTTATTCTTAACCTCAGGTCTACTTAGGACTACTCTCCCTACCACGCAAACTGCGTCATGCGACTGGGGGTGAACGAGGTGTGCGGGTGTGGACAAGCAGGTGGGGGTGTGGACATGCAGGTGCGGGTGTGGACAAGCAGGTGCGGGTGTGGACAAGCAGGTGCGGGTGTGGACAAGCAGGTGCGGGTGTGGACAAGCAGGTGCGGATGTGGACAAGCAGGTGCGGATGTGGACTAGCAGGTGCGGGTGTGGACCAGCAGGTGCGGCTCACATGTGAGCATGTGTAATCCTACATGCTCGTACGTGGGCTTACAGGTGTTTCTGAGACTACACCTGCTTGTGAACCTACGGATGAAGGTACGTGCAAGCAAATGTAAATGTGACATAGTTTTCAGTGTGAGTCCCAAAAAACAGAAGTACGCGGTTTTCCAGAAACATTTGACATGTTGAATTATCTTTTGAAACCTGGACGTATAGAACATGCCTACATGTTTATTGAGTGCAAATTTACTTGAACAAGGTAGGGACATTAAGTAATGTTTTATTATGACTTTTACTTAGTTTTATTAAGTTTTTTTCCAGTGTTAGGAGTTTCTTGGTTATTTTTTAGTTAAGGCTCTATCCTTTCCTTCTTCTCAACTCATACTCTTTTTATTCGCTTAGCCAGTGCAGTGGTATCAACCGGTTGACTCCACCATAATTTGCCACTTTCTGCCTCTATGCAAGTGCAGTAGAATTCAAAATAATTTACTAAAGCTATATTTCTGGAGCGGTTCATTAGAACCCGAAGCGAAGCAGAACTACTGTTTTACACTCATTCTTGAAATGCACCTGCAACTACCTTCAGGATGTATTTTTTTTTAAGAATTACATTAGCTTGAACTTCTCACATTAATGCAGGTTATCGCCCGACTCCGCCCCTATCTTGTGGTACGCTTAAATACGTGCAAGATGCCGCAGAAGCAGCCAGTGCTGCAGACAAGTTTGGATTCTGCAGAGGCAGGCAACACCTCGCAGCCCAGCACCTCAGGTCTGACCTCTACTTTTCTCACTCTGTTGTTGCCACGACTACCGTCACGTAACAACTTCCTTATTTACTTCAATCAAATCATCTGTCTTCCCGTAGTATATAGTCTTGATACCGGACGAGTGGCTGAGGTGATTCTGATGAGAATCAAAGTTTTCTATTCGTGTCAAAAACTTGTACTAAAGAGATCATGAAAATATTTTAGAAGGATTTTTACAACTTCCCATCCTAGGGTCTAAACAATTATTTCCCACTCAACTGTGTTCTCTTTATACACTTTTGAGGGCATGAGTGCCTAATGAAGTTAACTTGTCTAAAATTGTATGGGAAGCCCTCACTTAGGTCAGAGTCTCGAGCCGTCAAAGATAGAGGCTAGAGAAGTTCATAGTCCTGTTTATTATTCATTGAAATAGCAAAATTTTCAGACAAAGAAAGATTTAGAAACGATCAAACACTATCAAATAGCAATTCCATTTTGTTTTCTGTTCCCCGACAACGAGCAATAGATGTTGTGTTTACCAAACCGCCCAACAATGTACGATTTCGAAATATTTAACGAAATAACATCACAAGTGACGAGAATTGTAGTTTGTGTCGTGTATTTTTGATAATTTTTGCGATTATGTCTACTTTAGTTCAGTATCGAAAGTAAATAGGGAAATCTTAGCTTTGTCAGACCTGGCTTTGTACTAACCAGCAGAGCAAAGCGCTGAAGCCGTAACGGAGCAGTGAGATATGGTCAAGCCTTGTAGTGCTGTCGATATGACCTCTATTAATCACAGAATAATGTCTAAGAGGGTGATCCCGTGCTGTCTGTGGCTGCTTATCTACCAATATAACGCAAGTCTCATCTCCGTTCAGTGAAACATAGCAAATACATTCTATGATTGGGATATTTTATTCATGATTGTCACCCTTCTGAAATGAGGAAGTACGGATTTGATTAAATATTGTGAATGCGCAACATAAACGTAATATTTATTGATTAATGGGGTGTTGAGCCGTCATTTGTTTTTAAAATTTTTTTAATCCCATGCAAATTAGATTCGTAGAGTATCCGAATAAGTTCCTAATTAATAATGTTACATTTTTCTCTTACGAATTCTGTCAATTGCTTATGAGATGATGGAGATTGAAATCTACTTCTCAGTCTTCGCTTGTCTTAGAGGTTCAATGAGCTGCGCTCGGGCGAGTGAGCTGCTGGTCAGGGAAGATGTTAGATGACATTCCGATGCTCTTCGAATCAAGTTTTAAGTTTTTAGGCAGTGAATAAGGGCGCATTACCGTCTCAGAATATAAAACATTCTTGCATCAAAATACTCGACATTGGAAAAACTTCAATACTAAGAATGTCAAGTATTGTTCGGCAGTAATTCAGCCGTTGAAGGGAATAATAGGATTAGCTGAATGCCATTAACATATTCACGAACACCCTTGTGACTGTCGGGGGCATAAAGCCCGGATCACAGGCTCCGTGTTCTCCAGATATGAACACGAACACGGCCGACTGTATCATATTTTTCTATTTCTCAATTATGCGAGTGTATAATTGAGGAAATGAATTGAGAAAGTACATTTTTGATTAACCAATAAGGAAGGTCCACTGTATGATATTATGTTTCAGAATTAAGGCGTAAATTTAAATTTAATATAACATCTATTATTTTTATTCATCGTAAAATTTAAATATTTTCTATTTTCGTGCTATTGTTATTTTAATCCCGTACGATACTGCATCACCATATGTAAGATATTGAAATATACTGCGCTTCAAATTATATCATCCTTATGAGACTTCCGCTATGCTGTGCAGACCAAAGCAGTATCATTTGCATATGTGTATATATATATATATATATATATATATATATATATAAATTAGAGTGGTTCTTATTAATTCGTAAATTCAAAGGGTCCTGGGGTTTTCATATGTTCGTTTGGAGTAAAAAAACTGAGTCGGAATTATTAAAGCGGTTAGACAATTATTAAAACGGCTCAGGCCAATTGAAATATATTTCTACAGAAGCCTCCAGCCTATTAGATATATTGGATGTTGTTATATGTTGGTAGTGTTAAAATTATTTAGTCAGAGGCAATAAATTTTTTACAACCTTCATTTCCCGTTAACACAGTAAACATACCGAAGTTTTGGTGCTTTAGAACAAGTGCTCATAAAAATTGTGTTTATCTTGCACACTCGTCGCCGCTCATGCCGGTGAGATTACGCAATGTACGTACATGTGCTTTCACAGTGGGATACAAAATTTTTACAAGTATGGAGAACGATTTGAGTAACTCGAACACAATTTCCTATTCACAGTTTTGTAGTCATACTTCTTGTACAGTTGATTGAACGCACCAATCTGAGCTCAAGTGCAATGGTCTTGCAGCTTTTTTGCTGCCAAACTCAAGGTCAGACTTAAAGATGAGGTTGGGGGCTACCAGCAGGGGTTGTTAACCGAGTACCAGGAGGAAGTCATCCCGAACGAACAGCTTTGAGCCTTGGGATTTGGTGCTTTGTTAAATAATCCACACATTAGGTAGATGAAGCTCCTACCTACCCTGTAACTGTCTTCACACCGAGAATGATCCCTTCAAGTGTAGCGAATGGACGATCAGATGCATGAACGTAACATCCTATAAGGTTTTAGATGTCATGGAGCAAGGACTTATCGTGTTCGTATTCATGTTCAACGTTATACATGTAGCTTATGATATTATCATCATATAATATTAAATATAATATCCCTTACTTATCCTCAAATAAAAAGCTTTTGTTGCTTTAAGTGATCGTTAAAATATTTTAACTCTGCGAGATGCTATCGTATATCTGTTTTCTTATCACTGACGAAACCAATCAAAAAGTACTACAATACTTCCATGTAATCCCTCACAATTTTGTTTGATTTCAGATTTGCGTAATCATTTTCATTAATATTATCATCCGTAATCCTTATATAATAATTTATTATTAACAATATTATGAAACATCCAAGCTAGAGATTTTGTTACAGTTAAATTTTGTGGAATAATTTGGTCTATTGTTACGATTCATTGTATGTATTTCTTATAAATCTCATGTCAGTAGCCTCTTCTGCGTTCAAACTATTCATTTCGGAATTACTAGTTTTAGTCCTTCAACTTATTATAAATTTCGGTTAAATCAGTGAAAACCTAAAACAATAACTATGGCTCATAAACGTTGCCTTGAGCCTTAGCAGTTTCCTTACTAAAAGTTTCTGTGTGCTAACATCATCATCGAAAAAAAAAATGCTGTGAATGAAGCGCTTCCTGGAGTGATTAGCCTTGACAAACTAGAATCAAATATTAGAATCAGCAAGCCGTGAGAAATAACGGTGGTGACAATGATGACGTTGAAAACACAAATTCTTTTTGCTCATGTGTCTCCTCTGTGTGCTCTCCTGACTCCTGGTGGATAACTTATTGACATGTGCTGAGAAGTCAAATGAAGATTCATTGTTTCCTATTGTAACGGCTGTGTACCCGCTGAATGATGTACAAAGTGCACGACTGTTCCGTTGTCGTGTCAGGAAACCAGTTCCTGCCAGTAAACACCCTGCACTACACTCACATGTGCCAGGCCGCTTCAGTTGCACGCCCTCCAAGTGGCACCGTCCAGTTGACTGGAGCCGGCGACTGCATTAATTCGAGGGTGTTGACCCAGGACCAGTTTGCAGAGTATGGTTGATCCAGCTACTACTTGTCCCTCCAGTTGCACTGACGCAACCTTGCATACCCTTCAACAGTGGACACGCAGGACACTCCTTGCTCTTCTTTCCCTGGAATCAGAGCACGCTCGCTCTGCAGAGAATACTTGCAGGTGCCTCTGCCTGCAGGCACTATCTGCTTGAGCAGGAGCTCACAAGTTAATTAATAACCATTTATTTTGGCTACGAATCCTCTAAAATTCTCAAAATATTTTTAACTTTCACACCTCTCTTGACATCGCAAGAATTTACATTTTCAGACAAATGATAGTTTGCATAAGCTATAACTTTCGTATTGTAATTGAAGATATTCATATGGATCGTAAACTAAACGTCGGTTTTTCAACGGAAGACTGTGAAAGAAACGCGCATACATCGCGATGGCTTTAGCAGCTTCGACGTATATAACAAGTTTTCTTTTTTTAAGGTGAACTCAATTTTTGAGATCACAGTAGAGGTAGGGCATTCGTCTAAATGATCTCGAACGTGATACTAAAAAAAATTCTGGGCTAACAAAGACTCGATAACCAAATTGTAAATTAAGTGAAGAATGTAAGTAAAAATTTTTCACACACAAGTTTTGACGCACGTATATCCTTACTGAAGTTCCCCGGCCGCATCCCTTGATCAACTTGATCACAACTGGCTGCTGAAGTGCACATAGTTCACAAGGAGATGGACTCGTTAGTTATTGTATGATCATCAAATGCCGGAGCTTAGGACATTATGTGCAGTACGATGTTGAGATCACAGGTTTGGTTGCCAAAACGTAAGCTCAGAAAAAGGTTTTCTATTTTGTCATTTTCAATTCAAATTTATTAAAACTTTATTATCTGAATAATAGAAGTATTTCTTTCAGTTTCGTTCTATGAGTTAATAATATTGTCATTAAAAGTACAATTTATAGAATAATTCGCCCCCGAACAATGGATCCAACAATTTTATGTACATATCATTCGTTCATAATAGATTTTTTCAGAAAATCATTCATTTGTGTACCTAATGCATAACAAAATAGTACGTACACTGCCGCGTAGATTGTTTTCTACAAATATCCGAATTGAGAGAACAGTTTTGTGTTTTGAATAAATGAACTAAAAGAAATATTTTGGTTCTCAAAATGAATTGAACCGATAGTGAAATTTAGTACTCATAATAAAGTATCTAGAGTATGTGGTAAAAATGCTCCAAATACCTGAAACTGAGAGTACAATTTAGTACTTGCAATCGCTTGATCTGAAAGTAGCAACTGGCACTTCAAATCGCTTGAACTCAGAATAAAAGTTTGAATTTTAAATCAAACAGTAGGAATGACAGACGGTAAGCAATGCACGTAGAACATTAATATAATTATGGGATCATGAAAATTAAGCAAAAATCTAACGCTTAACCATTTCTTACAGACAGCAGGTCTTGAGGAAACTGATCTTCTGCTCTCTTTTCAATATATCACTTCCGTAACATCTGAACTCGGTCCAGTAAAGCACTACAGGGCCTCACGCGGTATTACTGTTCATCTCTCCACTCGTTCTCTGCCCTGCAATGCAGTCTGCGCGCCTCTTTGTCCGTGCACACACAGGGAAGAAGAAAGTGGTCAAATGGATATCTTGAACTACTTTACCCCCGATATTCGCAAGGGTATTTCATGAAGAAAATATCCCATAAACTCGGCGCTAAAACTGTTGTTCTTCCGGCGTGCAGATTAAAGAAAAGGAGATGGCAGTCTTGGGAAGGCTCCTGGTTTCAGGAGCAGTTCTCGTGATGGTGGCGACCTTCCTGACGCAGGCGGTTATTCTGCCTGAAAGGAAGGCTCGCATCGTCTGCTACTTCTCCAACTGGGCCATCTACAGGCCCGGCATCGGCAGCTACAGGATCGAGGACATGCCTTCCGACATGTGTACTCATATCGTCTACTCTTTCATTGGCGTGTCTAACGTGACGTGGGAAGTGCTCATCCTCGACGAGGAGGTACAGTATCGCTGTTACACGTAGCTTGTAGGGTACTGATTGCTGGGTACTGCACCACCGCTTCTCGGAACAGTTTGAGTTCAGATTGGTAGGTACAGCAATGCTGCTATTCGTGGCTGTTGGGGTACAGGCTGGTAGATATTGCATCTGAACGAGGAAAATTTGGGAGGGGAGCGTTCGGTGGCAGGTAAGTTGAATGCAAACACCTTTTAAATAAGGCAAATCGTTTGCAGTTCAGACGAGAATTCATCCTGTCGAACTCATGACAAGCTTATGTATTTACACGTATATTACAACGAGCGAATTTTGCAGTCTCAATCTAACATGTTAAAAACATTTTCATAGAGGTTAAAAAAATAAATACATTTTATTATTCCTAGAAAACCACGTTAAAAATAATAACAGTTACAAACCAAAAGAATACAAGGAATTTTTAATATTTTAGACTAGTCCCAGCAACGTCTTTGCAAAGTTGTGGAAAGGATGCCTTGGAGTCCTACACCCCCCAGACCTGCACTGTAGCAACCCACCAAGCAGGACATTAGTCTTGAGTTCAGAGCTCTAGGAATAAAGTCTACAGCTTTTGTTTTATTCACTTTGTTTATGCTAATCGTCGCTCTAAACGTAACAGATAGGTCTTGACTCGCAGCAAATCTGTGTGGAAAATTTGGCCACATCATAATCCTTCAAGACATCACAAGAAAAATAACTGAAATACCTCTCGTTGACAGAATGTTTTAGTGATCAAGGGTCCTGAAATTTATCCTTGATTACTTCCTTCAAAAACTTCATCAGAAGTATTTGATGAATTCAATTTATTACGAGTGCTATTAGTAGATTAATTAAGCTTAATGTTCTAGAACGATGTCGTCAACAACGGTTTTGCAAACTTCACTGCCATCTCGAAGTCGAAGCCGCACGTACACTCAATGCTTGCCATCGGCGGCTGGGGAGAAGGTGGCAAGAAGTATTCACAAATGGCAGGTGTCCCCGCCAGACGCACCTCTCTCATCCGCAGCATCGTCAGTGAGTTCTGCTGTTAAGACATCGAACGAACAAACTTTGTTAATGTTTATCTACTCTTATCTACACCATTTGAAGCTTCAATGTCTACTCCTGTCATTTTTCTGTCTTGAATAATTTATATGGAATCTAAAATAGCGCAACCCCTGCATGTTGAAATGCATTCAGCTGTTCTGTTTTGACGCAGAGTTCATGAACACGTACGGTTTCGACGGGTTTGACCTGGACTGGGAGTACCCGGGCGCTACAGACAGAGGTGGCGGCTTCAAAGATAAGGACACCTTCAGGTGAGGCTGGGCAGGTATCTCTTCGAACTTCAGGTGGGATTTAGTTGGCAAGACGACAGTTTACTGTCTGCTAGACAAGATGACAGTTTACTGTCTGCTCGATAAGGTGACAGTTTACTGTCTGCTAGACAAGATAATTTACTGTTTGCTAGCCAAGACGACAGTTCACTACTTGCTGGCAAGACGACTGTAACATGAAGTTACAATCATTTATTTAGAGAAATAATCGGGACACAAGTAGACAAATTCACTCAGAAAATTCGTGCCTTGAAGATAGCATAATCGTCTACAAAAACATCAGATATAACGTTGAGTGTAAGAAAAAGAGAAAACGTGACTTGTGCAACATTTCAGAATGAACTGCAAGGGAGTCTATTCGTTTAATTGTTTCCATGAGTCGGGGGGGGGGGAATTTTTACACCATTGAATCGATTTTTTTTAAATTTCACTTATTAATTGACGAATTCGAAGACAATCATCATGAAAATGGGCTTAACCTTACAGCACGATTTTGTTCTAATTTTGAGCACGTGTTAAACTTGAGCCTAAATTTTGAGTTGATAACGCTGATAACACAGCTGATCACCACATATGACTAACTCTATATTTCATGGTCCAGGGAGTTCGTGAAGGAGTTACGAGAAGCCTTCTATGCCGAAAACAAGGGGTGGGAGATCTCGATGGCCGTACCTGTGGCCAAGTTCAGACTTCAAGAGGGCTACCACGTCTATGACCTCTGCTCGTAAGTGGCTTTCAGGAGCCTTATTTAAATTTGCTGTACTTATATAACCCATCGGAGATTGGAATAAACAGCCCTCGTATAATCAATTAGGAATGCACACTAAACAGAACGTTGCAAATGATGACGTCACAGAATTATGTATTTATTAGTCTTAAAATTCGTAACACCGAAAAATAATGTATGATACTATGAATAACTCAGTAAAATGGATCTGTGTATTGTTCATTACCCAGCATTCTGTGTTTCACAACGATTTGATCTCACAAAACTATTGGTAGATAACTGCGATTTCTTTTATAGGTACGCAACTAAATGATTACTGAGTACCCATTATTATTTCAAAATGGAAGAATATTTCTAAATTTTGAAAATTGATGTACTAAATTTCTGTACGAAGAATGTTGGATGCCATCCACGTGATGACGTACGACTTACGGGGCAACTGGGCAGGCTTCACTGACGTCCACTCTCCACTTTACAAGCGTCCCTTCGACCAGTGGGCTTACGAAAAGTTGAACGTGGTGAGTGCAGGGTTGATGGGTGCAGTGAGAATATTAGAAACTGAACGTGGTGCGTGCAGAAGGGGAGAGACGTTGTGTGAATATTAAAACTACGCGTGGTGCGTCCAGAAGGGTTGGGTGCCTTGAGTCTATGTGAAGTTGAATGTGGTGCATGTTGGGAATGTGAACAATACGCTAACGAGTTGCTGATTGTACTGCATGCAGAGGACAGGGGTTGGAGCGAAGACCAGGGACAATTGCTGCCTCATGTGGCTGGATGCTGGCTAATGATTATTTTGTGCTGTACAAATTTGTGAGTTGGTAATTATTTCCTCAAGTTACGTTGATTTTTTATTTTGAGTCATGCAGACAAGCAAACTATTCTTATTTTTGTAATTTGAATTAAAACCGTGGGAATAAAACACTTTTCTGGCTGGAAATATTAGTACTTTGACTGCACTGTGTTGATTTACTGTACAACGCATCAGAAAGACGGTCTGGAGTTATGGGTAGAGAAAGGCTGCCCCAAAGACAAGCTGATCGTAGGGGTGCCCTTCTACGGACGCACCTTCACGCTGGGAAGCAAGGACAACAACGGGCTGAGGGCGGGCATCAAAAAGTGGGAGGGCGGAGGCAAGCCCGGACCCTACACAGGGGCCAAAGGATTCCTCGCATATTATGAGGTACGTTCAGGAACACAAAAACTCCTAACATAAGTTGTTCATCGTAAAACTTGAAAAATTAATTTTTCCCATTTTATTTTAATAAAATGGTTAAAGTACTAAGGGAATGCATTGGGTTATATTATAATTATGATGGAAGTATTTTTTCGAAACATTCTTGAAGGTACTATCAGTATCTTGAAGAATTATGTTAATAACCTCGAATATAAAAAAATATGCCCGTATAAATTATCAAATTCATTCAATGCGCAGGTGTCATGGCCGTGTAAAGATCTATAACGCTTGTTTGTTTTGTGTCCAGATCTGCCCGCTGGTGAGCGACATCAATTCTGGCTGGACCAAAAAATACGATGATATTGGCAAGTGTCCCTACGCGTACGCCGGTGAGTCGTCTGCTGCAGCAGACTGAGCGTCAAGTGTTCGGTGTCAGGTTGTGCCGCTTATTATGAGTGTGTCAAATGTGTTCAATGACGTTTTACCATTTTCAACGTAGAGATTGATGGTAATTTCTTTTAGAAACTGGAAGACCTATAATTAGCAACACCAGCTATTTATATACTCTTTTTCTTAGTGGGTGTCACTCACTTTGTTCCTGTATCCTGTGGACGAGTGGATGGGGCGGCGATGCAGTGGGCATTCGGGATACCGAATGTGGTGTTTTTATTGTACTTAGATTAGCAATACCTGAGATTCAAATCAACTATCGTTCTAATTTGTTTTAAATAGTTTGAATAGAGTTTTTCTTCATATTTTTAACGTTCCTAACTTGCATACGAATCGAACAGCAATTTTAGGCTCGCATTCAACCTCAAATTACTGTCAAAAGCGCTCAAAGTCTAACCGCGTCGCCTATTCAACGCATACTCTCTCACATCTGCGTAATTTTTCGGCAGGAAAACTATATTAGGCAGAAATCACTTTTAATTTAATAATTGAGTTGGGCTGAGTAGCTGTTGAGCCAAAGATCATATGATAACATAATTTCCCTCATGCCAGACGACCAGTGGGTTGGCTACGAAGACGTTGAGAGTCTTCAGATAAAGATGGACTTCATTAAGGAGCAGGGTTACGGTGGGGCCATGACTTGGGCTATCGACATGGATGACTTCCATGGCACTTGTGGTCCCATTAACCCTCTCATGACCGTCCTCTACACCTCTATGAAGGACTACATCGTGCCAGAACCTCCTGCTCAACCTCCACGCCCGAGCGTGAGTTTCACTGTCTGTTAAAGGGTGGAGGAGGTACACTGGGGTGCATATGCTCATATACTGAGTACTGTACATGAGTCATTGTCTGTTGAAGGGAGAACTGAGTGTCACCGTCTACTGTTGGGAAAAGGATGTATGCTAGAACGTAGCTGTTCAGGTGCTCTAAGCGCACGCCAGAAAAAGGCTGAAGTGTGTTTGTTGGGTATACAAACAAAGTCGTGCGTCCACATTCCCGACCCGTACATCCCCTCACACGCAACTTCCAGCATATGTTTTAGTTACTTTAACCATGTCACATATGCGCATAGGTACCCAATCCTAGCAATTATAGGGGAACTCAGAACTCAGAAGAAGGTTGAGGAAACGATGAGGTGTTCTGATCAGATATTTGCTATGGGATTAATAAAATTTACATAAATTTGAATACAATTGTTTTCTGGAAATGTGTGAATAATTGGAGACGACAACGAAGTAAATAGAAACGCTGTGAGCAGAGTTCACGTAGAGACATTAGAGTATAAGTATTTATCTCCTCAACAACTTGATAGCTTTTGAATTTCAGAAACCATGGGAGACCCCATGGGAGGGCCCAACTCGGCCATCAGCAGCAGGTGGTAGCGTTGAAGCCGTCACACAACCCAGCACCAGCACTCCGTCCACCTCAACTCAGGCCCCCTGGAGGCCTCCCTCTTCTACGACAACCGCTACCCCTTCTACGACAACCACTTCCCCTCCTCCCGAGCCTGACCAGTCTGAACCTGCTGATGTAGACTCAAGTCCCATCGTGGTGGATCTGGGCTCCAACATGGACTGCACTCAGCAGCAGTACTTCCCACACGCGCAGTGTAATAAAGTAAGAACATACCGCTAGATATGTACAGTCATGCCAAGACTTGGGTTGATGCTTATGCCCTGTTCTTGTACTTATATCGATACTATATTATATTCCTGTATTCCTGTAAAAAATGACAAAGCTCGTATTCCACTTCACCACAAATGTGCAAGTTGTGAAGAGATCTAAATTTATGATGATATATTAATCCAAAGAGTGTTTTCGTAAACTAGCTTAGCCTAATAAATCTGCATGCAAAGCTGATTCCAAAATACCCGAGTTTGTAACTTACTTTTCAGTACTACTGGTGCGTGCACGGGGATCCTGTGGTGCAGTCCTGCCGTCCAGGCACTTACTGGGACCCAGTGAAGTTCATCTGTAACTGGCCCTCCCAGGTGCGAGACACTCAGTGTTCTCGCAACGACAGCTGACGGAGTCTCCTCAGTACCTACCTGCTCTTCTCGTCCCTGGCATCTCCTCATTAAATGCCCATCGGGATTTTATGTCTGATTTTGTCGGCATAAGATAGGTTGATCCCCTGAGAAGTACTATCGAAAGATCTACTTCAATCAATTTTCAAAAAATATCTAAGACAATATAACTCGGAGCATTTCTCCTCATCAACAATGACAGTGTCAAGTTTCGGTCAAAAAAACTTTAATTTCGTTTAATAGTGTCATAGAAATATCAATTCCATTGATCGTATTAGCTGAAATTTGTATTTCGCTTTCTGAGAATTGTTTACATACATAATATCTCGTGCCTCTCAACACATCCATGATCTTGCCATGAGAATTGTCCATAGACTGTTAAGTCGATTCTTTATAGTTGTGTCCCTGACAAGACACATTCTTTCAATTTACGAATACTTTGATTCAGTTTGATATGCATTGCTTGACAGAGAACGTGATGTATGATGACGTGTTTGCATTGACTGATGCTCTGATTCTTTTTCAGTTGTGACATCAGTTAATTATACTGTTTCTGGTTCTCATCCAATCTGTAAGACTTTCTTTATCCGTTGATTATGATTATTATACTTTGTTATTGTCTGGAACATTGTGTATCATTGCATATGGAAAAATACTCCGTGAAATTCCCACATATGTATCAGAGTAGAAATGGCTAAATATAAAAATTCGTAGCCATTGCTTATATTCACGACGCCGACCACTATCATTATTGTTGAATTGTGCGTCGGACTAGACGGCCTTCGGGAAGGAGTCATCTGCACTCCTTCGGGAAGGAGACAATTGCTTACTACTGTATTAGAACTGTTCACAACCCCCTGCTCACTACTGCTCATTACTCACTGCAAATTCCTCAGTGCAAATTAGAATTACCATCACTGCAGTATAAAACTCACTGTATGTGATATGCCTATATCTACTCACTGCAAGTGATATGCTTGTTGTATTTCATACCCTCACTGTAAAACTAAATTCACTGCCTACATACTACTTACTGCACACGATGTCCTGTATTCAAACAAACTACTCGCTGTACTTGTGGAGTATACCAATTGCCGTCACTGAAGTTCTGGGCTGAGCCTGTCTCGGACTGTGTCATCTTTACCTCCTGGAAGCTTCAGACTGGCACAACGCTGCTCAAAATCATCTAATCGTTTAACGTGCCACCGTACTGAAATAAAGCTGCCACATTCAGGAGTCCTCTCATTTCTCTCATTCAGATCACACAGGCAAAGAAAAACTTAACCAGAAAAAGGAATACTGTAAAGTTTTGATAACTGAAAATCTCACAAGCACTAACCATACAATTTCAAAACTTTACATGTCAATACATTCCTATGCAAGAACACTACGGGTTCTGGTTACAGAAGTTTCATACTCAGATGCACAATGTGTGCGACGACATTTGTGTATAAGAGAGCTGCAAAAGTCTTTAGATAACCTATAAAGAAATGTTGTTATATTTTCAATATTCGCTCAAAAGAGTTATTTCATATGCCCGTTTGAGATAACAACAATTTCCAGGAACCAAATAGTTTTCACGATGGAAGTTCCTTGTGAGTTTCACATGGAAAACTTAGACAAACTGTAACTGGAATTGCTGGCTATGAGGTCTGAGTTCTCACCTTTATTTAGTGTATGAACATTAATCATGGTAAATCAGTGGACAAGGAAAATTCTACTTAGACTGTGTAGGTTTAGTGAACATCACTCACGAAACATCTCTTACGCTAACCTTTCCATAAGTGGCAATCACAAATGATCCAAATGCATTACCTATCACCATCAACTGACAACCTCGAAACAATTGAATAAATAACTATTATCTTTCATGTTATACTACTTAGCCTTCGCACAGCGTGAAACAAGGCGTAAAAATAATAACTGGTGGAGGGATGAATAAAAAAATTTAATACAAAATCTCGATAGCGTCAGTCCAATAAAACTTAAAACAGTCTTCCATTTCAAAAGGACAATGATCCAAAACACACTACCTAGGGGTTTCATATATAATTAGTAAATAATTGAATTGATGTTTCAGTCACTTTCTTGATCAAAATCCAATTAAATTTTGTTGGAACAGGATGAAGTTTCAAGTTTGTTCAAATAAAGTTCAAAGTATTCAAAAATACAGGGTTCGTTGTCAAGTTAATTCTACCCTATAATTCATATGACGGGCGGAGATTCATTGCTCTACTATGGACCACATGGGGTCCGAAGAGAACTAAGTAGTAATAGTAGTAGTAAAACTCATATACATGGTATTTGAATCATAAATTTTGAACACTGGGCCAGTAATTCAACAGATAATATTGCCTATCTTTTCACAGGGCCAGTTTCATATGTTAAGTTCAAAAGATTCTATGCATTTCATGACCCTCATTCTTTCACATTGAGGAAAAATATAGCATTGAGCAGAAAGTTAGAGAAGAATTCTAATTAAAACACTGGATATCATTAAGCTAAATGGACTTAACTTTACAAGAAATTAATATCTCATAAAATCATATAACGTAAGTATGACTCAATGTAGGCTATGTTTGCATTAGTACATTTTATAGCTACTGCTGAAGAGGGATATACAAAAAACTTAAATATATATATGCTGAAATGATTAAATATTAATGACTGTACCATAGTGTATCAGTAGCAAACCTTTATACGTATATGTGCAACGTCAGCGATTTAGAAAATGGTCAATTACAGTATTTCAGCTTCATTTGAATTTATATCATTTAGCTTCATGTTAAGGTGACAGAGGACATTTTTTAGTGCTAATGGAATTTAGAAACATGCAAAATCAAAATCACAGTGTATACACCGGAAAGGGATTTAAATTGTCCCCAAATATTGGAACGTCGGTCTCTCCTACCATTCTCTCCTTCCATTTTACCCTAGAGCTTTTACCGCGGCGTCCGTTCGCGTTGTGAATGCTGTACTTTTTCGGATAAATGCCGAAAAATGATTGCAATTGATATATTTGAAGGCTTTTCTGAAGCTGAGCGACAAAGCTTTTCAGATAGTGCATCTGTGAAATTACAGGAGCGATGGCAAACCGTATGTGATGAATATGATGGCTCCAAACGTCAACATGAAAAATTCAAAACTGAACAAGGTAAGGTAGTTCAGTACGGCTCTTCTTTGGGACATTTCCCGTATTTGATATATGAAAGCTAAAATTGAAAAAGTTACCTATAGGTATTTTTCATTGAACAATTTTCATATGAAATAGCGTTAACAGAGTGTTACTCTGCTAGCCCAAGAAATTGTCATTTTTTAACAGTGTGAGCTCATACTCTTGACTTGTTCTTTATTATTACGTATTTTCTCTGTAGTTCGAAATGAAATAACTTAGTTTATCTATAATAATGCATAATCACTATATGAGTAGAGTAATAATATAAAAAACACTAAAAATTTAAGGTGACTTGTGTGGGATTTCCAGTTTATTTGCTCATCACTGAGGCTTCTGTATATAGTAGCTGTATGCAGTACATGGTAGGTACCTGTGCAGTACATGGTAGGTACCTGTGCAGTACATGGTAGGTGACTGTGCAGTACATGGTAGGTACCTGTGCAGTACATGGCAGGTGACTGTACATATTAGGTACATCACTGGGTCCTGATTTTCATGAGAAGTACCATGGAACTTACAACATGCTCTCTATACAACCATTTCTGTGTACAACCATGTGTTTCTACAATGTATTCATAATAAGCTGTGTAGATAATTAAACTAAAATAACAGTATTACTTTAGGATAAGAATAGAATGTGCTTCTGTATTACATTCTAGTTCTATGCAAATACTTCATGCAGCAAAGCAGTAACATAATATCTGATCTTACACATTTGTTTTCATTGTGACTTTATCTATTTTGATTTATGACTAGTTTATCAAAAACAAGTTCAACCATTAGTTTAGTGGTGCATATGGTACAAGGTTGAACATACAAATAACTTCATAATGTGAAAGTGGATTAAAAAATGTCACTGTGTGGTTATGAAACATTGAAATCAGTTTCAAAGTATTTTCAAAATCTCTGTTTTTTTTTCAAGCTGAAAATCAATTTTAAACATGGATATACATTCCATTATTTGCAGTATGGCTTACTTTTACAATAAAGTGTAAGAAAAAATTAAAGCAATAATTTCAGCAAACCTCTAGGCAGACATTATGAATACATACTAAATATCCTCGCTGTACTTGGTAAAGCATGGTGTGTATTATCATGGATGTTTTGACCACTTGTTTATTGGTTCAACTCCAAGAAATGCCTAATCTTCTTGCTAAATTCCTACTTTACTGCAAAATAAGAAGTCTGTTTGATCAACCATCTGATATGCCATTTGCACTGAGTTGACTCATTTTTGTGCTTGTAATAATAATGGTTTTTATTACAGAGCAAAAGCAGTTTGAGCTGGAGCGTGACGTAGGCCAGCTGAAGCAGCAGTACGAGGAGGAACACAAGACGAGGATCCAGCTGCAGCAGAAGGCTGAGGATGCTCAAGAAAAAGTGGCCTCTCTTGAGAAGGAGCTCCAGCAGCTCAACATTAAAAATGAAACTCTACTCTGTGAACTTAAAATGTATGTATTATTCAAAAGATTTGCCCTGGCTATCTGGTTTAGCAAATTCTATATGGATTATATATTTGTTTTCTTATGAACTATACATTTGCATGCATCACCTTTAGTAAAAATGATAAAAAGTGCATAGTAGCTTTGAAGCAAAATTGTGTTTTCTAGAAATAAAAGTATGGTATTTATTTAGGTCTGAATTTTTTAACCTGAACAGTAAAATTACTCTTCAACTCTGTTTGTACAGACCATAAGAAATGTGCATTGGTCTATGAGTCAGACATGTTCATGAGGTTCATGTAAATTTTTTGATAACACATCTTTTTCAGTATGTATGTATATCTTCAAAGTGTCTGATTCAAGCACCAACAAATTGTAACACTTAGAGCAATTAAATTCTTATGTGCAGGCCAAGTATGATACTTTATCCAAGCACATCAGGTTGTACAAGTGTGTCATAAGATAGTAAGGTTTAGAAGCAAGAACACTCGGAACTATCATGAAACTGCTGTCACGTTGACAGAGTTGAGATAATATCCATGTACATGTGATTTCAGCTGACCTATGAAAGCAAGTCTCACAGCTTAGGTTCTGAATTGCATGATAGGAAAATGGCATTTTTCTTCTTTTCAGAGCAAAACTTGTGATTTGTAGTAGAAGTATGCTTTGGTAGTTGGTGATTTGGCATTCTTTAGTAGCTTAAAATCATGAATGTAGCATATCAAGGGTTGTAAATTTGAAGTCTAGTCTATGTGATTTAAATTAAAGTAGCATCTTCTTGCTTAAGTTTGTCAGGGGTGTTTATTTTACTTTATTTTCTGATATGTAGTCTGCTTTCAGTATTGTGCACAAGTCAGGATATGTTTTAATTTTCATGCACAAAGATGAATAAGTTTCCGTAACTTAATGCTTAACATATAATTGATGATCTTTCCGTGTGTTACAGAACGAAGAGTGAGGGGGAATCACTCACCAGCACGAGCAATGCTCTCTCTGGCACCATAGAAACAAAGAATAGGCTTATACTCGAGCTGAAAAATCAGGTATGTTTCATACATGTTCTCCTTGTTTAGATGTGTTGGTATTATTCACGAGCTGGCGTTGCTCTAGCTGCTAGTGTTGATTTTGGTGTGGTGTGCATTAACGTCTGATGCTGTCTGAAAATCAAGCATTGTTGCCCATAATTTAATGTATAAACTTTTCTTAGAATTGGAATCAATATGTTAGGCTTAAAGTTGTGTAGATTCTATAGTATTTTCACAGAATGCTCTGTTGTAGTGGTTTGCATAGGTACTATTCTGAATTTTCATTTAGTTATGATTGCTTGCTTGCCTCGTGTACACGCCTTTACACCTTATGTAGCTTTGTGTGATGCGCTGCTCTTCTGCAGATCACTGCTCTAGAGGAGCAGGTGTCGGGGGCCATGAAGGCTAAGGCCGACGCCCAAATCCAATCTGAAGAGGCAGCCAATCTGCAAGTGCAGCTACAGCACAAGTGAGCTCTATTCCATGTTACTATAAGCCTCTTCCACACTCTCAATAATGAAGGAATGGTGTACGATCACTCAGCTAACCTTAATTTATCCACTTTTAAATATTCAACTCTGATTATAAGATTTTTCTTTTGTCTATCGACCTACCTGATGTATTGAATAATTTTGAATAAATTTATATATAGTGCATTTGTTAAGGCAAAATAATGAACAAATCTTCTGTTGAAAGGCTCGCAATTTGACTACCGAATCTTTTCAAATTTTGCCCCTTTTGGCTGCTTTCTGTTGACACCTGCCATGTTAAATTATTTGATACACAAGCTTCAATTAAGTGTGGTTGACCAGGGAGAAGCGGTTGTCCCAGGAGCGGAGCTTGCTTCGTGGTCAGGTAGAGCTGCTGCAGGAGCAGCTTGAGAAGCGTGTGCATGAGGCAATGGTGCTCAGGAATGAGCATTCCAGCCAGCTGGTTCAGCTGCGACAGGACCTCCACACCGCCACTACTGAGGTCTGTACATGACGCGTTCTCGGAGTACTGGTTGTGGGATGTCAGATGGGCTGCTTCATAGTATTTGGCAAACTCTGTCCAGTTATACTAATCACTTGAGCATCCTAGCTGCTAATTGTAAACACACTCGGGTGGGATAACGCTATTATTGGCTAGCTCTGCTAATCTGTGTGGTCTTAAATGAACAGTGGCTTCGAACACACAGCGAAGATTAGCATGGCTGTCGGCCCTGTGAGGGTGTGAATGAGCAGTCATCGTTGAGTTGCACTGTTCATATTATCAGTAGAATGAAATGTTAGTGTACATTTGTGGTGGACGACGTAGCTTGACTGAACTCGTGCTTGTTAGTCTGTTGAGGTCTGTCTGAACGCACTTCTGCTCTTCAACTAAATGAATTCATTTCTTCGAATGAAGAACTTTACACTTCTGAAATATAACTGAATGGATTTGATTTGGTGGCTCATTTTTGGAGAGTGTTCGTTCAAAATTTGCTCCGTTAACTTATTGGAAAGGGCTTCATTTTAATTTTTTTTTATGTGGGCACTGCACAATAAAAAACGTTTCATTATGCCATTTTTATGTAGTTCCTGTTAGCAAGATCGTTTAATTTTTTATGATCAGGTTTCATAGACTAATTGGGTGTGCGAAATTGGTTAATTTGAAAATGAAATGAAGTGCTAAAACAGGTATACAATCTGACTTGTTTCAACGGGAAAGTAAAGGTTAATATACTTTGTAAGTAGTTTAATGTAAATTAAATGCTTAACCAACTACTGTATTCTGTCATTTGTTCAGTGTTTCATTTAAATGTCACAGATGGTATTGGTGTTTACTAAAAATTGATGTGCGTCACAGAGTTCTGCATTACAACTTTGACTAGGAAGTGAGAGGACTGATCAATGAGTGAATTGTAAAGGCACTTTGCGCTTGCAGTGCCGTGTGCTGAAGGAGAACCAGGAGCAGCTGGAGAAGACGGCGGAGGACTGCCGCAAGCGAGTGTCTGAGCTGCTGGAGGCGCTTAGCGATGCCAGGGACAATGAGCTTAAGCTCGAGGAGAGTTTCAGGATGGAGCTGAACGCCCAGCAGAAGCTGGTCACCATCTACCAAAGTGAGGCCTCTGCTGAGCTTGGCACATGCGTTTCCTGTATGCTGGGCTAGACAAGACCTAAGGTGGAAAGTTATGGGTTCTCTATTCTTGCTTGCTCTATTTTGTCTGTCAATATCTTTCCTGTTTTTCTCTGTTGCCGTTATTTGCGGGTCATGCAGCAGCATCCTTAAATGCTCACACTATGTCCCCAGCATTTTCATGTGTTTCAGGGAGTTTTCAGAAATTTTGCTACCTTATTCTTTTCCATGAATATTAATATGTGTCTATATCAAATTACTTTAGTTGATTTTGCATTAAGTAGCCTGTGTTTGACAGCATCGTCGGAAGACCTGAAATCACAGTGCGAGGAGTTGGAGCGTGGTGTGCTGGAACTGCGGTCCCTGCTCAAGGAGGCCAGTGAACAGTACGGAGCCCTTGAGCGTGCCAAGGAGCAGCAGGCCAAGGACGCCGACACCCAGCTCCAAAAGAGGGAGGAACTCATTGCTGATCTCAGGGATGAGCTTGACAAAGTGAACATGTTACTAGAGGCTAATGCCAAGAAAGGTAACTATTAGTTAAGAGCTTCTTTTTTGTAAGTAACTGAGGGGTTATGAAGAGAGGTTTCCTCTTCAGTAGAGTGGTGGAATCACCTGTCGTTCTCCAGCAGAATGGTGCTGTCAATGCCAGACACCACCAGTGCACTCAGCAATTGTGAGTGCTTTTACTGAGTTTTATAGTGAATTAGGGGTCAGAGGCACGTACTCGCGTCTTGAAATATACTTTGTCCGGTGTTTAATTTTTCAATAACTTGATGTTGTTGCTACTTTAATTACTTCGACTTCTGTGAGACTGTCATTTTAATTGTTCGTGGTCAGAAGGCAATATCTGATATCTTGACTAGTGGTATTGTGTCAGTACTGGGCCGATTAATTATGCATGCTCCACCAGTGTTGGAAAAACGAAAACCTTATTTGTTTTGGAATGAAACATTTAACTTGCATGTTTTTTTAATTTTTGTGATTTGTTTTGAACTTGATTAGGTTCTGATGTAACCTATGCGTTTATTATTTATTTTTATTTATAAAGCTTAGATAACAATGGACTTTAAAGTTTTCAGTGCATAAAATCCGCATCGAAACTTGAAAGGAGAATTACCCATCATTTAATTAGAGGAAATAGTAAATTTGTTTAATTATCATGACATGGGCTTGTTTTAGTTGTTTATAAATGTAAAGAAAGTGTAAAACCATTTATTTATAATGGGCTGTAAACAGAGAATGGTAAACACATAAACATGGAAAAATTTGAATGGAAAAGATGAAAGAACAGTTGAAGAGTGGCTTCACAGAAATCTGTCATACCTCGCAGGTCTTGTGCTTTACAAGTTAAGCAATCTTTCCTCTTATGTTCAGGGATTTAGTTATATTCTTATAACCAGAAAAATTATATATAAAAATTAATTTGGTAATAGCGAAAAAGCAACCGGGGATACAGGTGACTAGAGGCTTCTGTACATTCATGGTCAAGCGTCACGCATGTCCATCAAGTTCCCGTTCAATTGAATTAATTTGTGTAACATTTGGTTCTGTGTAGAGCAATGTGCAAAATAGACTGGGGCACCACAGAGCCTAAAAGCTTGTAAAAGTTTACAGGCATCTTACGTCAGGATAGGATTCTGCCATTCCCTGCTATTGAAGAATCGCCTGTCGCAGTAGCAGCTGTGAGAATTTTTGTTCACGGTACTAGCTAGCTATTGTGTATAGAGTTATCTCCTGTTTTTTTTTGACGCTTTGTGTTCTTCCTGAACAGAGGAGCAGAACGCCATGTTCTCTCTGACTCCTGCAGCCAGCGCTGCTAGTCAGCTCATGAGCAAGGGTCTGACATTGTCACAGCTGTACGCTGAGCATCTCACAGCCACAGACAAGTTGCTCAAGGCGGAAGAAGAGAACTCGCGCCTCACCAGCTACATCGACCACATCCTGCAAGAGATAGAGGACAGAGCTCCCGCTCTCAAGAAGCAGCGCGAGGAGTATCAGACTGCAGTCAATAATGTAGCTGCTCTTCAGAAGCAACTCGATGAGAATAATGAAGCTTCACGCTCTGTTGTGAGTTACTTCTCTTGTGGTGGATGTGATATAAGCTTTCGAGACAAAATCGATACGGTGTGATTGTGTACTTGCATAAATTCGATATTTGTTGACTTTCGTGAGTTCGTCCACAAAACAATTTAATGAACAATTCTATTCGTACTCATTGATTTTCTGTTCATCATAAGAAGGTATGCTAAAACGATTTGTTTCTAATAGAATGTAATTAGGCAAAGCAACGAAAACAAGCAAAGTGGCCTTCAATTTTTAAGTTACTACCCACTTTCGATGCCGCCAGACCTCCAAATTTAGTGTCCTGGAGTTTTTAATTATTCATTTTTGTCAATTATTGTTGTTTCGTGCGTTATCGTCTCTGTTCAAAAGTCCTTTAGAGCTCACGTCGTTAAAACCATTAACATATTTGTGGGTCCCCATAAGTTAAGCTCGAAGTCGCTTTGCTCAAAAGAGATAAGTTTAAGCTCTGAAGACGTCGATTGTAACTGAGCTTGAGGAATTCTGCTATCATCCTCGATCTATATATGTCCTTTGATTAATAGCCAAAATTTTTTTGCAATGAAACTGAAGACCTGAAGTCGTTAGTGATGGTGAAACCAAGATCTCGTTGTTTTACTGCTTCAATAAGTGTGTTATTGAGTTGATGTGTAAAATGCCGGTTATTAGCATTGATGTGCGTTACTGAACATATGTAATTGTTGCAGCGTGAGGAGAACAGTGAGTTGGAGCGGCGCTGCAAGTTCCTGATGAGGGAACAGGACAGACTGTCTGCCCAGAACGGAGACCTGAGCAGGCAGGTGACGGTGTTGCTGACTCAGGTGGAGGCGGCCAGAGCCGGACTCCCGCCTCCTAGTGTTGGTGAGTCGACGTCTGGATCTCGCACGGACGAGCGCTAGTTTTGTAGTGGCGTCAGGTCGAGCATCACTGGAAGTAGTGTCTATTTTGGCTGACATCAGCAGTGCGTTTGTTACGTTTGTCTGTACGAAGGCCGTTCATACTAACTACAAAGCCACTGACTTGTGCACAAACACGCTCATTAGCACAACTGTCTAGTGAAGCCAACAATGGGCATTTGGACGAACTTGCCGCATCTTATTCTGGGATTCATAGCCGCCTATTGCTATTTGGATGTTATCCAAGTCTGTTAGAAATTAGAATTCTAGACGTTCTCAGGCAATCAAGAATTAGTATCGTGTTCATTATACTAATTCAGGCTGCTTGCTCGAATGATTAAACCTCAGCCACAAATTCCGTTATTACAAGCTATTGTTCTATGTTGAGTAACTGTTGCTAATTAGGCGGTGTTCTCGTACAAAAAGGCTAAGTTGTGAGGCTGCTGCTCATGTAGTTATATGAGTACTCTAAATTATCACTGGTCATCGTCTCGTCCTCTTCTTGTGTTGGTGAAGGAATGCCTCACTATTTTATTATTAAATTTCCAAACGAACGTGTTATGGAATAACTACAAATATTTTTAGTCGAGTTGCATGTTTGCAAAAATGTCATAAACTAATACTGAGTTTTACTTATCAACTTTGCTGTATCTTTTTCCTGTGTTTAATTTTGTTTGACCATAATGGTTTATGAATGAATATTGGAACGCACATTAACAGACGATGTAGGGACGGCGACCACTGGCCAGGAGGTGGTGAGCGCGCAGTTGCTGTGCTTCCGTGACGTAAGTGAGCTGCAACAGCAGAACCAGAAGCTGCTGCACACCGTGCGCACCCTCACTGACCAGGCCGAGCAGGCCAACACCAGTGCCAAGGACGAGCTGATCAAGGAGCTGCAAGAACAGCTTGCTGAGGCCCACGCTGAGCTGGAGACACTGCAGCGTAGCAGAGACAGGATCGAAGCGCTTGTGGAGAACATTGGACGACAGAGAGACACGTACAAGAGCTTGCTTGCAAAGCAGAACAGCGACCTGTCGGCAGCTGCAGTAAGCAATCTGACTTTTATTTTGAGACATGATCTCATAGTTGTGGGTGCAAAAAAATCTAAATGAGAGGAACGTTGTCATGATGCATCGATGAAGGTTTTGTTCTGGCTTAGTTAGGAGCTGCTTCTCTGTGTAACTGTGGGTCTGAGAGTCAGACTCCGAACCGGTAGTCAGAAAGTTCCAATCCCGCAATGCTCGAGGCTCAAGTGCTAACGTTCGCATTAAATGTTCGTTCATCGCGGAATGTAATCAAGAGACCTGAAGCTTGAAAATTGTGAGCTCCTCTCTCAGAATAAATTTACTTTTAAATGACTATTCTTCTTAATTGTCATTTAAGGGAGTAGTTCTCCTGTTGTAATTTATGTTTCGTTAAATTTAAATGCGTGGCTTAGAAGTGTCAATCACTTTGCTTAGTATTGCAAAAGTTTGTTTTTGTTTACCAGTGGAAGTGGATTTGGAAGGGATTTTCTTTTTTCCTTAGTTTTCAATTCATACGCTGTCACGCATGCCATCACGAAGTTCTGCCGTTTTTAGATTGTTTTTTACAACAATGAGAGTCTCTAAACGAGAACTAATTAGTGACGTGAAATAACTGCGGATTGAGTGTTAATTGGCGGTGAGAAGTGTTTTAGAGATTGCGTGAATATTCTTTCTTGTATGCAGCCACTCCTGATCCTCCCAACTTCCCTCCTCCTCCTCCTCCCTGCAATGACGGTGAAAGTAGGATCGTGGCGCAGCATAACGTTGTTGTGTTCCCCCAGGACAACACTGTAAACAAGACACCCGGCGCGTTGAGTGCTGAGGCAGCAGCAGACCGAGCGCAGGTGCGGCAGCTGAAGGAGGAGGTCGCTAGGGTGTCCAAGGAGCTGGAGAGCTGCAAGGCCTCCCTTACGGCCGCCCAGCAGGAGCTCAAAGCTTCGGAAAAGAAGTACCAAGACAATCTCAAAGAGTCGCAAAGACTTCTCGATGACATGAGGTCTACTCTGGACAAAACGAGGTCTGTACTGTCGCTCACTGCTCTACATTTGGACTTCCTGACTATTTCTACGCAAATGATATTAAAGATATGATTTTAGTTGGTTAGTTCTCAAGCCTGGTATGATTTAGGTTTATAGTTAGCCAGGCTTTGCCTCTCCTCTAGTCATACTGTTTGCTTGATTAGTTATCATTTTGTGCGAATAAACTTTTTTCAACTCAGCATGATTGTCAAATTGTATTCCATGTAATTTTTTCATCTTGAATTGATTACCGCGGATGAACATCATGTGAAGTATTGTGTGTGCAGGTCACAGAACGTGAAGCTGCTCTCGCATGCCGAGTACAACGACGAGCGCATCAAGACGCTGCAGGGCAACTGTGAGAGCTACCAGCGTCAAGTCAACGCTCTCGAGGAGAAAAACACGACCTTGCAGAGTGGGTTCTTTCTTCCTTTTTCTCTTCTGTCTTTGGTTAGCCTTGAAAATTTCTCCTCGTATGCCTTACCCATGTATGCCAGTATTTAGTGTATTACTGTACAAAAAATTCTAAAATTCTTTGTTAAAACCTGTAAGCCTGAAAGGGTCTGATTCTGGTTACACATAAGCGTTCTTTTTTCCTATTGGGCCATATTGTGACGATGGATATTTAGAACAACGCAAGTGTGGTGTTGCCCTCCACCTAGTCTCCATGCAATGCAACGTTTTTCTTCTGTGTTTCTCGCCTGTTTGTGTACTTAAAATGAATAATTGGTGGCTGTTGTGGCGCAGGCATCGTGAGCAGGCATGAAGCCACGATGGACCACCTCAGGGGTGAGCACATGACGCTCGTCAAGAAGTATTCTCACGCCGAGGTCATCTCCAACAACCTCAGGGAGGAGAAACTCCTATTTAAGGTAACGTATCTTATACGAGTCTTCTCTGCTTAATGCTTATTACATGACACGTAGAGAAGATATTCAATATAAATCTAAGGTCTTGGAGTCCTGTAATTAAATTACGGCTGGGATTCACCCCTCGATATTTCTAAGACGTAGTGATTGCCATGCTTCTGAAGTATGTTCAGAGCACGATTGTTTCTGTAAACGAAACTCCGGAGTTCAGTCACAGCTATACTGCGACGGCGTGAAGAGACTGAGTATGTAATCCTGTAGCATAGATGATGTGAAGAGACCATTCTAAGAAGGTTTCATTGAACTAGGACAATCTTCAGAAAAGTACATTCTACATTGAACATTCGTTGGCGGACTCAGGTGTTCTAGGGTTTAATTTGATTTGACATTTTTACTAATTTTGACGGTGTTTTCTCTAATCGTATTCTTTTCATACGAATTAGTTTACATTGATTTGAGAGGTAAATTTTACCCGACGCATCCAGTAAAATAAAAATAGAATTAACAGGATTTTTCTTGAAGATGCTTGAATTAATTTGAGAAATATGGGATCTTTTAGCACTTTTATTATATACTCCCTGTGGATAGAAACAGTTTGTGTACAGTCGGAAAAACATTTCAGCCTTTAGTGGTCACTAGACAAATCATTTTCTGTGTAACAAAAATTAACATCGAGTGTGCCAAACCTAGTGCATACATTGCTTTCATTCAGATTCTGTTAAATAACAAGAACTTTTCTGCCAAAGGAGGTCAAAGAATTCTGAAAACCACCTGCTGTAACAACTGAAAAATAAAGCAGAAAACACTATGAAAAGTAATCAAAGGCGCAAAAAGCACGAATTAATTAAAAAAAATGCAAAGCCAACTTGCAAGCATTTCAAAAAAGATACATAGATTACCTTGAAAGATTAAGTAATTTGAAAAGAAAATGCATCTTTTATATGAATCTAATTCCCTGTTTTATTGCTTCTACTTTTTGTATGTAAAATGCACGAGTTTAGTTTTCAGACTTCTTTTTCACTTCACCAACTTTCTGACATCAGGGAGTAATCATGTAACATGGAGGATACCTGGCAATGATTTTCATCTATAATTATTATTTTAAGAACGAATATTTACGCTCTAATGAATAAAGCGGGAAAAATTGAGGATTGAGCAGCTCATGCTATGGTTGGAGTTGAGAAGGTGAGTCACGATGATGGGTGAAGGCACTGACGGATGTGTGTGTGTGGTGCAGGAGACAGAAGCTCGGCTGCTAGCAGAACGCGAGGCTGCGATGCGGCAGGAGTCGTCACAGGCTATGGTGCTCGCCAGCCTGGCCAGCATCAAGAATAACCTGGAGCACAAAGACGCCTCCGATAAGATGCGTCTGCAAAACCAAATTGCTGATCTCACTGACCAGAATCTCAGGCTCAAGGCCAAGCTTGAGACGAACACCGACCTCAAGGAAGCCACCAACAAGTCAGTACTGTCTGAACGCTCTTCTGTCTGTTAGATTTCTGAATTTGCTCTATTTTTTTGTAGTATTGCAGTCGGCGCTCTGGTTACCATTTAAAATTGCTAAATTGCTGAAATTTTCAACTGGACAAGTTAATTGCGGAAAATTTATGTATAACATTTGTAATAAGAATGCGTGAGCCTGTCAGTGTATTTTACTTGTTAGCCATTCGTGCACTCCATTTTGGTGGTTGAGAAGAAGGCAGCTGATCTGAGGGATGCATGTGATGCAGGTTGTCCGTGGTGGAGGAGAAACTGAAGACATGCGAGCGTGAGCGTGCCAGTAACATGGAGCACCTCACCGCTACCAAGGAGCACCTGCACACATTGCAGACTCGCTACGAAGAATCTCTCCAAAGGGAGAAGGAGCTCGCACTACAGCTCAAACAGGCACAAGCTGCAGGTGAGTGCCTGGTGCAGGTCACTCTTACTGAAGGCTGTTAGAAAAGAATAGGGGCATTATCAACAATGAAGGCACTGTTCCTCAGGTGTACGCTTGGCGTAGGTTAATTGTTAACAGGAAAAATTGCACAGCAATGGGTCCCTAAAATTCGATTGAGATAATTTTACTACTCCATTAAATACAAAAACAAGTGAGAGAAGCGCGTATTTAGGGATTTGGGAATGAAAATATTGGAGATGAGGGTGAGATTGCAGAAGAGAAATGTTTTGATTTCTGAGTTTTATCAGGCGACAGTATGGATGCTCAATGATATTTTTTAGATGCTAGTGCGATCGTTGCCTCTGTTTTGCATCGTGTCGACAATCGCGTACTGGAGATGAGATATGAATTTCTGTAGATTATTAGTAGTGTGCCACAGTTCGAGGGGAACGCGATGTTGGGTGGTAAAACGCAGGACAGACGTGAGGAGATAGTTACCATGTAGAGGACACAATGTATTGAGTCTATTGTAAAGGTAAATTGATGTTAGATGGATTGAGGGGAGGGGTGCTTGTTGATAGCTTTGTCTATGGAAATTGTAAAAAATTATGCTTGTGCAAAACGAATGAAACAATTAATATAAGTGTATAAATTTTTGCCTTGATGAGGCCCGTGCTAGCACCCTCTGTCTTGAGAATTCCTGGTGCAGGGGAGAGAAACCGCTACTATTTTGCAGCAAGGGTAGACTTGTCATAGCTATTGGTCCTGTGGTGAAGTTTGAATAACTTAGCCGGTCTTACGTTGGCTTGTGCTAACTTGTGAAGGCACTGACGTCGGACGCCCTGTATGTCGGCCCAGCTTACAGACATTACAAGGTGTGGTGATAAAGGGTGGTGTCTCTCTTTATAATGTAGACTAGTATATGGTGTATAGTATCTGCTAAAATTGATGAACTGCAAATTGTGGTCATAAATATTATGTTATTTACATTCCCGAGTATATATTAGATGAAAATAGTCAATATAGCATCAGTAACAATGGAAATCCGTCAGTAGAGCATTGATGAAATTTTAAAAAGTATCCATTTCAGCGCAAACTATTATTATTGCTTCCGGAAATGAAAGTATTTCATGTATTTTTTGCCTTCGCACTGTTTTACGTGAAAGGTCTCATATTTTACACGCATTTTCTTGCTTGTAGGCAATAAGCAGAATGACAGCAGCACCGACGGCGGCGAAGTGAGCACGGGGCCGTCCTTGCGTGACCTGGAGGTGCAGTTGACAGAGGAGCGTGGTAAGGTGTCGGCCCTACAGCGCTCCCTACAGCATAACAAGGACAGCCTTGCCTCTCTCCAGACCATGTGTGCCCAGCAGGAGAAGGAGCTCGCACTCTCTACTGAAGCAGCGCGCACTACACTCCAGAAGTCAGTGCAACTGCCAGTTTTTCATTGACTTGGAGCTCGCGTATACATGTTTTCTGTACTCGGTAGTAATTAAATTATTGGAATGCTCATCTAATTCTTCGTTATTAATTCGTCGTTGAATAGGAGTCGGTAGGCCACTCCTGATTATAGTCAGTACAGGATAGAGCTTGTTCTGAGTTGGGATGTAAGCCACCATTGTCGTGGCTATAATGAATGTGTCTGAGAAGACTGTTGTACGTGCAGATTAGAGGACATGAGTGCAGAGAAGGTAGCGATGGAGAAGCAGCTGTCTGAACTGCAGGAGCGACTGGAGAAGTTGCAGCAGCAATCAGACGAACGCATTGCTGAGCTATCGCGCCAGCTGCAACAGGTTAGTTGGTTGCTTTCATTCATTTATTGGTTATTCTTCTCATGAGAAAAGGACACTTGTATTTCAGTATTATAAGTAAATCATATATGACTATCTGATTTTTTTTAGCTATTCCACTGATATATTTGCTTGTATCCTGGAGTTCATCAAATATCATTCAAATTCTGACAATATTTGTATGGGTGATTGAGAAAATATCATTGAAACATTTTAAGTATTCATTTCGCGCTTCACTACAAGATCAAGAAACAATTTGCATGGCAATAAATATAATTTTTCACTGAAGCAGTTCTGTGGTAAAATCGTAGGAACTTCATACTCGTGTATGAAGATGATTGGTGCTGCATACTAGTACATACATGAGGTGTATAGATGAGGCGGTGCTCGGCTGCAAACATTAGTGCGCGTGTAGGCCATGTAAGGCAGGGCTACCCTGTATGTTCCCCAGTTTTTTATCTTCCTAGTTTCAATTCATGTCATCATAACGAGACTGAATTACTGCTGTCATTTCTTGTTACTATTCCTTTCAATAAACACTTATGTTGCATTTATGTTCATGATAGCACTCAAGTGCTGTCCTAGATTTGAGCGGATGATGAAATCGGTATTGGCTTTTGTAGTATAGTTTTGATTGTTTCAGTGTGGTAATTTAAAGATATCAGTATCACTCCAAAGTGAAATGTCAATGTAGATTAAAGTTTCGTATACGCCTGTTGGTGAATGAAAATAATAAATCCTTATCAGACTCTTTTATTTGAAATTTCGTCGAGTTTTCAGAATCATTTTTCATCTGGAAAAGTAATAACATGCATGACTCCATTAGCTAACCCAAGGTAAAAAATTTCTATTCTTTTATATTTTTTTGATGTCACAACGAGGCTCCTGGGTGTCTTGTACCTAGTCAGATACGACACAGTAGCTGCTACTGACGACACTTTATCATTGCAGACGCAAGAAGACGTGTTGTCGTCTAAAGATGTAGTCGAAACCGCCAGGACAGACCTCGAGGCCGCCAAGCAGGTCGAGACAGATGCCAAAAAAATTATAGAAGAAGCTCAGAGGTGAGGCACTGGTGTCAGTAGCACTTCCTTCTCGGCCTAATGATGTGTGTGTTGAATAATATCTTCCCCTTAATCTTGCGAGGAGTGTAATATTTTATAGCACTTCCTAACGATGTTCTATAATACAAGTATCTGCACTTGAATTAAGGTTTTCAAATAGCAATGACTTGGTTGTAGTCGTTTAAGGATGAAAATTAAGAGCTATTGATCAAGGCTCTGAAATTAATCACTCTCTTTTCTTAACTATTTCAAACCATTTCAACGTTAGATAGTAATTTCAATTCGTTTTCATTCTTCTTAGGTTTGTACTTTAATCCTCACCTTTGTGACGGCTCTTGCATAAAGTTTGAAATTATTATAAAGTTGAAGTTGTGCTCACTTCAATTTTGAATCCACATAAGCCCCTTATTTTTGAAAAATAATTTCTTTGACCACTCTAGAGCAAATAGGTTGCTCATGACTCTCCGATCAGGCGTTGGTGTGACGTTAGAGTCTGTGTGTACAGGGAGACACTGGCTGTGCAGCAGAAATACGAGCGTGAGGTCATGTTGCATGGCACAGATCTGCAGACGTTGGCTAAGCTCAAGGAAGAGGCTGCACAGTACACGCAAAAGATCGAAAAGATCACCGCCGAGAAAGTGGCCGCGGAGGAGACACTCAAGGGTAAGTAGAGGATGTGCAACCACTTTCGTGTCGGTATCCGTTTTTAGAGAGCCCTGTGCTTCTGATTGTGCTTTCTGTTGAAGACAGGGAGCTGGAATTTTAATGTTTATTAAAAGTTAATAAAAGTGAAAATTTTGTAAAAACCTAAGAAAAAAATTGAAAAATGTCATTTTTCGGACAAATTACAAATTTTAATTACGATAATTTAGTTGATGTGAGTATTGGAAGTGATGTGTGTGCAGAGGTGCAGCGCGCGGGCACAGAGCTACAGGAGGCTTTGAAGCGTGAGTGCGACAGTCTCAGTGAACGCACCAAGGAGCTGGAGCAGCAGAACAGCTCGCTTGTCGACCAGTTCTCCCAGCTCTCGGACAAGATGGCAGCCATACAAAGCAAGATGGGGCAGGTCAGACAGAAAGCGAGTAAAATTACTTAGCATTGCGTGTCAGTTGAAAGCTTATAGGATATTAAAAGCGAGAATGTGGTTTTAGTTTTTAAGTTATGTTAGACTTATTTTACCTCTATTATTTCGTCGAGGCCGATTTTTTTTATATTTTCGGTGGGGCCGAAATATTTATTGTCGTACGAGTTAGTTATGTTCCGTGTCATCGCTCCACATTTTCGCTTCTGCGAAAGACTTACTTTGCCCCTGCGGCAGCTGTGTCACGTGAAACATCAGAACCTAGCTCGCTTGAGGTGTTGACTGAATAAAGTGGTTACCAAATGGTAACGTTGAACGCAATGAAAGTCATATTGTGTTCATCAGGATGGAAATGAGAGCCTGGGCAACATCTCTATATCGGAGGACGAGTGCCGCACATCAGAGCAACTACGGGAGGTGGTGAAGTATCTGCGACGGGAGCGTGAGTTAGCCACGGGGCGTTGTGACGTCGCCCAGGCCGAGTTGACGCGCGTCAAGGCTCAACTCGAGTGTGCGCAGAAGCGCGCTGATCATCTCAACTCTGAGCTCACGCAGGCCAGGCAGAACCAGCAGGTAAGTTGGCAACTGGGTTCCTGATAGTATCCTAACTAGTGGTACTTGGTGCTTTGTGTGCTCCGTTTTGCTTACGAGCAGTTTGAGACAAGTGCAGCAGTTATTCTTAGACCTTCGGGACTGTAACTGGCACTACTTGCAAGTCTAGTGCAGGAGTGGCGCGAGTGACAAATCCCTCAGCTATTCACGTCTTCTTACAGGTATAAAAATTTTGCTCCTCGATTTCAAAAGCTCGCGGTTGTCGTAGCGCATCTAAGACATTTCTGTAGTAATAATTGAAATTTTGACAAGCTATTTTTTTTGCTTTTAGAATGTTTACCATACATTTTCGTACTCTGGATTCCTTTAAAAACAAATTTTACTGGTTCTTCTAAATGTTAATTAATATTTAGTCGAGTTACTAAAATATGCATTGCTGAGAAAGATATTTATCTTTTTATTTATGAACGTTGTCGTAGTGTGTTCTATCTACAGCTCTAAGCAATACATCATCATCATCACGGGCTGACAAGTGGTCGAGTTCAGACAAGGATCGGACGCTAATTGCCTGAAGTCTATTTTATTAATTTTTTCAGTTTTAAAAGGAACACCATATTCATCGGAACGAATTCATCGGACGGAAAAGATAGATGGGGTTGGTGGAAGAGAAACTTGAGATGCTTTTTAATTTATCTTTTTTCACTAGCTTTCTATTTTCCAGTTTATGTTGATCAGTAATTATTGGTGAGGAATTTTTGGGAGCAAATTCTTGAGCTAGCCTCCAAATGGCTCCAATTGAAGATTTATTTTCCTCTAATTTATTAATTTTGAGGAAATTTTGATGAAACCTACACTCAATTTTTTTGTCAAGTTTTTTATATTTTTTGTTTGTTTATCACTAGTGTGGTCAATAAGTATGTGCAGCTACACGTGACCTGATGATCATGTGAGCAGGCCTCACTAGACACTACCTCACGCTACGGGGAGCTGTTGCGTAAGGTGCACACCGTGGACGCTCTGGCAGACAGCAACAGGCTGCTGCGTCAGGAGAAGGAAGACCTGCAGCAGCGTGCTGACCAGGACAGGACTAAGGCTGAAGCCCTCGCTGCCCAGGTCGAGCCTCTCAACCTCAAAATCGCGGAGGCGGTGGCTGAGACCGAGACGCTGCAGGTGAGGCAGTGGTGTGGGCGGGTGTGTCCTGACGAGGTGGTGATGGTATTTTAGCGTGAGTGAGCTATCCATACGAGGCGAAATTGACTTCGCCTGTCTCTTTTTTTCAGGTACCAGATGAAACCATGTTATTTGCGTTGCTCCTCGAGTTTTTTCTGCAGAGAGTGGGGGAGATTCTAGTATCTCCGATGATTTTGGGCATCCATTATTACTTCTATGAGATCTTATCGATACATTTCCATGTATTTTTCTCTTTGCTTTGAGAAGTTGTAATATTTTTGGCTGTATATCTTATTTTAAAAAAAGAGTGTAAGTAAGTAGCCAAAATTAGCCCAGCGCTACTCAAAGTGATAGTCCTCAAACCAATACTGGTTCACGAACCATCAGTTCCCCGTATTGATTCGGGCATAAATTATTATTACTAAGAAATATTACCGGTCCCTGGTACATTAGTAAAAGACTACCGGGACGCCACATCAAATAGTTCGAGAAACACTGACCTAGACGGTGTACCTACGAAGTTCTACAGACAGTACTGTGCCCGAGGTACTGGTTTGCTAGGGTACCTTGTGGATGTGCCACGCTTCCTGGTGTATCCCGAGTCCCTTAACAATTAAGTCAGCGTGATTGGATTTTCGAAAATTTACAGGGAAGAATCTTCAAGCTGTAGATGGCTAATTTACCCTATACATCTTCGCTTTCTCGTAGAAGTCGCCATCTTCACAAGTGTGTGCATTGTGTTCCTTTCATCATTTGCCGATTTCGTTCGTGGGAGCCTTCATATTTATGCATTTCCTTTGCTCAACTAGGGAAATTCTGTCCTTCAGAACAGAACTTTTTTACTTCTCGCCGTGTGGGGCGAATTCTATGAGCTCTTTCTTGTATCAGCACTTCTACTGGCGTCCTGTGCGTGCATGGCATCCGTTGGCCCTGTTAGATCTTGTACCTGTTACTGTATGCCCGATCTAACATTTGTCGACGCAGTGACTCCAAAGCTGGGTGGGAAAGCGTTTGGGCGTGATGTGAGCCTTTATTTTGTTCGTACATATATTTACTCAGTGGTTATATTTTTTTCGTTTTTAGGTGGAGAAGAAGGCACTTGAGAAAGACGTGGAGATGTACAAGAAGCGCACGCAGGAACTTGTGGAGAAACTCAATCGCGCCAAACCTGAAGACTTCGTCAAGATGCAGTAAGTGGCGTTCCTGTGTGAGTCTTGTGAGTGGCTCCCCTGCTTCGTGTTTCATTGACTAAATGGAATTAGTAGATGAGTCACTCAGTTAAGCTCTATATTTACTTCCTTAACCCATGTCTCCAATATGGTTGTTAATTCTCCACTGATCAGATAATGAATCTACTGTCTCGTAGTTGACTTTACTGTTTGGATAACTATTCCGTAATGAATGTCTTTTACAGCAATTCTACAATCATATTCCCCATCATGTTTGTGACATGTGTGAAGTACGCCTTTCAGAATATTGCCTAGTTTATGTGATTGTGTCATCTCCGTATCCTGCGGAGCTGTTTATGTTCTGCGAGTGATTTTAACAGTGTACTGCTAGTGATCTCCCTGCACTCCAACAGGCAGGAGCTGGCAGCCTCCAAAACTTCACTGAGTCTCAAGGAGGCAGAGAGCACTAAGTTAAGAATGCAGGTACGCTCGTTTTCCTTCATTTCGTCTGAAGGTTATCTCTAAAATGCTACCTTTAGTAAAGGAAGAGCTGAAATATGCTCATTTTAATGTTGCCGTTGTAGTGGGCACTAAGGAGATCGATTTCATGTGCGAGAGAAGTTTACAAGGTTACGAGGTTAATAAATATAGCCTTCTAGCTCCCTTTGTTGCCATCACAATCCTTCGTGCGGTTTTATTTTTTTATTCAGTTTACTAATGGATGGATCAATACACTTAAAATGAAGTAATATTGGAACAAAAACGAGCCTAATCAGTTACAAATAACACATTCATAATAGTGTGGGGTATGTGTATCATAGTACCTTGTGCTATCTTCAAAATATAGTCGACCTGAGTAACAATTTAGTAAAATAGAGATATGTACATTTAAATAAGAAATAGTTGCCCTGTACATATCTATAAGAAATAGTTGCCCTGTGTCCAACAATACACTAAACTTTACAATAAGATATGTAACATTGAAAAATATACTTTTATTTCCTAAATATTGCATTAAAACGGTAATTCAATGTAAATTAGTAATCGCTAAAATAACATTTAAGTTTATCTTGAAAAGTTAGTCCCTCATCAAAAATTATTCACGGTAACAAGCGTGATAAATCCCTGTATATGAAGACAATCTCGACTTACTTAGAATTTCCACTAATCTTCTGTACGATACACATCGTCAATGATAGCATGCACACGAATCAAACGGCAGCTTGAAAACTGCAATTTAAAGCTCCGAGTCTGAATCCCAGTTACAGCAGTCGAAATGGTGGAGCTAATTTGAGCAATTTCTCAAACGCAAAGTTAAATCGTGAGTGAGCGTTAGTTCCTAAAGTGAAGCAACATACTTGTATCAGCATAAATTTCTCATGTCCCATAGCGCTATGGCGTTACAAGTGAGCACATTATAGTTACCAAAGTTGTAGCATGTACTGCAGAGACCACTGAAATTGAGCTGTGCTTGTGTGTTGAGCTTTACACTCATCTCTTGAGCGTCGGCAGTTCTTTATTGCTATTCTGGATCTCAAGTAAATGTATGAATTATGTATATTCATGTGTTTTGTTTTGATCGACTATAGCAAATTTTTAGTAACTATTGAAAACAAAAACACAAAAACAAACGGAAGCTAATAACTCTCACAGAAAACATTTTGAAAATATAGTTTGAAGTTGTAGCGACTCGCCTCACTACTGCGGCATTTCTTTCTTATCGCAGGTGAATCAGCTGCAGAAGAACATCCAGACGATGGTGACGTCTCGACAAGGCGTGCAGCAGCAGCTCTCTGTAGCCAAAGATGAGAAGACGAAGTTCATGGAGGAAAACAAGAAACTGACCGCTGAGAAGTCAAGGCTTGTTGCTCAGGTTAGTTGCATTTATGAGGCTTACGATGCTTTGCTTCCTGCTGTTAATACATCCTCAGTACATCACTATTGGGCTTTTTTTCTAAGATCTTTAGTTATTTGTGTCATGGAACTATGATGAGTGTCCTATACGTGCGCATCTCATATCCGTTTCAAGTGGTAAACAGGTCTGTTAGCTAAACCTTCAATGTTACCGTGGTAAGACGCCAATCTCGTTGGGCCTGTCTGCTGCCACGCTGGACATAAAGAGATGAAACTTTGAGTGTAAAATGTTGTGCTGAAGAGAGGGTATGAGGTATTTGAGTAAGATATGTTGCTGCAGGATTTCAGTGTGTCTTTGGCCATTTATTTTAAGTGTAGATGCCTGGGAAGCAATATTGTCTATTTTCATTTAATTGTAAACAATTTTTTACCGTTCAGAAACTGTAAGCAATTTATACTCATTTCTCGCCCTCGTTTCTTTTTCTGTGGCGGGTTTTCTATTTGAGCTGCAAGGTTTCCTCATGTCCAGCTGACCATTCATTGTTTGGTATTCAGTCTGGCGAACTTTCCAGAATAGAATAAGGCAATAGGAACGAGCCGTTTGGCCCATTCTTGGTTCAATACCGAAGTCCCATGCCGTGTACCGAAGTCCCATGCCGTATACCGAAGTCCCATGCCGTATACCGAAATCCCATGCCGTATACCGAAGTCCCATGCCGTGTACCGAAGTCCCATGCCGTGTACCGAAGTCCCATGCCGTACACCGAAGTCCCATGCCGTGTACAGAAGTCCCATGCCGTAACAACAAATGAAAAATCCATCAAACTAGAATTTAACTCGAAACGCTAAACTTGGCTTTCACTTTTTGGTACTTCAGTTATTGTCTAAGAATGATAAAAAAATGTTTCGTAGATACTTCCGTTTAATTTATTACTAATACCTTATTTTGATGAGCGTACATAGTGGACTTGCCCCTCTTAAAGGCCCTCTGTATTCTATTTTACTTATGTGTGTCCGACGTGAGTTATTGTTTCCAGTAGTATATCACATTACGTACTTCGTTTTCTATCATGCCACCGACGTAACTGAAGAAATTGTAAGCGGAATAGCTACCAAGGGAACCTTGTGTGTCTTTTGATTGTTCTTTATAGCGCCGAAAGTGCATCATAATTTGAGTACCAGCGGTTTGTTCAGAGTCTATATTAGAAGGAGTTGGACTATTCTATTGTACTGTATTGCATTGGCTAATAAGAATGTAAAAAAAACTATTGGGGATTAATGTAGAAAGTGAGTCAGAGTGGGGTAAATTCTGAAAAATATTACGATGGTGGGAGTATGCGATGTAGAAGGGCTGATTATTTTATGCAGTTACTAACATTTTTACATTATAACCGGTTGTCGAGGGGGAAAGTATGTCATGCGGCGGATAAGAAGCTTAGGGACTTTTGAAATACGGTGTTCTATAATTTGACCAAGAAAAAGACATTGTGAGAGAATAGGATTATTTGGGTTGCGAGGGATAGTGCTTACGGGGAATGGCCATGATCCTTATTTAGTGCAAATGTCCTTCGTTTTTTTTGTGTAAATAAGTGATCGCTTACCTTTCAACTTTGACTTGAAATGAGGTGACACAAATGTTTGGTGTGACAGGTGGGGCAACTGCAAGACCGTAACACCGCACTGGTGGCGGCGCAACAACAGGAGCAGCTCAAGCATCTCGAATTGCGTAACCAAATCCTACAGCAGGTGAGTTTGGCTCCTATTGCAATGGTCTCCTGTTGCTTATCCGTGTTTCTTTTACTTGCAGGACTAGTTGCCCTTGTATTCTGACTTCTGCCTAACTTTTCTTGACCTACTTTAACATTACGTGTTCCTTCGAGTCCCACGTCCTGCATCACTTGCGCTAGACGCTAGATCGTCACTTGGCACTCGACAGTTCCATTAAAACTGTCTGTGTGGTTGCGTTTCTGCTTGAATATCAGTGCAGTTAGGAGGGATAGTTTTCTAACAGGGCCCACTGCAGCGTGATATTAGGATGATTGAAATTTTGATAGTTGATAAGAATACTTTGTGAAAGGCATTTGGTGTAGAGTGGGGTCAATATTTTTTATAGAAAACGTTTAAAACACGTTACTTTCACTTTTGCTGCACAGTGAGCTTGAACTTAACTATAGAAAGTCGCGAAAAGGAAGAATATGACTGTAAGATAACTTGGTTCTCTTTCTAATTGCAACGTGGGTCACTCATCCAATCTGAAAAATGGTGTAATAAAGTTTGAACGCACATATGCATTTGAGTCTGCCCATATGTAAATACTCTTTATTTTCAATCTTGCTGTATAATAATTAAAATTTCGTAGTCCAAAGCAAAATATTTCTCTAAAAAGAAATATGTTAATGAAACGTTTTCCTTATTCGTTTATATTCTTGCTCAAAACTAGCATTACCCGATATTTTAGTTGACATGCAGTCTGTTGTGTAGATGGCTATCACCAAAGGGCCAAATAATGAGGTTTTTGATGCTCAGATGGGCGAGGTGAAGCAGCGCGAGGAAGTTGCAAAGCGTGAATCGGAACAGTTCAAGAAGGAGATGGAGGCGAGCAAGCGGGCTGGTCAGAGCACTATGACCAAACTCCAGGAAGTAGATAACAAGAATGCCGATCTCCAAAAGCAAATTATACAGGTTAGTAAATGCATACCAAAACTAACGTATTCTTTCTCCATCTGTTCACATTCCTTAACACTATAACTGCTTGAAGTAGCGCAGCGTGTACTGAACTGAAATTTCAGACGTTACATATGTATTAGATGTTGACGGTTGTTGCTCTGCTTTGAAAGTATATGTAGTTCATACCTGCACGATGCTGCTGCTGATACTGTCTTACTGATCGTCAGATCCTAAAAGCGTTTGTGCTTACTCTTTTACTGCCAATTATCTGCCAGTAACTATGCTAGTTTTGTCTAAAGTCCAGGCCATTATTTCTCGTTCTATTTTGTAATCATGCTCAACCTATAACAGAGGATTACTCAAATAATGTGTAAAAGATTGGCGAAATGTAAGGAGCTTCCCTTAGACTCTGTTGATAGGACCTCATGCTAATATTTTTATGCTCTTTAGTTTAGAACCAGAGTATTGAAAATATGATTTTCGTGTTTTCATAGACAGTAAAAAGCTACAGATTTCAAAATTCGCAAAGAAGTTATCTACTACGATGGTCATCAACTTTCATTTAGGTGGACCAATACGACAAAGTGGGTGTTAATTCACGTTATAACTTAGCAATGCTCTTGTAATATAGGCATGTCAGTTGTGACCAGTGATCAGCACAGAGGGAGCACACACATGACGCAGCGGCCTCTGCGTGTATAAGATGAACGCATGGTAAACGATCACATTTACTCTGACGCTGACGGTATACCTTAGACTTATCACTTGCCTATATCTGTAACTCTTGTGAATATCACCAGCCTGTGTAACTCGTGGGAACATCATTGGATGTACAGCCAGTGACCCGTAGTCCTAGAGCGTTTCAATAATAATTAGAGATTTCCTAGGACGTACACTAGGTTATATTTAATCGTCAGTCGTCTGGAGTTGAAGTATGAGGATGTAGGCGAATCTGAATCGAATGGAATTGTGCAGGCGCCACACATAATTTAATTGTAAGGTGAAAAAATAAAATTTTGAGTCAATTCAGGTGAAATTAATCGTACGAGTTCAACACAATAATTGTATTTCTTAAGTAAATAAGCCTCCGTTTTAAGTATGGTTAGAAATCGGCTAAAATAGGGTATTTTATTCATCTAAGTTGTGCGGGTCTATAAGCATCCCATCACACAATTTGTTCATTTTTTTGCCGTTTTCTCACCAGTTTCCAATAGAAGCATGTTAGCCTGTGGAATTTACCTGCATCATACTGATGCTTCTAGTTCTCCTGTTGTCCATCATACTTACGTCTTATTTACTTGTATTTCACGAATACTTATAGTATCTCATTACAGTTCATCATCAGAAAAGGGAAGTACTTGATTTACCTGTCTCCTCCTAGTGCGTTATACGTTTTATTTCCCTTAATTATACGAATAAGTTTCATGTCAATATATCTGTGTTAATAATATCACTGAAACGGGACATGTTCCTTATTGTTTTTTATTATTTAATTACCGCAGCTACAATAATAAGACATGTCACATAATGACGGGAAAAAGTTTACCACTGACCCGTACTAATCCTTGCAGATTTGAAGGTAACTATTAACAATGCTAACCTGAAACATGTCCTTGTGTTGTGCAGCTCCGGAAGATCGCCACCAAGTACAAGAAGGTAGCTGAGACCGCTACAGTGAGTATTACAAATATTAAGGAATGTTGCCTCACACGTGTCCGGGTACTGATGGTGCTCACGTTAGCAGGGTAGCCCACAAGTGGCGACGCGTAAACAAACTGCACATTCCAATTACAGAATTCGAAGAACTTGTTCAATCAATACTTCAATTGTTAACATCGTCATCGCACGTAAATAACATGAATTATTTTCATCAATTTCGAAATTATTTTCACTCTTTCGAAGATCTAATATCTATGATTTCTACTCTCAAACAACCTTAATTTAATCTGTAGGCTCTAAAATCTATGCATTGCCACTTTTAAATAATTGTTTGCCTGGTATTCTGATTTGAGGGCGACTTAATAAGTCCTTAGTGATTAACTTGGAGTCTGGCAATTCGCAAAACTGAAGCATTCACAGGCTGTTTCCTTGGCTGGCCACTAAGCATCCTGCCTGCTATCATGTCTACTGTAGCTGCTGCTGAACGGACCTCCTAACCTATATAGATATATTAGAATAGAATAGAATGAGGCTATAGGAACGAACCTTCTGGCCCATTCTTGGGTCGGATAATTACTTCGATAATTATTCGGTTGTTTTACCCAAGTCCCAT